>LQNS02278170.1:18023534-18049215 GCA_001587735.2 Parhyale hawaiensis | reverse complement strand
GTATTCATTAGTTGCATTATTATTATTTTCTTTGACACGGCAATTAATTAATCAATTAGTCACGCGGCAGTTAATTACCCAATTAAATTAGACGACCTAGTACACACGTATTCATGTGTATCATTATATCATGATATAATCTCCTTTCTTTTTTCCGTTGTTGCGTCGCGCACCTTGTGATTGTGTAAAGGTAAACCGTTATAAGTCAACTTAACCACACCTCCAACTATGAAACCACACGCACTGGTTTGTGCTGCAGATATAGGCCAACCATAGATCGTCAAGAGCTATGGTGCCATCGGCGGAAGGCTCCAATGCAGTGACCCTCCCCATTCCTAGCAAAGGTTAGTACTCCCACAGAAGCCTTGTAAACATCAACTACAGAGTAAATACGTCATGAAATAAAGGCTTCAGCTAAGCATTTATATTTAAATCAAGCTTATTGTCTGCAAAACGGAAAACTTTTGGTCAATCCAGCATACAGCCTATACGCTGCTCACCTCTGCAGGACCTACTTTAAAAAGTAGAAGCATCTGGAGTGGCACTAATGAGTTGGTTTACAAAATAATCCCGTGACTATAAAATCAAACATTGCTCCTAATTCATCCCTGGCCGGATGCTGACTTTGTAGAGGGAACAGAAAATTCAATTCAAATCTTTTTTTAAATATTTGTATTTTATATTCTCGTAGGTAAAGGTAAAAGCAATTTGACCGTAATGGGACACCTGCCTACGCTGGTTCCTGCTGCAGATAGATTCCTGCTGGCCCTAGACGAGTGAACAGCTGCAGTCAATCACAGACAGGGACAACCTATAGTATCAGAGACGGAAAGTACATGCGACAACTGCGACCCTCCCTCCAAACCCCATACCTAGTTAAGGTAAGTACCTACAGTACCTCTGCAAAGCCGTCGAAATGCTGACTAAGCGAGGCGCGCACCCAAAAAACCGCACCTATTTGGCCAAAAGACTTGAACCTCCGTGCTAGAGAGCGTAAGAGGGACTCTGTAATAGTCTGTCACTGCAGGTTCATGGCTTTAAATGAAAATTCTGCAAATTATTCCAGCTGGGCCTTCTGCAATACTAGCTATGATGAAAAAAAACATACGTCATTACTCCAACATTGGACATGAGAGACCAATTCGGCTTCCAGTATAAGAATCACCAAACAGAACTATGAAGTTGGAAAATTTTCAACCACAAAATTCTTGTTGACAACAGCTGTTATAATGCCTACCATTGCTAAGAAATTTTTAGCACCACAGAGCGCGAGTTAAAACTTGTGTATTTCTTGCATTAATGAAAGAAAGGACAGCCTGCACACAAACAAACTGACTTGAGTACTGCCCCTTCTTGGCAACACGTATTAGCCTTTATCTCCGCCGCTGGCACCCATAGGATGTTGTGGGATACCTGGGTAGATAGTGCAGGACTAGTTTTTTTCTTGCTTGCTTCCACAGGCTAGGGCGATTTCTTATTACGTACCTATGTTTTTGTTTACTTGCTTATTCAATTCATCTAGTATTACGTTGAAATTATTAACTTCCAGGAATTAGTATGTTCTCTTAATTCAAAAGTACACATATCGAGTACCTGGAATTGTAATTTTTGGAGCTGAATAATAAGATAATTAAAGCCAAGGGCTCCTATATCGCCCTGGCTGCAGGCTATGCAACATGTACATTCTACAGCCGATGGTAGCGCCTATTGTTACCAGGCAGGGGCCAAACAACGAGCCGCAGTGCAGTATGTGATAGTACTATTAGCTAAGCTTTGTCTCTCCAATAATTCTAGCAATAATCAGATATGAAAAATGACAAAAATCTAGAGTTTCCCAGCCATAAAAAATGACGGTGCTGAATTTGTAACTCTTGACTCTGTACTTTCAGTCCCTTACCGCGGGAAATGACCTTACGCCACGAGGCGCTCTAAATATTTATTTAGCTCGCTGGAGGAGTATGTCTTAAATCAAAGAAAACAATCGTACTCTCGGCTTGTGAACGGACGTGCGGTTCAGACGTCGGTCACGCCACCGTATCTACGCTACCGACTTTAAATACGTATTGGGACGACGTGCTGACTGTGTATACGGCAGAGAAAAGTTGTGACTGCATAGTGTGGCCCCGGCATAAATAAATATAAGCGCTACTGTAATAGCCATAGTATCAAAGTAACATCCAGTTATCTCGAATGTTCTTCGGCTGCGGGGTTACCACGACAGTGTGACGTCACACTGACGTCAAAGTTCCACTGGAATCCACAGTCAGACCTGAGGGTTCTATGGAACGACTGATTCACTCCGCCTACGATCGAGATAAAGCATGTTCGACTGAGGGCCAAAATAGAGCGTTGAGGCTTGACTTTTCCGAAACATCAGCGGAAGCTTCGGCTTTACCACTTTTAATCGTGTTACGAGTGTTAGAAGCAACGCGACTACGTTGAGCAGGCTAGAAGCTCGATTTTATGAAGCACTAAGCAAAATTCAGTTTGTGGAAGGGTAAAAGGTATCCGATTCAGGGTCAGTGCATGGAAGTCAACTAAGTGGGTCGAAGCCAGCGCACCTGCCCGAATTTTCGAACAAGTCAAACCTCAAATTCTTAATTTTAGCGTCCAGTCGATCATGATCCCAATCTTCAAAAAATAAATTATCTCGCCTGAAGTTTACGTATCAATCGTGCTTTCAGTTTACTGCTGGCTCAGTACATTTCACTGTCTTGCACCTTCGTGCCATACTAATAAACCGCCAAGGTGGGCGCTAGTGGCTAGTTGCGGCCTCCTGCAGCTCAACAAGAAGTTCATCCAACAGTGACAGCATCTCTGCATCGGACACTGGAAAGCCGGGTTCGAGTCTCGGACGCTAACAATGCTGGCACCGAGAAGCGAGGGGAAGTACGGCGAGGGATTCTAAAATTGCTTCTCTCCACTGACTACTTCCCCTGCTCTTCGCTCGACCAGATCTTCACTATTCTCGAATTGCGACAAAAGAGAACCTCGATAGGAGTATCCCCTGTCTGCGAGATAATACATAACAATTTTTATAACGGCCGAGGTTCGAGGTTTACTACTATACGTCTTCATGCACTTGCGGCTTGGGTAGTAAATGCCAGCCACTGTCATTCAGAGTTCGTTACTATTCAACGCGTAGTTATGGCCAGTTACTGAAGAATTGATTTGGTTACAGCATCTAGTATTTTTTACGAAAAGGGTAATGAATATCACCTAAAAACAACAACTACTTTATTAATGCAGATCGGAAACCTTTACTATTCTGTATGTGTGTGTGTAATATTGCCCCGAGAGAATCATTAATGTCCCCAGAAGCTCAAATATAGTAAGTTAACATCCGGGCTAGCCAAAAAATTGCGAAGGCAATGTCCCGTCAGTTGCATTCTTGCAACGTTCCTAAAGCTGTTATTTGTACGAGAAAAGCAAGAGTGGTTTATGAAGTAACGGGTTGTATTTTACTGTAAGAATTGACTTTATGGTCACGGTAGAGACGCAACTTTCTGGAATTTAAAAAGACTGCTCGTGCAGCCTGCTGGAGCGAAGCGAAAGCTGTGCTGTACTGACGAAAGTATTTGTGTGTCCACGCCCGCAAACAATGTCTGTTCGAATTTCAGCGAAACTTGGAACTTTGTCTTGGAGGACTTACCAATCTGCCAGTTGTGTGGCTCCGTGCGGACTTGAGTTTTAACTGCATGCAAAAGTCTGACTTATTTATGTACATAATTAATATAAAACAAACGTTTGTTGTCATATATATAGAGTACTGGAATGCCTAGTAAGGTATCTTAATAAAGGAAAAAAATGGCAGCGGTCATCGTTAACAGCTGTACGATAATACGAGATGTTTACGTGTAATGCAAGCCTCCAATTTTAAACAAGAAAATGCTCGTTTGATTAGTATACTTTGATCTAATACACAATCTAAGAATCTTATCCGGTTAGCTTTAACGTGTTTACAACTTCAGTTCCGAGCTCTCGAGTAGCGACACTTGACAGATTTCCAGGTATTTAGTGCATACTGATTACGCGTGAGACAACAGTAAAATAAAACCTACTACGATAACGACGGGGACTCAATCGAAAGCAGCAAATTGAACGCTCATGGTGGAGTTTTTCCATTTACTAAGGCTAGTCAAACTAAATTAGCTTCAACGAAATCGTCGACTCTGTCAGTTTGTTGGGGTTGAGATCTCACCCCCTCCATGCCTGGATTATTTTTTGATGTAACATCAAATTGCGTAATAGCGGTTCAGTTTCCTGTGCCATGCAATCTGTCATTTGTTTTTTTAAGCAAATTTTTTTTACACTTTTGGAATTTCTTATTTGTTTCACAATGCAACTTCTTCTAATGCGTTTGACACACGTCAGTCAAAAAAAAAAAAAAAAAAAACGAGTTTCCTCATCTCCGCGTTCGATTACGTTGTTATATTCATTTCAAAAGTACGTAAATGCATAAAATTTACGTTATATTTCCTTTTAGATTTAAAGAGACGTCCGAAAATTAACCAACGGCATTTGCAGAGTTAACTGAACTATTATAACGGTAGACATTTATACACCTTTTTAGTAAACTCAAAACTGTGCTTTCGATCGAGGTTTTAGCAACATATTCGGACAGTTAGCTGAGTAAGCTCGTCTTTTTGATTCGTGTACGCACCAGCCATCCATAAAGTAGGTAGTTATCTCTACAAATGTAGTGCGTATGATTTACACTGGGAGATAATTTTTGAAATGGTTCACATGATAGCCTTTTGAAAGCGTTCTCTCAGCTATTTTTTTTAATGTTCTGTGGTGTCCTCTGAAATACATATGCGTGGCTGTCAAAAAGATTTACTTAAAATGTCTGCCGTCAAGTCGGTTGGCTGAAGCCAGCGTCACTAGAACAGTTTTACCATCTCTTTAAATTTGCAGCAAATTACAACTCCAACACCATGCAGTGCCTTCTGTTGTCGTTTGGAAGACACAGCAACGCATTCAGATGATTGGCTGCAAGAACATCTTTAAACGCTTGCTTAACGTGTGAATTTGTTTTAAGTTTGTCATTGTTGGGACACGCAAGCAAGCAAGCAAGCAAGCAAGCAAGCTAGCAAGAAAAACTTATCCAGCCACATCTCAAATTCCAACCGGCACTATAATAAATTATCCTGAAGATGGTTTAAGAAACACCGTAAGCAAGGAAGAGCATAGTCTACATCTGTCGTAAAAGGGTTAATGCATGAACGTGTCAAATTTGAGACACCGAAAGCTAGCGTATATTTAGGCAGGCCGGGATTAGCTCATTGACGTATATTATTCGGTCCTAACCAATTTACGCCCACTGCTGTGCTATTGGTATAAAGAGGATTTATTTTCTTATGGGAAATTAAGATTATTTTGGGGCGTTATTGAGCGAATAGACCTATGCTTTCGAGAAGTAACTGCTGATTCTTTGCCTTACACATGGCAGGGGCTCCGACCCGAGGACGCGAGATGAAGTTTTAGGCAGTGGAAGATCTTGGATTATTTTCATTTTTTTTTCTGAAAACGAACTGAAAGCAATCTATTACATAAATATAGTCTAACTTTAATTCTTGATCTTCACAAAAGTTATTGATTTTGTAGAGGGTACAAGAACATAATATCAAGTTTTCTAGGGGTGTTCATCATAGATACGGTTGGCAACCAGTGCTTCAGTGAGTTGAGGTGCCCTGCGGAGGAGTCCGCCCGCTACCGCGAGTAGCCCGCCAGCCAGGCGCGAGCTTCATCTACGGCGATGAGGTTGGCTTCGGTGATTTTCTTCAAAAAATCTTCAATGGTTTCCCTCATAACTCCGCTTCTGCTGCGAGTTTCCGCTGTAAATGAGAAAGTGGTGGAGATCTGTTATGCCGAGGCCACACTAGGCATTTACACACACAACTTGATGCAAGGATGCGAGACTCGGACGTCAGTTATGCCACGGTATCTATGCTACCGATTGTAAATACAGTATATCTTGAAACAGCCGGAGAGCTGCTCGTCCTAGCAACCAGTTGGGCGTAGAAATGCAAATGTGTCGGCGACATTAGAAGTAGCAGTTGTATTGAAGCTGGGCTCCGCGCCTTTGTGATCACAGGCGCTGGGGGTCCTAATATAAGGCTTATAGCGACCATCGGCCCCGTTGATATTTTCAGGCAAGATAAAGATGCAGTCACAGTTATCACAGCAAGACAATCCTTTTAGTTATAGTAACCATAGTCACACAGTTTGTTATCTGAAAAGCGAGATTAGGACCGTTTGCTGCTATCATTTGCAAAAGGCAGACAGGGCCTGGATTGCAATAACTCAAAGACGGCAATGAATTGGATGCATTTAGCATTGAGTAACAATAATTTTATTGACAGACAGCACATTTGCCCTGAGACAGTGAGATGGATACAATCGGATGATTATAATTTTCCCATTAGACTAGTACATTAACTATGTCACAGCGGTGCGGCGACTGCGGTTCACATATCTACTCATATCAGCCATGCTGCATGTTAAATATGGGTCCAGATATTCTTAAAACTAAAGAAAAACACTCATTTTAATCCTTGTATATTCAGACAGAATCATATAAATACTATAAATTTTAAAAGTATATTTTTCTGGTAGCATTAAGGTAAAAATGGCTGAATTGATTCGTTTAGATAGCGTGAAATCCCATTGACGCTCTCTATTATGTGTTAGGCAAACTAAAATATCTTATTGTAAGTGTCCACAAAGAGTAACGTTTTCAAAGAGGTTATATGGTACTTTCAACTTGGATAAGTTATTAGAAGGATGTGTAGAAGTATATTGCTGCTTTTGCTGTTGAGCTTTACGTTGAAGTTGAAACTTAAAGAGATATTTACGAAGCCACTAAAGGTTGACCTCTTCATTACGGGCAACTGCTAATTATACTGTTTCCATTACTTTAAATCCCATGAATGAAGTGACAACAGACATATAACTAAGTATAAATATGTATAGAAAATATTCATGAATTTTACCTAATTAATTTGCAGAAAATATTAGCAAACGACCTGACGGTAACGCTCTGTAACAATAAGTCTAAAAATGTTTTTCAACCCAAAAGAGTAACGGTGGCCTTGAGCGACCCATTTAGGAGATTAATGTTTCGATGATATGTGTGTATTCATTTCTTCATTTTAAGAGCTGCTTTCATTATAATGTCTTGATTAGCCCTTCTTCTGCCTTTATTGCTAAAACAACTACAACTTTTGTCACGTAAAGCAATTTTTAAAAATTAGACTTAGTAAATACCGTGCCATAAATTGCAATCACAGACCCAAAATCAGAATTTACTTCGAAAATTTACTATTTGTAACTGAAGTGAAAAGCTGTACCTCGAAGTCTTGTACCATGTATTGATTTATACATCCAAAGGGTTATGAATTCAGAAGATGAAGGATTTGTCAGCAAAAGTGCAAAACTCAGCAACATATTTACCTCTGCCTCGGTGTCTTGTCCAAGCCGGGCATGTGAAGCTGCCCCTGTAGTAGATTTGCCATTTCTTGATTTTAGGGTACTGCTGGTAGAAACAGTTGAAGCCCATGAACTGGAGCTCGTTATGCTGCCACAGCCTGTGTATAGTAAGTAAATGTTTATCGGTCTCAACTCGTAGTATTAGCTCTCGGGCTGTTGTGCAGTACGCGTATGTCGGTAACGACTACTAGGCCGTTTTTCAGTGGCAGTCTATGTCATAATTCTGCTTGTCCCTCCGTTAATTTCTTACTTAGCACGACCGCAGCGCTTTCGTAAGTATTTTAGATAGGGAAAAATTCTGGCATCTTTGAAGCATCCTTGATACGACCTGGGAAGAGATGAATATAGGAGCAGTCACGTTCAAATATAAGCTGCTACGGTCCGCGGGTCTAAGGTAAAAGATTAATTGCCTGACTTGGGATATTTTTCAACCTTCGTATGCATTATACGGTAGCATTTCTGCAGTATTTACTCAGCTTCCTTCTGTATTGGAAAAGAGAAAATTTAGACGATACGGATCAGAGATATCATTGAAGAATATTGCTTTTGTTCAATGGAATTTCCGCAGCTGCCCCTAGTTGCTAACTACTTACGACTGAGAAAGAGAAAAAAATGAATAAAGCTCCTCGGGAATGAAGGTACCGAAAAACTGTGAGTAAAAAATGCATCTACATTATTCGCATGAGGCTTGGTCAGGATACCAAGCGGTTTGAGTATTCGGAAGAGCTGAGTTCGGAAAAAAATTTGCCTAGCATTGAATATTAAGGGCAACATATGTTTTCCTTTTTATATACGTATGTGTGTGTGTCAATCTTTATTACAGGGTTTTGTTACAGTAACCTTAAAGGCAGTGATATACAGTACTTTAAACATCTTGAAGGAAAATAGGAAAGTTCTTAAAAAGACATGATATATACTCACTGGAAAATGCAATAAACATCACGTAAAGTACTAAATATACTTCAATTGGTGATGACAATCTGTACTGGCAATTCAAATGCAAGTTTTCCTATGGATGCACAAGGCATAAGAACGTTTTTCCAACTGTAGTGGTTCTGAGTCATCTGTTTGAAACACTGAAGCAAAGGGCATAAAAACGGTAATAAATAATTTTATATGTAAGCCTTGGCAAGGCCAGAACTTTATATAGTAGTCAAGAGACTGAAACTTACTAACGATAAATACATATGAACACTCAGTATCACTTACTGAACAATTTGATTCACTAGAAGAGGCATTAAAGATTCAATTCCCTGAGATGAAGATGGCTGGATGGATGTCATCAAGACCATGAGCAGCGCAAGAGACGGGAGTAGTATCTTCTTGTCCTGTTGAAACAAATATTCATCGTCAGGTTCGACGTAACAAAACGTTGAGGTAGTGACCTACTCTTGAAATTTAAAGGTAACGTTACGTCTTTTCTGAACATCTGCACACCTCCGGGCGTGACGCCGGCTCTGTTTATTTTTCTTTTAATTACTAATATAAATTTCTTCTTACTTTTAATAGCAAAACCGCGTAGTGATCTCAATAACAGCTGTTGAGGGAATAGCACGATTTGAAAGCGGGCATGCAGTTCCACCTGGCAGGTAGCGAGTTAAGTGTCTATTTATTAATGAAAATTTAACGAAGATTGATGATTCGTGAAGAAGAATTTTGTACGATTCATTATTGGTGGTAGTCACATGCTGGTATGCATTCGCTCTATCGCTCTCTTATCATTGCTATTCATTTTTAGACTGCTCAATTTAAGAATAGTTCTTCGTTGGAATATCATCTTTGGAACGTTGTCCGCTAATGGAGATCTGTACCCAGTATATGCAAAATTGATAGAGGTATAGTTTCTTCTTTAAAAAGCGGTCTATCAGCCCGTTTTTGTTCAACTCTTAATGTAATTAACATAAATCACGTTACTAGAACACAACATTTGCTACAACGAGACTTCACACACACATTCGCAAGATAACTAGAATTCAATAACAAGTTTGCCCTCTGCTTGCAAGAGGAATCATTTCGTCGTCTGTCAACAGCACAGCAACAGGGTCTCATGTACTCATTTGTTTTGGTGTTAGAGGGATGCCTGAGGTACTTACGTACGTAGATAGAGAGTAAATGCCTTTCTCGTAGTAAATATTCACTTCTTTCATGAGATGGGTAGTTAGTAGTCAACGTTTCACTATCATTTTGACTGTATCTACTTCAGTGAGACGTATATCCAGGAATATAATAGTTTTCCCATTTCACGCTCATCCAAACTACACACTGTTGATTACAATATTCATCAATACGCGATACAAAACGATACATGACGGCTACAAAAATGTAGGTACTCATACACAAATCGCTGTGAATACTAATATGATTATTATCACCCGCATGTGATGCAGTTTGAAAAAAAGTTTCGTCTACCACTACTTACCATGTTGGTGTCGTTTTATCAATATGCAGCTTAGAGATGGCGATGAAGACGACCCTCTCCCCACGTCGTTGATCGGGCACTGACTCTCGGTTTGCAGGCGCACAGGATTCGTTCTGTCGGCGATGCCCTGGGGAAGCTGTTCTGCGAAGACTACACCTCAATTGAGGGAATTCCCAAGAGAGAGTTCGGCTCAGTACTCTTCCCTAAATGTTGTGTTGACAGCATACGGAGAAAAGATGCTACGTTGATAGAACAGTGTTATTGTTGCACTTCGCAGAACTACAGCGACGTTTTGTAAAACCCGGGCGAATTCCTTATACGAGCTTATTTCTATGTTTTGGGCATTAACGGTGTCTCGAGAGACCATGAGTAGTTCATATTATCGAAGGCAGAGCTCAGTTCATTACAACTTCTGATCTGACGGTATCCTTTGTCGCTAGGCCTGAAGTTCTCATATATTTATGTATTTGCTTTAGTTGGTAACGAAAATTTACCATTGTCAAGAGTACGGCTTGATTTCTATGCATTGTGACCAGCAGAGCAAATCTTCATAGGTCCTTCCTGCAAAACGTATTTTCTTCGCATTGAGACTGTGAAGGCGTGTGCAGACGAACAATTTCTTCACTGTTTTCGGAAAGAGAAAATTGTCGGATTGTCAAGCTCGGCACGACATTTCAATACGCACGTAGCATGAGAAAGGTTCTTTCAGTTGCAATGCCTTAGGGTTAAGTTATTAGAAGTTACATGCAATAGAAGTGGTAAATAATAATTCAATAATTTTTTGCTTGTTTACACGCTAGTGTTTTATTCACTGTGCGTAATACTCTGCGATTGAAAGTTTCGTTCTAGCTTGTAGGTGGTAAACAAAACTTTGACAAGTACGTTGTCTGCTGGCTTACATCGTTGTAACCTGTAGATAAATTAATTTTATACTTTTGACATTGCAGTTGCCATCACTTAAGCTAAGTTTATAGGAAAAACGCAAGTGTTATATACTGTAGCAGTGAATAGATGATAGGGAAACTGGACTGCAAGTTCCTTTCAATTGCTTGAAAGCTGCAAAGACGATTGACTCCTCAGACAACTTTTTCGCCGAGTCTGGTAGAGCATTTGTTGGTGAAATACCTACTGTTCTGGGCAAAAATTGCTTCTCGTCTGCAGTGGGCTTAAGACGCAATGTGCACGACGCATTTTCTATGATCTGTGGCCAGGAGCGGGCATGTTCAATAAACTGTGATCAAGAAGACACATTTTCTATGTACTATGGCATGTGAGACTCACGTTTTACTCATTATGACCAGTAGAACAAATTTTTTAGGCATAGCGCCAAGTTAAGACGCATTTTCTATGAACTGTAGATGCTCACCACACATTTCTTAGACATTGTAATTTGTGCCTCGTGGTTCTTTGGAGGAAGTCCAGATGACGTTCCATATACATCACATCACGTGTGTGAGTCACGCTGCTGGGTGTCTTCTGTGGGACCGTAGTTAGCGACCTAAGAGAGAGCCAGCAGCGAATTATCTCCACAATGCACGTAACCGCTGCCCGCTGGTCTATCTGGTATTCTTCTTAAATGAGAATCCAGCAAATTTTTTCAACTCTTCACGTTTGATATCAATGGCGTTCTGAATATGCAGAGGCATTTTGTTGAGCAATCTTGCTCCCGTTCGGTGAAGTTCTAAGAATATTTTGTGGCCACGGTTTTTAAACCATCTCTGCTTGGGATGCGTATATTACACGTTTTTTCAGTTCTTTCTGAGTGTCTGGCGACAATTCACTCATTCACATTGACAGTGGTATGTTCCAGATTTTTTCAAATATATATGATTGTAAACTGCTCGAACCCTGTTGTATTGAATTCAAAGAGAGACAGCTGAGTGTCTTGCGTTAGTCGTACTTTTGAATGATTAAATTTTAGCGGTGAAAGATCTTTGGATAATTTCAGGTCATTCAAGCTTTTTTTTGTGCTTGGTATCCTTGAACCAATCAACATTCTCGTTTATGAATGAAGCCCCTGCAGTTTATGTAGCCACAGTTAGGAGATGGGATCGTAGATTTCAGGGAGGCGACAGAGATGTGACAAAGTGCGCTTCTGACGTCCGTGCCCACCATCCCGGAAGCAAAGTGTGCCTCGATCAACTCATCGGCATCGATCGGCGGATAATGGTGAATGAAATGCATGCAGAGCGTCAGTGGAGTGGGTGTCAGGGCGCAGGAAACGATGTTGTTATCCCTAGGATACAGCGACGTGTGTGCTAGGTGGGTTCCACGAACGCTAATGCAATAAAAAAAAAAGGCCCACCGGCGGGATGTATGTTAAGGCTTGTTGGATCGGTACGAAGTTGAAGGTGATGAATTCTTGGACCGGATCATCACTGGTGACGAGACGTGGTGTCACAACTACGAGCCGGAGTCCAAACTGCAGTCGATGGAATGACACCACACTCTCCAACGAAGACGTTAAAGACGCGAACATTTGCAGGCAAAGTGATGTGCACCGTCTTCTAGGACAGGAAGTGCGTCAACTTTCTGGATTTTCTTGGAACCAGGGGCTACATCTTTGACCGTTACGTTAACGCCTTGACCAAGCTGAAGGCCCGGATTGCCCGTGTAAGGACAGAGATAAGGGAAGCATTCCGTATGCAACACGATAACTCTGGGCCACACACAAGTTTGAAGACCAGAGAATGTGCTACAAAGTTCCGCTGGACGGTACTGTCCCACCCACCGTATGGTCCCGACGTGGCATCGTCAGACTTCCACTTGTTTGGACTTCTGAAGGACGCATTACGTGGGCAGCGCTTCTTCGACAACAACGCCGTAATCGCAGCCGCAAAAAATGGGCAGCTTTGACTGGCACAGACTTTTAAGACCGAGGTATCAAGGCTCTCATTTATCGCTGGCAAAAGTGCATTGAAAATAGTGCTGGCTACTTACGAAAATTAATTCTTGAGCAGAAAAAGTCGATCGCTTTAAAGGTGCCACTTTCGTCTTCATAGTTATTCAACTCTTTGAGTTAAAAATAGGGCGCATTACTTCTCCGTTATCAACCCTCGTATTTGTGCCATGTCCGACGGGGGTCTCAGAATTGAGCTTTGGAGATTTAACTAGTCCAAAACATCAAGTAGAAGCTTTGACTTTTTTGCCAGAGTTAGTGCCAACACGATATGTTGAGCCTGCTGAAAACTTTAGTTTTCGGTCTTGCCCACCTCTGCTTGTACTATGCGTTGTTCTTAATCCACTCTACATAGAGTAAAACAAAGTTGTTGGTCGTTTGCTTGCTCCAATGTTGATTCGTCTTTCCGTTACGCTGTTAAAGATTTAGATAGGAAAAATTCATCTACTGAAAAGCAAGTTAAGATACGATACAATTTCAGTCCTTTTAGTAACTGTGACAAATATAGCTTCTGAAATATCTGGTTAATATTAAAAACTAAAATACTCTATTTTCTGAATCTTGCTTCGTTTGCAAACTCGGTACTTTGACGGTAGCACTACTTTTGACGAGACGACAAACTGAGATCTTTCAGGCTATTTATTATTCAAGGTAGACAGATGAGCTCCTCGTACACGTACGGCTCTGCCTTAATATCTTTGCCATGATGCACCAGGCAACACAAGTACCTTGCGCGCTTGCTTTGCTTTAATGCTGTTTGTGGCTTTGTGGTTAGAGTGGCGGCGGGGTAATCTCCTGGTCCCCGGATCTAATCCTCTCTCGATTCTTTGTATTTATTCTAGTAAAACACAAGGGCGGACGGAGAGCCCCCTGTCTGGATAATACCAGGTTTTGACGGGACGAAAAACAGTGAGATATTTCAGATATATATATATATATATTTGTCTGTTCACCCAATCAGTGGTCGAAGGAGTTGAGCAATTTTCATAATTTTTTGTAGGAAGTTTGGTGGGTTGCTTTCGATGTGACCCATGCCAAAAGACTTGGATTAGCTGGCCATAGAAGATGACGGCGATTGAATTTGCCCCCACCGTGGGTGATGGTTTTACGCCACGAGGCTTTTTAGTCTATTTCTGTGTTGATATTCGGCATCAGTGTTGATGTTAACGTTCAATTCAACAAAGAAATCAGTATGCGCTTCAGCAACTTGCGTGTCTTTATTTACCTCTTGTTTACTTTCACTCTAAACGCCGGGTAAAACTTAAAGGCTGCTATGATTTTAGTTGCGGCCTCGCGTGTCTCTGACCGGTAGTCATTGCTTAGGATTGAGAGATAAGGAGGTTTAGCCCCAGCAGTATGTGTATCTAAGTCTTTACTTTTTCAATATACATACATGTATATTTAAATAGGAAAGCCTAAAATTTTTACAGAAGCTTGGAGGCTTTAGGAGCCTTAAGCGCAATAAATGAACCTAACGAACGATGCTTGTGCGTCTGACCCTTTTTGGGTCCGTTTCACCGTTCTTTACGAACTTATGATTTTTACTAAAAAATGCTTTCCCTTCATTACCGCGAATAGCTTACTTCTTGTATGAGGTTTCAAAGTTAAGTTTAAAACATTTTAGTGCTGTTCATTACTAGCCGCAGGGCCTACATGGCATTTTGAGTAGGCCGTCAAGTATACAATTTAGGCTATGGACAAAGCTGTTGGATATCATTTTTATTAATCTATAACTGTTTTTCTTGCCAACTCATAAATAGATCCATTACCTGGAAGAGTCTAGAGCAATATCTAAGTTTTATAAGTCCCATTTTTTGTCATGCGATAGAACTATTTCATTGAATGATAGTAAGTACACTTTCTAGTATTCATCTATAAATGTCATTACGTTTAAGCGTAGGTCAAATGAATAAAACTTCGAAGGTAGAAAAACAGGAAGGAAAATCGTTTATTATATCGCATAAGTAAGCTGATCTCGAGCTACATGTGCACATCATATGAAAGAGTACAGCATCTGGAAGTATTTCATGGTCATCAAAGGTTAGTCTAAACCTGGGGAAAATTTATTAGTTGGCATACGGGTTTACTATGTTGGGAAAGGTTCCTGTGCTATAAAAGACTTACCACGAGTAAAATTTGCACTTAGAAAATACATCCAAGTAGATTTACACAAGGTAAACACAAGCTGGCAAAGCCCAACACGTTTTTATATATCTCACAGTTATCACTTGTAAGTTCATTTGCGAAGCTCAGGTATCTCTTGATGAGTACGTACTCAAGTAGCATACAACGAGCTTACTCAGTTATCGGGCGCAGAAGCACTTCTGTCTAACATTTTGCATAATAAAATTACTAGCGTGGGGTTCATAGGAAGTCTTCTTTCGGACTGTAGCAATATTGTAAACTACAAAGCACTAAGCCCTGCAATGTCTAATGTTAGAAATAAATCTGAGCCGAAGTTTAAATGTCATTAAGAACCTAGGTATTAGTAGTATTGCGACTCTCCATGGAGAGAGGTGCTTAATTAACAGTTTTTACCTTAGAGTTATGGAGAATTGCTTTGATTAAAACTTAAATATATATATTTTTTAAGTACGCCGTTTATTACTCTGCGCAGGATCAGTTTATATGGCGGCTACCGTTACGAAAGAGGCAAGAAATATAACAATACTCTTGCAGTTAGAAGAATCAAAATGGCACCTTTGGTCTTGCTACTAGAATGGATTAAAATGGCCACCTTTACTATTGCAGCTATAGAAGTACAGTACCAAAATGGCTACCTATGGTCTAACGGCTAGAAGAACCAAAATGGCCGCAGTTACCGTACTTTTAAAGCGAGATGAAGCAAAATAGCAGTAAGAAGAACAAGAAAAATGGCCGCCATTGCTCATGCAACGAAAATAAAATTAAATTAAATTAAATGGCCACAGTGCCCTTTCAGCGAGAAGAACCATAATGGCCGCCATTAGTCCCTGTTGGCTGCTCGCCAGAGGTTGATCTCTTCATCAGTGATGAAGTTCGCGTCTTTGGCTTTCTTCAAGAAATCTTCAATTGTCAACTTTTTAACGTCGACCAGCTTGCGGGATTCAGCTGTCAAAGTACGAAGAAACACAAAATGTTAGTCGCAAATAAAATACACAAAGTTCTTTAAATACCTCAAGAAGCATGAAAGTTACTCTCACCCGTTATGGCATAAAATAGAACCGTAAAACCTGTAAGAGTAGTTCTACTAATACCCTTAACATAAAAAAGGATGGTAAGCAGTAATGGGATAAGCCTGAGGTCAATAGAATCCACTTGCGAAGTGCATAACAAACATAAAGTTTTCTAACTGCCATACCTATACTTGTACAAGAGTACAGTAAAGTTTTCCTTTGGCACCTATTCACTAGATATATAAAACGAATTGATGTAAGCCATGCACTATGAAATAAAAGAAGTATAATCTTGTCCATTTCGTACTCTCAGTAAATTCATTCTCTCTCCCTAGTATGCACTATGTAAAACTGCGCTTAGCCTGAGTTGTCATATATAGGAGGAAATTATTTTTCGCACAATAATAAATTAACTACAATACATTGGATTAAAATTTCCTCATCTTCGCCACGTACCTAATATCATTTGATTGAAACTTTATGATATAGTGCTAATAAACAACTATAGTTTTGCTAGAAATTAAGGTTTTGCATCCAGTTGAATCGAACTGAGTTCTCTGTTAATTTAAAAAACAAAATTTATTGAACTACATATAAAACTTTCATAGAAAAAATTCTCTAGAAAACATGAGTGGAGCGAAAACCTCTTTGCTTGGTAACCGCACATTCTCGCCGTCACAGGACGGTTAAGCACGCAAGATTGAGACTGTTGCCAGTTGGCAAGTCTTGATGCTCGGATGCTGGTGCGGGGGTATTGACTTTGATCAGAAATAATTCACTGTTTGGAAAACAGAGTTTTATAAATAACAGTATGACAAAAGCAACTAGAGCACTCTGAGAGCCCATACCTCCGCCAAGTGAGCCAACGGTAGCAAAAATTCAAATTGGCTCTGAAACCATAATTTTCTTGCCATAGACTCCAAAATCTAATCATTTGTGCCTTTTTAAAATAATAACAGCTTGTTCAATTTTTTTGAAGATCCGTTCATATCTTTTTGACTTATACTGTTAACAAACGTTATAACAAATATGAGTCAAACATACAAACGAACCAACCGATCTGCACTAAAATTTGATCATTCATGTCTTTTATTATTACTAACAACTCCTATAAATTTCATAAAGTTCCATTCATTACTTTTTGAGTTATTGTGCAAACAAGCATAAAATTTAAAACAGTGACAAACGAACGAACAAACAGATCATTACCAAAATTTGGTCATTTACTCTTTGTTATATACCTAACAGCTCATATCAATTTCATAAAAATCCATCCAAACCTTTTTGAGTTATGGCATCGTGATAAATGACTCAGACAAACAAACAAACAAACAAACGGCTGAACATATCTTCACCAAAAGTTAATCATCTGTTCCTCCTAACATACCTAACAATCCCTGTAAATTTCATCCAAATCGGTTCATAACTTTTTGAGTTATCTTGGTGACAGACAGACAGACAGACAAGCAAACAAACAGACAGACAAACACGACGAAAACATAACCACCTTGGCGGAGGTAACAATTACAGACATTACTATTATATTAGTGTAATCTCCTTTTTATATATCAAACCTTTGATTTCACTTGAATAATCTTTAGAAAAAGACTATTGAGATACTTTGAAAGTGGCGTAATAAAGAACATCGTAGATTGTGGTGATAATATTATTTGATTCGTAGAATGCATCTAATTTGTTCTTTATTACGCCACATTCATTATATGTTAATAGTTTTTTCCTGAAGAAAAATCAAGTGAAATCTAATGCTTGCTATAAAAAAATTAATGCAATGAAAATGTCTATAATTGCTGTTGCTGTCATACTGTTAATTATAACCAGAAATGTGGATGGTCTCGAGGCTGCAGGTGGTGTCAGCAAACCTATAACAGCAGCACGAACCAATGCCTTTGGATTTCCCAGTTGGGGGAAAGCTGCCAAGCTGATTTACATTTACCGGCTATAAACATGATCAACTAGAGCACTCTGAGAGCGCATACCTCCGCGAAGTGAGCCAACGGTAGCAAAAATTCAAATTGGCTCTGAAACCATAATTTTATTTGCATAAACTCCCAAATCTAATCATTTGTGCTTTTTTATATTAATAACAGCTTGTTGAATTTTTTTGAAGATCCGTCCATAACTTTTTGAGTTATACTGCTAACAAACGTTATGACAAATATGAGTCAAACATACAAACGA
The DNA here is from genome assembly GCA_001587735.2 of Parhyale hawaiensis. Taxonomy (NCBI): domain Eukaryota; kingdom Metazoa; phylum Arthropoda; class Malacostraca; order Amphipoda; family Hyalidae; genus Parhyale; species Parhyale hawaiensis. The sequence goes on along the minus strand of LQNS02278170.1, from coordinate 18,031,052 downwards.
ACCAACCGATCTGCACCAATATTTGATCATTTATGTCTTTTATTATTACTAACAACCCCTGTAAATTTCATAAAGATCCATTCATTATTTTTTGAGTTATTGTGCTAACAAGCATAAAATTAAAAACAGTGACAAACGAACGAACGAACAAACGGATCATTACCAAAATTTGGTCATCTACTCTTTGTTATATACCTAACAACTTATGTTAATTTCATCAAAATCCATCCATAACTTTTTGAGTTATGGCATCGAGAAATTTGACGCAGACAAACAAACAAACCGCTGATATATCTTCACCAAAAGCTAATTATCTGTTCCTTCTAACATACCAAACAATCCCTGTAAATTTCATCCAAATCGGTTCATAACTTTTTGAGTTATCTTGGCGACAGACAGACAAAGAAACAGACAGACAAAGAGACAAACAGACAGACAGACAAACACGACGAAAACATAACCTCCTTGGCGGAATGTAATGAAAACAATGTAAGCAAATTCTAATATGAGCACTATCCAGGCCGGCTGTAGTTAAATATTGTTCAAAATATCCGCAGATTTATATAATTTTGCTCTAACCATTGAGATGCCTTGTAGGAGAGAAACAATGATACAAAGCTAAAATTCTTGGTGCTTTTTGAAAATCATCTGGTTCGAATAACGTAACAACTACAGGGTAAATACCGGTCGATGCATATATTACGAAAAAACTGCTGATCCTGAAGGAACACTCAAACTCTTGAAGCATAATTAAGAAATGGAGATGAATTGCTGAGCAGCACCTATCTATGCAAGGCTAGGAAGGTCCGGGGCTAGCCTTGCTGCCACACGGGAGGGGTGGGCGGTGTAGGGACAAATTACGCTAGGGGCCCCAGTACGATCAAGAAATAGCTGTGGATGCATAGCGATCATGCGCATACCACGTTTTTATTTACCTATTAAAAGTAGTACCGTCGCTTGAAATCAATTGAATGTTTTTTTTTCTCTCAGAGCACTACCATAGATATGTCCATTGTTAACGCCATACGCATTTGTTGGTAACACTGTTGTTTGAAATTAAAAAAGCTAGGTAGCAGCACACCACCAGCTGCATGAGATTTTAGCAACAGTGTGCCATTTGTGAAAAGTTCACCATGACACACTGTGATGTGTAGATTCTCCAATGATTCGGTAAGTTTTAATAGGCACGAATGAATAATATTTTACTTCACACATTCATCGTCTTTTAAATGTCATATTCATAGTTTAATGCTTGTAACATAAAGTTACCCCAAAGCAAACTACTCTAGTTAGGCTTTTCGAACTTTTTTCTTTGTATTTACCTTCTTTCCATTTTTGTACTCCGACTAGAGAGCTCTGCATTCATTTTTTCCCTTCTTTTTTTGATTTTCCACTCCCCAGTACAGTATTTGTACGTGCAGTATACGACTTTTATTCCTATAGACGCAGTACGTGTTCCTTCTTCGCTTTATTTTCAATAGCACTGTGCAGTAGGTGTGAGGTTTGATATATACCTTTAATGTATCATTAATTAAAATAAACTGTTTCGTATCGGTAAAATAAACTGCAACTTAGCAGAGCGGGGACTACCGAATGAAATTCGGCATTTCGGTAGTAGGCTGGCGGCAGTATTTTCATCTACCGAAATACTGAATCTTTTCTGAATCTTCTACCGATACCGAATGAATGTGCCGAATGACTTTCTTCGGTACATTTGAATTTCCCGCTCCCACAAAAGAAGCTTCTTCGCCCTCTATGACCCACCGTCCTCCCTGACAGACATTAGGAAAATCCTATTCATTTTCGTTCAATTGAGCTTTTTCGCGCTGTATTGCACTTCATTGAAGGGAAGAGCCGTTGCGCTGTGCGAATTGGGCGTAGTGTGTCATAATGTTTTGCTCGCTCAACTGTCCCATCCTTCCGAGCTTAGTGGAGCGTGAGCTGCCAGTGAATGATGTAGTTAAAGGCTTGAAATAGGTGTTCTATGGGCTCTAGAATGTATTAAAAGGTGTTTTTGGATATATATACATACATATATAAGGAGTTATTTGAAACATACATGCCCGGTGGTCATGTTTTCTCTGTTTTATAATCAGCTTGCTGACGTTCTTGCCCCTAAGCTTGCAGTGATCTTCCGGCGCCTGATACGGTTAGAAAATTTTCCTAGTTGTTGGCGTATTAGGAACATTACTTACATTCCCATGGGTCCATTGTCGCCCCATGTCGCCAACTACCGGCCCATTATGCTGACGCCCGTTTTATCGAAAGTGTTGGAGGAATTGGTCGTTTTACTGAAGTTATGGGTTTGCTGCCAATTGATCAGTTTGCGTATAGGACTTGGTTTGGTTGTTGATGCCTTTTTGTCGGTGCTACGCCATTTTCAGTCTACGCTGGATTGTGTGTCTGAGGCATGCCATGTGCAGTTGGACTTTAGCACAGTGTTTGACTGGGTCAACCACAGGGGTCTATTATATAAGCGTGAGTCGTTTGGGGTGGGTGGTTGGGTTCTGTCAATCATTCGTGATTTTGTTTCTGAGTGAACGCAGAGTGTGTCCATTGACGGCGTTTTGAGTGCCTCAGTCGTGGTGGAGTTTGGCATCCCTCAGGGTAGCGTGCTTGGCTCGCTGTTATTCATTCTGTATACTAGTGACATGTTCTCTTCGCTGGAAAATACGATGATCAACTATGCTGACAATTCCATTTTGATTGTAGTGATACCTGCTCCCTGCATGCGTAATGCTGTCGCCCAGTCTCTGAATAGAGATTTGTCACGCATTAGTGTATGGTGCTCGGCCTGGAGTATGAAGCTGAATGCGAGTAAGACCATCACCCTCGGTGGGGCAAATTCAACGACATCATATTTGATGGCCAGCTTACTCTAGAGTTTTAGCATTTTCAGTTCTAGGTCAACCGATCTGACTCGCTAAATAATTATAAACATTGCTCAATTCTTTCTAACTTTTATTTTAAGTGGACAAACTAATAATTAACTCGAGAGCACTCTGTGAGCGCATACCTCCGCCAGGTAAGGCAACGGTAACGGAAAATTCAGATTGGTACTGAAACTATGACTTTCTTCGTATCAACACCAAAATTTAATTATTTGTGCCTGTTGATAGTATTAACAATTCCCGTAATTTTCATGAAGATCCGTTCATAGCTTTTTGAGTTATGCTGCTAACAAACATTATGACATACATAAGTTAAATACACAAACAGAGCAACCGATCATCACCAACATTTGATCATTTACGTCATCTAAAATTAGTTACAACTGCTGAAAATTTCACCAAGATCCATCCATAACTTTTTGAGTCAGTGTGCGAACAAGCTTAAAATCCAACACAGCGACAAACAAACAGGTCATTCCCAAAATTTGATCACTTGCTCTTCGTGTTATAAAAAAACTGACATAAATTTCATGAAAATCCATCGATTACTTCTTGAGTTATGGCCTTGAAAAAAATAGGCATAAAGACAAACAGAAAGATGAACGGATACTCACCAAAACCTAATCATATGTTGCTGTTAACATGACTATAACAATCATTGTAAATTTCGTGAAGATCTTTCCATAACTCTCTGAGTAATCTTGGTGAGAGACAAATAAACAAACAGAATAATAGACAAACAGAATAACATTCAGATAAACACGACAAAAATATAACCTCCTTGACGGAGGTAAATATATACAAATACTTAAATCTGAAACGAAAACATCACTATTGTTGCTTCGCTCGCGGCTAATAAACATATTCATTTCGGCCATGCCATAATGGTGAGCTTAATAAGAAATATTTGCAAATATATGTTTTGGAGTCCAGTCCAACCTTGTACTATTTACTACTCGAAACAACGAAGGAAGTCAGAGCGTCTTTCAGATACAAGCACTAACGACAGAGAAATACATATATACGTACCTCTTCCTTGAAGTACGGTCCAACCGGGGCATGTAAAGCGCCCACAGAAGTATACCTTCCATTTCCTGAGCCTCATGCGTTGTCTGTAGAAGCACTGGAAGCCCATGAAACGCAGCTCGCTGTTCTCCAAAACGTTGCTGGAAAGAGAGAGAGAGAGAGAGTTTATCGTTCACTAGGAGTTTTTATTTTCACTTAGTCTTCATTCTTTTACATTCTTTCTCTTGATTTTATGTCATACTCCCGCTGGCGTGGCCCCGTGGTGAAAATTGCCGATTCTTTCACTGCCCCGATGTCGGGCGTTCCATTCCTAAACCATTGAATGATATATTGCTGGCCGGCGATGCAGCGTCAGCATTTCACTCTTGTATATACTCTATTAGTAGGATTTGGCATTGACCTACCCAGAAAAGTGGAGCGTTCCGTCTATAACGCCATAGCTCAGTCAATCTGTCCTCGACTGCAGCCCCACACTCCTGTGGGTCTTTGAGAGATTTATTTGGAACACGAACTTGTTCATGTCGGCTGCAACGCGGATGGTGCAGCACCAGAAGCAATGGAATATCTAATGGAGAGGAAACATAAAAGGCAACAGAGGAAAACAATGCTATCAAAAGAATAGATAAAATAATACACAGCAAATTATAGAATTACAGAAGTGAACTTGAATTCGCAGACGTGTATGTATAGGGTAAAGGAGCGGTAGGAAGCCAAACTGGGCCATTTTGGATAAGTTTAGGATGTGCTGGTTTGTGTCCGATATGGTACATTTCTCTGACAGTTTTTTACAGGGCGTCGAAACCGCAAACTGTTGAGACCCAAGTCCTTCCCCAACGCCCCTCCACTGTTTGGCGTCAGAATTGCGACGTACGTACCTATCTAATATTTTAGTTCGTACGTAAGGGGATGAATCAGATAATCAGTGTTTCTAACGAAGCAACAGCTTATTTAATTTACCACAACTTAACTTGAACCGTCACTGGAAACTTGGTTCTTGTTCAGTTGGCTTGGAAAAGTTGGGTTCAGCAAAGCTTAGTACTACTAAAATATGAGGAAGCACTGGCAACCGCGAATTAGTTGAACAATTAAAAATGGTGATGCTGAGCGAGGGAGATTAGATTAGATTAGATAGGCGGCAGTAGACGAACCAATAGGCCCATTCCCAAAGAGACACCAGAACATAAGCCCCGGCACTCTATGAGCTATTGCCAGGACAGGAGAAAAGAGAGAGAGAAAAAAAGAGGGGGGGGGGTGAAGAGTCCCTGCCCAAGAAACGATCTTGTATGCACGCAAGCACGTTCAAGAGCCGCTGACATGCGGAGCTTAGAGATATCAAACTGTGTAGTTGGAGCGGGAGAGAGAATGAGATGGATTAAGGTTGTTTCGGAAGCTTTGGCCGTTAAGTGTTTGCAACTCCCGGAGGAGGAGTTCTTAGTTGCGGAGGATGTTGCGGAGGATCGAGTATTCAAGGTGATCTATGCATGGATGAGCTGTTACAATAGCTGACAACAAAGATTTCATTTTCTGCAGTGTAAATAAAACTCGAAGAAGAGCATAAGGTTCCAGCAACCAATGGATTATGGTCTAGGATTTGAGTTGAATTAAGAAGATGAGTGGCTTAGACCAGCTTACTTGGAGAACCGCTGCATCAGGCCGCTAAGTAGACTTGGCAACCACTGAGATGAAGATGGGTGGATGGACGCCATGACGACCATAAGCAGCGTAAAAGCCGGAAAGATAATCTTCTTGTTCTGTTGACACAATTGAAATCAGAGAACTTTTATATGTGCTGTTTAGTTGATAATAGCTCTGAAGTATCTCTACATCATATACTAGTTGAATATAGTATGTTTATTTCTTGTGAAATTAGATAGTACATAATTTAGGTTTAAATGTTCAGTACTGCTAAACAGTCTTTCCGAAACTCTAATTTTTCTGAAAATTCCCAAAAATTCGAAATTTGGAAAGACAAACTAATAAAGTAGTACAAAAAAATACATATTTAGTCAGTTTGGGAGAAAATAACCCATTACATTGCAATCGTTAACAATCAAGGAAAGTGTGAATCACTGTTATTTTTGGTAGCAAAATCAGGAAACGATATACTGTAGTTTCTGGTACCTACTATTTCAGTTCATATTTGCGCATTGAACTTGGTAACACTAGTCTATTTATTTCTCAATTTCCGGCCTGACCTTGGCGTAACTCATATTATTTTCCGTCACTATTCATATCGCCACTGATATCAAAGCTGTAGTGTTCAAAAATTTGCTTAATTAACATTTAAGAAGAATACCAGATAGACCAGCGGTCAGCGGTTACGTGCACTGTGGAGATAATTCGCTGCTGGCTCTCTTTGGTTGCAAACTGCGGCACCACAGAAGACACCCAGCAGAGTGACCCCACACACGTGAGGTGATGTGAGAAACGTCACCTGGACTTCTTCCGAAGACTCTCAAGGTAACTCAAGGTAAGGTATCACAAAAAAAAGTCTTGTTCTAATATTTTGGGCTAGTATACTTTATAGTCATAAAGTTTTCTTAATGAAAAATCACAGTTTTAGGGCACAATTTTACTTAAATCGGCGTCTTCGTGCTTCTCCTAACATGTCCTCAATTATATATGAACAATATCCACACGTGTAAACGTACATGCCACTGCTATAAGACTCTCCGCGTTAGCATTAAAACTAATTACCCTAGGGAGCCTTCATATGTTAGGCGCAGCATCCTGATGAGGCAATAAATAAGTTTTCTTTCTTATTCTAAACCCTTCCTTGCTGCTATTAGCAATTCATAATCTTGCAATACTGTTTAATATGTGCACTGTAGCAAGAACATTTGATGTCTAATGCTACTTACCACCATGTTGTTTGTGTTGATGGATAACTGTTTTGTTTGTGGATAACTACAATGACGAGGACAACCCTCTCCCTCTCGTCGTTGATTGGGTACTGGCGTTACGTACATACAGCCGAGGCGTTTGTTGCATAAGCAGAGCACCGGAGGAAACGTTGCGTGGAAACATGCCTGCCCAGTGCAACATTTTCCTGAGCTTGAACGCCCGGAGAAATCCACTAGTAGTATGTACCAGTGTTTCAATTTTCAGGTAGTCAAAACAAATTAGTGCAGTTTTTGTTGTGAACTACCTAACAAAAATGACAAGAACTTTCCGGTGTTACGGGGTATGGAAATCGAAGAAAGCGTGTTGTTATAACAAAGGAATAAATGAAGGATAAAATGAATGTTGATGTTCCTACTGTAAGGAATAATTAATTGCGAACGATCCAGTTGCTCATTCACGGAAAGTAGCACATGATAGTATTGTACCTATGAAAATAATATAGAAAGAAAAGATAAAGAGAGTTAGACATGTCCCCAATGGGCGAGCTATTCCCCAACCTACCTAACTAAAAGACTTAGCGATTGGGAATCATACGGCTGCTGGATCAGTAAAACACACGTAAAGATCTCACAATATATTGAAAAAGAGCATGGAAATTCAATACAAAGAGGAAACCACATGAAAGCATGAATTAAATAAGCTATTTTTGAAAACAAATTTGAATTACAGTTGATACCGGTCATAACTGAACACTTCA
>LQNS02278170.1:17995996-18013582 GCA_001587735.2 Parhyale hawaiensis | reverse complement strand
CAACAGCAGCAACAACAGCAGCAACAACAGCAGCAACAGCAGCAACAGCAGCAGCACCAGCAACAACAGCAGCAACAACAGCAGCAACAACAGCAGCAACAACAGCAGCAACAGCAGCAACAGCAGCAGCAACAACAGCAGCAACAACAGCAGCAACAGCAGCAACAGCAGCAGCAACAACAGCAGCAACAACAGCAGCAACAGCAGCAACAACAGCAGCAACAACAGCAGCAACAACAGCAGCAACAACAGCTGACTGGCGGATGTACACTAACGCAAAAGTTGCACTTTTCATCAATTCCTCATCTGATTACGTTGCCGCTAACATGACTTCGATTTGAGCAGGGTAAGGCTAATTTTATGGGCATGTCTGCGCTTTTTTCAGCCTACATCTTATCCCCACCCACTGCATGTATATAGAGAAATCTCAGAAATACCCACAGAATTGGCAAAGCTGTTCAGGAAGTTTTTCATGCCAAAACTGCCTTGATAAAATGGTCAGAGTATAAGCAAGTGAAAGACCTTATAACAAAATAATTTCTGTGGCTAAAACCGTACTATGAGCGCAAATATTGTTAACCTTTTCTGTACTAAAACTCTGCTTTTGCTATGAGGCTCTAAATGAAGCTCATAACGAACACTCTCATTGCAGTCACTGGAGCTCCCAGCAATATAGTTCAATCGTAAATAATATAGCATCACTGACTTCAGACGGGTTGTTAAATATGTTGTCCATATTTCCAGAGGCTTCAGGGGCATATTCTGGCGGGCCCTTTCCTTGCCACAATATATTTGGGCCTCACGCACCCAAGGGTCTCTAGTGCCTTTTCAGCAGGATATGTTGTAGCTTACCGCAGTTCCTGCTGACGAGGTTAGTTTGTAAAGTTAGGTAGGCTCTCAATACTTCCCTTTTGATTTGGGAGGTGGACCGCTGATCGAGGTGGCCGACCTATTCCCGTTGGACTTCTTCTACCTTCTTGTATTTCGTTTCTTTCCCCTGTGCGGCGTAGCTGAGCGAAAGCGTTCAGCCGTGCCTGGGGATTGGAGATAGACAACTTGCGTCTTTTTCCTATCAATAGCGCACTGACCACTCAGAGACCTTCCGGCAGAAAGGACTGGACAGAAATCATTGATATTTGAAACGAGACATACCCCGCGTCATAGTGGTGCACGAGCCTGTGGTATACCACAGGAATAGTTCAGTGCGATATAGACATTGTGTCCCTGATGGGCTATAGTACCGTTTGTAGCGCTACTACCAAATTTCCAGAGCCAGGGCAACACGCTGGTTTTAATAATCAAAACTTTGATGCGGCATCTGGAGACACCATCAGGACCGAAACGGTTAACAGTTAAAACACGAGCATCTGGCTGCCACGTGCACTTGAAGAATACATAAAGTACAAAAAGGGGTAAAATGGTCTTCGCCGGCCCGCCCAAAACCTCCAGAAGTAGGGTAGATTTTCATTGACGCGATGCAGAGGAGCGGGCTACGCCAACATCTTGCATCCATCATTCAAAACAAGTGATGCGCTGCATTTTTATTTACCTGGATTGTTTTCGATTTGGTATTGTATGTAGATTTTCCATGAAATAGTAAATCATCACTGTCATTCTTTATTTACATAAAAATCAATGGTTTCTGAGGACAAAAACATATCGAACGCAGGCATGGTATTTTTTATTTGAAAATCATTGTTGACATTACTACATTGTTTTGATACTCCTTGCATAATAATTAGGACACAGGTGCTCGTTGTTGTGGTGCAGATTCATTATTCTAGCCGTGTTGGCTTCCTCAGTACTTTGCCAGCTACCAATATATTGTACACGAAAATTTCAAATTTACACGAGAACTAAACTGTAGTTCTGGCTATTTTACAGGGTGACTACAGATATTTTATCTAAAAAATCCTTCAAGCCAGATCATGGGGGGGGGGGTCTTCTTCAGCAGCTTTCCAAGCATAATATTAAAGACATTTCTAGATATATCTGAGAAACAAACCGCATATCTGCTTTCGCCCAATGTTATTATAGATGTGCCTTATTCATCACCATATCCTTCAAGCCAGGCCATGGCGTCTTCCTCAGCAATGTCTCCACGGACCCGGGCTTTGTTAAGAAAATCTTCGATGGCTTTGTTCATTACCCCAGAGCGACTGCGAGTCATACCTGCACAAAAAATACGTTTTAAATTAATACGAAGTGCAGTTCATTTGCTTCTCATGACTCAAGCATTGGTCGCAATCAATTTTAAAAAGTAAATAAAAGAATAAAAATCACAGAGATGTCTCCTGGTCTCGTTATCGGCAGCAAAGAGAGCCAGGACATATATATATATATATATTGCAACAGGAAGATTGAAATAACAATACTGAAGTACTTTGTAAAGCAATTGTGCACGTCGTGCCTCCCGATGCTGAAGAGAAACACATAAATAGCTGGACCGTCGAGTGTCCAGTAGCATTTAGTACCCTGTCTCCATTGAAACAGGAGTTACTACACATCACTATGTGCATACACATGCCACATCTCATTCAGAGCTACACTATAGAGCTCGCTATTATTGCACGATTCTACTGTTTCTACTGAAGAACCTTTCGTGTCGCCAGTTGGAATATAATTCTTATAGAAGTTCCCTCGATATTATCGTAATACTGGATTATCATCATATGTTAGCTCTACCGAACGGATTTACACCCGTAGTCGAGGGTACAGCTTTTTGCAGCACTCTACGTCTACGAGCCACCTGTTTACACCATCTACTACCCTCTCGGTGGTGAAGTGACAACGGTTCGGCATCGCATCAACGGAGGCCGGGGTTCGATTCCCCGGACGGCACGCTACGGATTTACACTGCGTGGAGCACTCCAGCACCGAGAGGCAAGGCGATGCACGATGAGGGATCCTAAATTGACTCTCAGCACGGACTGCTTCTCTTGCTCTTCACACTACTGGATCTTCAAAATTCTAAATTTAAGGCCAAAAGAAAACCTCGATAGGCCTATTGGTTCGTCTACTGCCGCCTATCTAATCTATCCATTGTACCCTGTATACGAGGTAATAAATGATATTTGTTTGTTTTTGGTAAGTGATACTACGTACACCGACGCGCACGCCAAGCGACGCCCAACCAGATCCGCGTAGAGACGCGCGCATATAATGTCTGTTTCAATAACGGTGGTCTCTTAGAAAGTACAAAATTTAGATCCTCGAAAACTATCACGACTATTCTATTCTACGATAGCTATAGCATTTTGAGAGACGTAACAAACATACCATTTACTTGTAGCGATCATTTGGATATGCACTGATCATATTTACTGGCATTACGACTGATGATAGTCAGCTATTTTTTGAGGAAGTCCATAATTACCTCCGCCAAGGAGGATATGTTTTCGTCGTGTTTGTCTGTCTATCTGTCTCTTTGTGTGTCTGTCTGTCACCAAGATAACTCAAAAAGTTCCAAACCGATTTGGACGAAATTTACAGGGATTGTTAGGTATGTTATTAGGAACAGAAGATTAACTTTTGGTGAAGATATGTCCATCCGTTTGTTTGTTTGTCTGCCTCATTTTTTTTAATGCCATAACGCAAAAAATTATGGATGGATTTTTATGAAACTGACATGAGTTGTTAGGTATATACTGTAACAAAGAGTAAATGACCAAGTTTTGGTAATGATCCGTTTGTTTATTCGTTAGTTTGTCACTGTTTTTAATTTTATGCGTGTTAGAACAATAACTCAAAAAATAATGAATGGATCTTTATGAAATTCATAGGGGTTATTATTACTGTTAAAAGACATAAATGATGAAATTTTGGTTAACATCGGTTTGTTCGTTTGACTCCTGTTTGTCTTTACATTTGTTAGCAGTATAACTTAAAAAGTTATGAACGGATCTTCAAGAAAATTGCACAAGCTGTTATTACTATCAAAAGGCACAAATGATTAGATTTTGGAGCTTATACAAAGAAAATTAGGGTTTCAGAGCCAATTTGAATTTATTTTTGCTACCGTTGCCTCGCTTGGCGGAGGTATGCGGTCTCAGATTGCTCTTGTTTAAGTTAGTATACCCCTTTCGTAGGTTTTAGTTATATGACTACTATTGGGAAAACAGAATAGATCCTAGCCCTCTGAAAACTCTTTTCTCGTAATCGAGCGAACAATATCTGGCAGCATATTTTGGCCTTGAGGACATTGCTGGTCGGGTTTCAACTGGCTTCACAGATATGATTATGTTGCATTCGCAATTAAGTAATAATAAAATATGTTCAGTAATGTGTTTATTGCGTACATAATCTGGAGTAGAATGAAGACCGATAGGTATATATCTGTTTGTTGATTTGCTTATCTGTTAATATTTTCGTAACGCTACAAGAAAACAGGCGAAAATTAGCCAGGATTCAGGAGTGGGGCGATTCCGTCACGCTGCGCTAAAAACTGATGGGGATAAAAACAAACCAGGTTGCTGATGATGGCGAACGTATGGTAATATTATATTTGAATACACTGCTTGCTTTGCCAGAGTTGAAATCCAATCAATACAGATTCATATACAGCTTTCCTTAACCCTACAAAGGGAGACCTGAGGTGTATTGCACCTCACCCTTCAGAAATTTGCATATTTATTGTTTTTAAATTTCAGTTGAGTTGTTGGAAACTTGTGACTTTTCATAAAATGGTATTTTTTCATGCTTTGTGAAAAAATTTAAGTGAAATAGTGTATTAAACCTTCTTGCCGTGACCGCATGGGATGTTATGCTCTGCAGCGCTGACGTGCTCGTCTTGACAGCAGGCCCTCACCGAAAAGGTTGCGCGAAGAAACGTATCTACTGAAGTTGCAGTGAATCTTAGTTTCTCATCATTCCCCCTTGGTCTCTTAAACGATAACTTTCTAATGTCAGTGAGTTTGTTAACTGGAAACCTGAACAGAGAGCATAGGTAACATCCCTTCTAAAGTCGCTGCCATTATTTTAGTTAAGCTCTGAATTAAACTGTCGGCGAGCTGGCCCCGCCCTTCCAAAGAGACGCGAGCCTCCACTGCTGAACTCCAGTCTCTGCCTGGAAGCTGAAAGGCAGAAAGTTAAAATGGAAGACAAGGCCAACTCTCTAGCTTAGAAACCGTGGCCAAGCAGTGTGAACATCCAAGAACTAAATACGTTTGATCTCCCAAACGTCTGAAATGAGAAAACGCTGGCTAGTAAACTACTGGTATTCTTTTGTTCCCACTCTCTAGATGTGGTTAGAAAATGAAGGTTTGAGCTGCTACCCCAGTAAATCATCGAAATGGTAGAATTTTCAGGTAGCTAGTTCAATAAAGATCCCCCTCTCTAGATATTGCTTACTTTTGCCAATAACTCTGGACAGTTCGGGGCAGTTGAAGGTGCCGGAAAAGTAGAGCTGAAATCTTCTGATCCTCGGGCGCTGTTGGTATTGGCAGGTGGAGCCCATGAACTGTAGATCTCGGTTGTCCCACAGTCTGCAAATTTACGATTAATTAACAACTTTTTCAACTGTAATTTAAAGATAATGTAATCGAAAGATAGGCGGAGCGAGTTCACAGCACTGCGCGATAACAACGTGCATACACGAGCAATCAAAAGGTGTCAATGTGTTATTTTGCCATAGCTGGACCGGTCGACTATACTAGGTACTGTATCAAGAACATCTGATATCACAGGTTGAAAGAAACTACAGATTATACTAAGGATATCATTATCAACTTTGAGCATTTGTGGTAATCTTTTCAATATGAGAATAAATTTTGTGGGTGAAAGGCAGTTGTTTTGTTTCCGTGGCGAACAAACAAAATTTTCCATCTGTTCTAGTTGGAATCTATGAAAATTCCACAGATCAAAAGCAGTGTTCGTCAGTGATATCTTAGACCAGTATCGTCCAACTTTTCCCCTAATAATTAAGGAATATGTGAAAATTTTACAGAACAAAAGCACTGTCCTTCATTCATGGTGCCCTCGGACCTGTATCATGCATACGAAGAGTGTAAGATGTTCCAAGACAGGGAGTAAATCTTTTACCTAATATGTATCTGCAAGCAGTAGCAGCTTNAATAATTAAGGAACATGTGAAAATTTTACAGAACAAAAGCACTGTCCTTCATTCATGGTGCCCTCGGACCTGTATCATGCATACGAAGAGTGTAAGATGTTCCAAGACAGGGAGTAAATCTTTTACCTAATATGTATCTGCAAGCAATAACAGCTTAAATGTAAACTTGACTCCTTTTACTATTGATCCCTTCCCAGGTCCTATCAAGGATACATCGAGGAGGCCCAAATCTTCCCTATCTAATACTGATGAGAGCGTCATGGTCTTACTAAGCAACTGACTGACTAAGTAACTAACTAATTTACTACCTAATTAACTAAAGGACAAACAGAATTATAATATAAATTAATTAATTTTTTCTATATGTAAATACTGTATTTGACCTGAGCATTCCTTATAGGTTGCTGTATTATTGAGAAAAGTGCTGCCCAAAACCAGAACACTTCCTTGCGTACCGAAAGGAAACACCTCCGTGAGTGTGCTCTTTCAGAGTACTATAGGTTGTAGGATTTTCAATTTGAGCACAGGAATACAGACTGGTTTTGGGATAATTTTTCTCAATGATCTTACATAGCTGCGAGAACCTTTAGGGCAGATAACACTAAAGTTTTGGGCAGTCATAGCTTCACTCTGGTGATTTATACCTAATAGAAAAGGCTAGGGTTCAGTACTAGGATTTTACTGCATTTTCATTAAACATGATCTAACCACAGTACCTTAGTCCTCGACTCATAATGGCAATTTAGAAATGAGTGGAAGCCCTTTTATTCATAGTTCAAATGACGATATCTTTTAAAAGATAATATTGTCATCAGAAAATGCTTCTTAAACTTAACGAAGTAAGAACACAAGTAGAGAAAAGAGAGTGAGTTAATAAGATTATTCTGTAGTTAGAAACATAGTTGTGAAAATGAAGTTAAGTATGATCTTACTTCTTTTTAACTTAATTACAAATATTGTAATATAACAGCAATACAATAAAAATTATACCACAGCTGATATGAGAATACTAGATAATATAGAGAAAAAACTGTCGTATACTGAAACAAATATTGTTAAAAGTAAATAATAGATACGATAAGATGTTGGCATCTTATCTGTCTTAGTGAACTTCATAGCTCAGCACCGTGGTGAACTAGAGCACTCTGAGAGCGCATACCTCCACCGAGCAGGGCATCGGTTGTGAAAAATTCGAATTGGTTCGGAGACCACGATTTCCTTTATTCCAACAAGAAAATCTAATCATTTGTGCACTTCAAAAGAGTGTTAAAAGCTTCAATTTTTTTTGGAGATCCGTTGATAATTTTTTCAGTTATGCTGCCAACAAACATTCTGAACAACATTAGTCAAGCTCACAAAAGGACCAACTTATCATCATCAAAATGTATTAATTTATGTCTTTTGATATTGCTAACAACTCCTATAAAATTCATGATGATCCATTCACTGGTTTTTGAGTCCTTGTACTAAAAAGCATAAAATGAAAGACAGTGACTAACGAATGAACGAACGAACAAACAAACAAACAGATCATTACAAAAATTTGGTCATTACTCTTTGTCATATACCTAAGAACTCATGTAGACATCATGAAAATCTTTTCATAACTTTTTGAGTTAGGGCATTGAGAAAAAATGAGACAGACAAAGAAACAAACAAACTGTTGGACGGATCTTTACCAAAAGTTAATCAATCATCTGTTTCTCCTAACATACATAAGAATCCCTGTAAATTTTATCAAAAGCCGTTCATAACTTTTTGAGTTATCTTGGTGACAGACAGACAAACAGAAAACTGACAAACCAGACGAAAGCATAACCTCCTTGGTAGGTAATAATAATAATAATAGTAGCAGCAATAAGATGTCAAATACATAAAAAACTAGAGCACTCTGAGAGCGCATACCTCCGCCAAGTGATCCAACGGTAGCAAAAATTCAAATTGGCTCTGAAACCATAACTTTCTTTTGTTAAACTCCAAAATCTAATCATTTGTGCCTTTTTATATGAATAACAGCTTGTTCAATTTTTTTGAAGATCCGTTCATAACTTTTTGAGTTATACTGTTAACAAACGTTATGACAAATATGAGTCAAACATACAAACGAACCAACCGATCTCCACCAAAATTNATATATAACTTTTTGAGTTAAGGCATCGAGAAAAATGACGCAGACAAACAAACAAACAAACTGATGGACATATCGTCACCAAAAGTTAATCATCTGTTCCTCCTAACATATCTAACAATCCCTGTAAATTTCATCCAAATCGGTACATAACTTTTTGAGTTATCTTGGTGACAGACAGACAAACAAACAAACAAACACACAAACACGACGAAAACATAACCTCCTTGGCGGAGGTAATAAATGGTGCTTACCGTAAGATAGGTTATACCGTAATTGGGAAATGAAATCCTTCATAAAGCATGCCGGGCTGGAGAACGAAGTGCTGTTATCAATAAAGCTAAGATCTTAATGATGTCTCTTAATTCATTAAACAACGATGGTCCAAGACGTCCAATCTTCCAGGAAATAAGATGTTATCATACTAGAGAAAATCAGAGTAAATACTCGATCGTGGCTGCTTATTTCTGATATATATATAAGTGAGTACCATGGGAACTTTATTTCCATCTTTCAATGAGAAAATATTACTTTTCGCTATAGACATGGACAAATATTGAATCGGGGAGATTTTTCATTTTTAATACAGGAATTAAATAGTTTCATATGAATATAGGTAGATACGGGACCAGCTAGAGAGATTCTATTTTGACGTATCATATAGGGTACTATATTTTTGAGATACGCTGCAGTTTGATACTCACGTAGATAGTTGCTGGGAAACTACTGGCAGTAGATCTCTCCACCAATTCTGCCCATAGCACCCAGAGTAGCTGTTGAAGCTGACAGCCACTACCAGCAGCAGCGTCGCCAGTGACAGCTTCGCCTGTAACGGTAAAAAGTACGTCAATGTATACAAACTACCACAAACGACGCAACCAATTGTATGTATATTTCCTCGACCTTACTTGGGGACGTGGTAGCCCTGTAGCCCTGCAGAAGAACGACACAAAGCTCATCGCAAGCAATGAAAACAGTTCTATTTCCTTCATAGCTGCAGCTGATGATTCGGTAGCTACACTGAAAACAAACGTCTGTTGTGGGCGACAGAAAGCCAATCTTATACTGCATAGTCACGCCTCATTTCGGTATGTGCGGCCTTCTAAAAGAAAAAATCTAGTTTAAGAGAAAAAATCTAAGAAAATAATTTTTTGGCCGGTTTAGGAATTGGTTTGCAACGCCTGGAACTCAATCCAAATCAGTAGCTCCAATTCTCATGATCGGAATTCCTAGGTCATAAAATACCATACATTAACATAAAGTTTTTTAGTGTCTCAAATTAGTAAAATATTACTCCCGCTAGGGGTAGTAATGAATATCTACCATTCGAATTGTGTTTGTATACGAGTTTTACTAAATACGAGTTGGCACTCACCCTCTAACTTTATAGGTACACGTTTTTAATGAAACGCAAGTTTCTCTTTACGAGGGAGTTTCATTTACATGCACCAAAAGTGCTCCAAATATAAAATTTTTCTTACGAGAATATTAATGATTTGCCACTTAAGAGTGGAATATGAAGTTCTCTTTACGAGAGGGTTTCATCTATAGCCCGTAATAAGCCTGCTCATCATTTGTTCTGTCTCTTTTGTTGTAGCTATCATTGACAAACTGTTCTGAGTACACACGTTGTGTACACGTTGTGTTTGCACCTTATTGCGTTTATTGTCCACGTTGGAGCGTTATTCTAGTTAAAAGTGATGACTGACGCAGTCACGAAAGACGTAAAAACTGAGCTTAATTTTACACGGGCGGGATCATATTAACCAGTTCCAAACATTTATTTGGAATATTTCGTAATCTCTAGCAGAAATGTCGTTAGGTTCATTTTAGGAGGCTTAAGACTCGTGAGGCCCCTAAAATATTCCTCAGGTGTCGTTATTTAAATGTATAGGCATATTGAAACTAGCGCGACTTGCACTTAACAAAAAAAAAGTCACACAATATGTTTAGCAATTGTGAACTAATAAAATTATCGTTGTTTTTGAGCATTGCCAGATACTTGGGCACGATGAATGAGCATATTTCTGACGCTTAACTCCCATTTCTCAATCCCAGCGGTGCCCAATTTTGCCCAGGATTTTTACCTCCTAAAAACTGAGATTTCTCACAAGATAGACGTTGCTGTCCACGGGGGAAATTGTCCTAGACTCATTCAGTTGAGAAACGAAATTGAGGTTTTAATGGCACAATGACTTATAAATAATCATTTTCTAGGTTGCAACAAACACATTATTACAGAATGGCATTTCTAAGCACACTATGAAAGGCACTGATGAAAGGTTGTAATTGTCCACGGGACAACTGTCCGAGATCCATTCCCTGGGCACCGAAATTGAACAGTCGAGGCCTGACTTGTCCGATACGGCATACAGGTGCGCTGGGTTCGACCTGAAGAATTAACTTCATATAGCACCCATATAAGCAATATATGATCTTTGTTACCTCACCCAAGGAGATGTTTTCGTTGTGTTTGTCTGTCTGTCCCTTTGTCTGTCTGTCACCAAGGTAATTCAAAAAGATATGTACCGATTTGGATGAAATTTAGAGGGATTGTTAGGTATGTTAAGAGGAATAGATGATTAACTTTTGGTGAAGATATGTTCATCCGTTTGTTTGTTTGTCTGCCTCATATTACTCAAAGCCATGACTCAATCAGTTATGGATGGATTTTGATGAAATTAACATAAGTTGTTAGGTATATAATAAAAAGTAAATGACTAAATTTTGGTAATGATCTGTTTGTTCGTTCGTTTGTCACTGTTTTTAGTTTTATGCTTGTTAGCATATAGCTCAAAAAATAATGAATGAATCTTTATGAAATTTATAGGGGTTATTATTAATGTTAAAAAACATAAATGATTAAATTTTGGTGCAGATCGGTTCATTCGTTTGTATGTTTGACTCATGTTTGTCATAACGTTTGTTAGCAGCATAACTCAAAAAGCTATGAACGGATCTTCAAGAAAATTGCATAAGCTGTTATTACTATCAAAAACACAAATGATTAGATTTTGAAGTTTATGGTTTCAGAACCAATTTAAATTTTTTGCTACCGCTGCTTCGCTTGGCGGAGGCATGCACTCTCAGGGTGCTCTACTTTGTTTATAGGACTTCCAGGAACCAAATCTTGCTTCGTAAGCAGGAATTTTAGCCGGTTCAACGTAATCGTGTTGCTTGTAACACCTACAACACAATTCAAGTTGGCGCAGCCTAAGCTTTTGACTCGAATTTGAAACAAACTAAGCTCAGAAAGATTAATTTCGGCATCCACTTGTACATGCTTATAGTGTGACATCATACATTTGTTTGCGCACGTTATGTTAGTTCAGCCATAGGTATGAGCAAACTCACCATAGCAATGAAGACCCAGATGAATTACTGGAGTAGAAGATGATTACAAATTATCTCGTAGGCAGTTCTAGAACAAAAGAAAAAGTAGCAGTTAGAACTAAAATACATTGAAAATTTCACAAAATTCAACATACATACCGAGCATGCCAAAGGCTTTAATATGTACTTGGATAATATCCATAGTATCTATTATATTAACACCACCTGCTGCTAAGGCGGCACAACCTGATGTGATAATTAGGGCTCGCACAATATACAGTAAGTCATCTTGATTGTTATCACCCGCGAACGAAGGGAGAGAGGTGACAATGTTTTCGTTGAAAATTTAAGTACGTATAATTTATATTTGTATATATATTTACCTGTCCACCCAATAAGTGGTCGAAAAGAGTTGAGCAATGTTCATAATTTTTTGCAGGGATTTTGGTGGGTTGACCTAGATGTGACCCATGCCGAAAAACTAGGCTTAGCTGGGCATAAAAAAATGACGGCGTCAAATTTTCTCCACCCCTGCAGATCGTTCTTAAGCCACGAGGAGTACTATTTTTTTTTTCCTATGTTAATATTGAAGAGCTAGCTACAATTACATTTACTAGCTTTATGCCTCCGTTTCTAGCTGGTGATGGTCTCATGCCACGAGTCGTTCTAGTTACCTAATAATTCAGTTTAATAAAAGTATAAAGCAAATTGGGGTTTGTTACTGAAGGGCATCGTTCATTAATTGAATACGATAGACGGAAGATGTAGCATATACGTGACTTACCGTTTAGAATATTTCGCGTATTAACGTCGCTCAAACTTGTCACTAGCAGAAAGAAAAATCAGGAACGAATCATATTCGAGTAGCGAAATGTCATTGAGTTTCTCTCCTGTAAAAATAGACGGCGAGGAACATGCGTCGCATAGAAATGCTTTCTAGACGCTTACGTCTGAAGCACAAGTGCTTTTGCGCCCCTGGAAAATGCTTATTGATTTTTTTTTACGTCTTTAATTCTCCGTTTTCCGTTTGTCGTCAGGCGCGTAATAAGCCAATGAGAGCTAAGGCGCGTTCGATTGTAAACCAAAATGAAGCCATCCAGACTTAACTTGTCCGGTACATCAGGCAGGTGCCTTAGCTTCGACAAGTTAGAGTGTCAGGCGTTGACCTCTAATCAGATGTCCCTGAGACTTTCAAAAACGTAATATTACTTCGTAAGATTGCTGAAGATTGCGTTAACAGTCGGCTGAACGCAATCGAGTTGATTCTAACACTTGCAGCAAAACCAAAGTTTCAATCTGTAGTTTCGGACAAGTTAAGCCCCGAAGGCTCAATTTCAGTGGCCAATCGAACGCGCTCCTGCAGTCACAATAAGTTCCTGAAACTCGATCCAAATTGGCGAATACCAATGAAAAGACTGAGGCCTTCGGACAAGGTGAAGCTAACCGGATTACATTAGAGAATTGGACTGTTGGACAACATTATTGGAATAGATTATCGATTCAGATTGGTGGATAAGATTAGCGGATTAGATTATCGTGGTGGCACTGTGTCAAGCGAATTCGTTATTGGACAGAAGCACAGGCAGGAATTTTGGCTTATTAACCTAAGCTTATCGCCTGAAGTATGTGCTTGTGGCCGAGCGCGGAATTTGAAAATTAAAATCGATTACCGAATATCATCAAACACCGCTTCGTACAGGCCCAACAAGATAAAAATTAACGTCAATGAAATTTCAATAGGGCAGAAGAGTTTTAGGCAAGGTCGGGGCCCCAGATCTGTAGCCAATATTAGCTCTGCCAATTAATTCAATTAATCTTAGCTGTATAAGTTTGTTGGGTCACAGTATAGTATGCAGCCTAGCTGCATCAAAGTACGAGTTAGGTACGGCTAGGTTAGGATAGGTTACGTAAGTTATTTAGGAATTGGCTAGAATGGGCTCCGCTCAATTTGATAATTTTTGCATAAATTAATGTATGGTGACTATAAAATTAAGATATGCCAAGCCACTGTCGGATTTTACAAGAAATACTTATAATTCTTTTTGACGAAGCCACATCAAAGCCCGATGCGCACGTGACAATTTCGTTGCCGCCAGCAACTAAACGAATCTGTTTAGGTAGACGCGACACGGCTTCAGCTTGCGCAAAGTTTAATTGCATAAAAAAATGACGAAAATCTCAGTCACTACAGCAGTTTTTGCACCTTAACAAGTGGCAATGGTCAGCTTTCAACTCTCGCTTAAAATTATGAGCAGCTCAACTGCACAAAGATTGATAAGCATGTTAAGAATTGGAGCACGATGCTCATGTTGCCTCGGCCACAACTACGCAGTCGGTTTAGTTGAGTTGCCTCTAGGCGGCTACCGCCAACGAAAGTTGGCAAGTGGGCACCGGGCTGCACTATCGTCGTTCACGACGATTTTGCGTTCAAGTAAGCTTTCTTTACGTCCGCCACCACTAAAATAAACGCTACCTAGGTTAACCTAACCTAGCCTAACCTCCTTACCTAACTTTCTAACCTAACCTAACCTTTCCTAACCTAACCTAACCTAACCCAATTTAACCTTTCTAACCTTACCTAACGTTACCTAATGTTACCTAACCTTACCTAACCTAACTTAATCAGCGATACAGCCTCGTCACGCCGCGTGGTTGTACTTGCGGCGAGTGTGCGTGTGCTAGACGTATGTGTTTGTGCGTGTGTTTAGCACGCGAACGACGATAGCGCCACCGGGCTCTACATGATTCATAAGCACGCATTATACTTGTATCTCAGGTAAGCAACCCTCTACACGGACACGAACTCTTACCGACTCACCTAAGATCGCAGAAGCACCAGACACTGACCTCTCGTGAGCCAGTCGAGCTGCACATGTCAAGGAGGTTGAATAAGGAATGAAACCATAAGGCTATTTAACCTCCTTGCTCACAGCAACCGTTTTCAAGCACCGGTGCGGCGGCTACTTACGTCTTCTCTGCTGCTCCGTCAGGGAATACCCGCGTCTCTGTCACTGTCTGCGAGCATTGCTGTCAACAAAGACTGCACTGATAAGGTCACAGCATTAGTGGCGTCTCAGTTGCTTCGCAGGATGTTTGCAATTTTCCTTCGAAGTCATGAGCGAGCAACATGATTTCCCGCGGCACAAACAACTTGTTATTGTGTCGCAACTGGTGTTCCGATAAAGGCAAGAGATGCTTTACCGCTCGACTAACAAAAAAAATAAATAAATAAATAAAAAAATAGCGTTGTGTGCAGATTGTGATAGCGCATATGTCACGTGACTGTTCGGAAATGCCACTTGGCTAGAGTGACCAAGCGACGTTGCAGATCTTGGGATTTAAAATCGGTAATCGCCCGGAAAGCTTTAAGAACTTTGCGTAAAGTCACACTGTAGGCTTTTGCTTCTCGTATGCGGTGCAAATTCTACAGGCGTATTATGCCCGTTTTGTTATTGCTAACAAAACCTTAGCCGTCCAGTCAGCTCGGTTGCTCAGCAAAGTTTTAGGTATCTTTTTAAATTTATATATGGAATTGAAACTCACTGAGCTCTGTATTTTTCCAATGTTGATAGGGGAACAAGGAGGCCAATTAAGATGTATTGTGCAGCGGACGGGGAACAAAACTGCATAGCGTGAATCCTGCTTTAGAGAGACTGCCAAGCAAGACAATGTTAACGAAAAAATTATATTTTTTTTTTCTGAAACTAGAAATTTTTTTCAATCGTCACCGAAACTTGGTCATTTGTGCCTCTGAACAGTAATAACAACTTTTGTAATTTTCGTGAGATCCTACCTGAACTTTTTTACTTATGTTCTGGTGAAGATTTTGACAAACATTAGTCAAACACAAACGGAAAAAATCATCAGCTAGGAGGCGTCGGTCTGGCAGTGATTGCATGCAGTTCGTCTCGCACTATCAGCTTTGCACGGTGTTGACGTTGTGGTATTACCCCCGACGTGTCGTAACTAACTTGTTAAAACTAACTGAACCAGTTTCAAACTTCTAACCGAGGTATCTAAGGGAAAGAAACTCCCAATGATTACTTTACAAATTTCATATTTTCGTTTGTTTCCTAAGGTTAGGAGCGCAGGATAGGTTATGTTAATGACACCATAGCTGTTAGCGGTAAACATTTTACGGACGAACAGCGCGCGAACTGCGAGTGTCTGCTGCTGGAAGAAGGTAAATCTTAATTAAGAATAATTTATCAATAATATCCTTTTCATAAAGAAGCAAATGCGTCTATATGTCTTTTCTCATGAATTTCGATCCAAAAATTTTCTCCAAACAGCTTTTTTCAAGCGTACCATAAAACGAAACCTCACAACCATACTAGAGAATTTGCCTAAGAGGCGATATCACCATCCGCCACAGTATTTTAATGTTGTAGCTTTCTAGCTCGGTGACGTCATCCTCGCAAGAGTTATATGAAAATTTGCCTCTTGGTTTGTTTTGGATAAAGAGCCGAGGTTGGTTCCTCTTGTACTTCCTCCGAGTCATTTACATTGCACGTTCCGCCAGCGGGGGAAACTGGTCTGCTCTACTGAAGGAAGAAAACACGACGCTCTTCTCGCTTGGGGGTGCGCAACTGAACGTAGAATGACGGATATGAAATACATACAGTATGTGCAGAGACGCTGCAGTGCAAATTCTCGTGTTTATTCGCACCGGACGAAGGAGGTGACATGCATCCACAGTTGCGTTTCTTTACCAGATTTAAATTCATCCTTAACTTCGCTGAGATGACAGTAAGGCGTAGCGCGTGTTGATGCATGCTACGAGAGGAAGATAGAAAAGTTCGCTACCACGAGCATATACAGTGAAGAACTGGTGTTCACTTTCTTTGTCGTAATATTTTGACAGTGGTCTACCCCATACAATAATAATAACAATGCCAGCCATAGACCTCATGAAGATTGAATGCCCACGTGACCAAACGACAAACATGGCTGTTCGCTTGTGGGCCTACTGTGCGATTCGGCAAAACATGTTTTCAGATGTCCTTCCATTACTTTTCCATACTTTATTAAAAATATTTTACTTAATTCTTTTACATTCAGGATTAATAGCAAACATGTATACATTTTTAAAACTTGTATAAGTAACAAATGCAAATACAGGCGAAGGCTTGTAGTGTAATATATCGTAAATCAACTGTTTATGACATCCTTTTATTTTTCCAGTACACTAGAATGATGATTCGCAATGATTGCTAAAACAACTACAGACTCTCATATGGTAGAATAGAGGCTTCTGAATTAGGTGGTATACTCAGATTTGCAATGAAATAATGAGCAGCTTAAGAGAGTCGTTCCTGAAAATCTATTATATAATTCTGCTTGAGGCTCTTCCCGTCCGTCCATCTAACTTAGACAATCATGAAGTCGAGTAACATACGCAACTATGACGTGATGTAACTTAGGCAACCATGAAGTAGTGTACTATACCTAGGCCGTCGTACGGCATAACCCGGACAGCTACAATGTGCAGCTAGAGATGGTTCCAGTAGTGAGGGGTAGAAACAGCACCAATTTCATATTATAGGGTCATTTCTCGTCTGTCCTGGCATCTTCATCTCATGGTTAACCATGCATTTTTCATTCATGACTAAAATTGTGGTTTACTGTTGGAATTACTGTTGATTTAATTCTGTGCTTAAGTATTACTGGGTTTTCTTAACCTCCCTTTACTTGCGGCTATGGAGTGAGTTCGGTCGAAAAGTCTACATTCTGGGGTTATTGCTTTTAATCCGTCGATGGAAAAAACTCAATTGCATGGGAAGCTAAAGTACATAATATTTAGTATGTACGGTATGTGCCTATCATTCTGAATGTCCACTGTTCTCGAAAAAAAGATTTTGCTATGTTGAAAGGATTAGCAAATTATAAAATTGAAAAAGTCGACACGAACTAATAATTAAAAGTATCTGCACACCACAATGGAGTTTTCTTTATGGAAGTGCGATAATAGTGATAGATCAGACTTAGAGAATATAGGAGAAAATACTTTATGTTTACTGTACGAGTTGTAAATGTTATTACAAGTTTCTTTTAT
>LQNS02278170.1:17972598-17985177 GCA_001587735.2 Parhyale hawaiensis | reverse complement strand
AAATCATCCAGTTAAGGGCAATAATTTTTCTGTAATAGGAAGTACAAACGACGTGCAAGATCTTAGGCTATTAGAATCTCATCTTATTCATATGGACAAACCAAATATTAACAACTGTCAGTCTGCTGTGCCCCTAAAAATGCTTAGTCAGGTTTGTTTATCTTTCATTTTAACTGTTGCTTAGGCTCTATAGGTAGGTAGGTGAAACATTTATAACGCTTTATTTTCTAGGTTTGATTTTTAAAACTATTTTCATTTATATGACTTTTTTTCATTTTTATGATATTTCAGCACTGAGGTTAATTTATTTAATCCGAAACGTTTGCATTTTATCAGTAAACATGTTTTATATACATAGCTGGGTTCTCCTTTTTATATTACAATCCCAAGATTTAATGAAGATCGCTCACCAATAATATGTACTAGCTGGGAACCTGTGCTTATTTCTCAGAACAAAAGCATATCGTTTAAATCTCAGACGTGCATCATGCATACCAAGTGTCAAAACATGTTCCTAGTCAGACAGCAAATCTTCTACCTATGACCGGTGGGCTGTAGCAACCTAAATTCAAAACGACTCTTATTGCCGCCCCCCTTCTCCTGAACCCAATCAAGGATGGCTTATTTTGCCCTGACACTAAAAGTGTAACGATCGTACTATTCAAGGAAGAACGAAGGAAGAAACAGGCAAAATGATAATATGACTTGCGCATCAGCGTTTTTTGCTCATAAGTACTTTTTTGTACAACCTTATGCGTCAAATAGAGCATAATCTATGGTTAAGTAATACATTTTTAAAATTTTTATTGTTTCTTAAATTGTAATATATCTAGCCTAAGCTCACCTAAAATTATTTCCTATATACGTAAATAGTGATGTAGCAATCTACATATTTCTGGCGTATTTTTTTATTTCATGTGAACCATACCAGTGGCAGTGTCAGGAAAGTTGCATAGGGGGAGCGGAGGGGGAGGATGCCGGAGTAAAATATGGAGGGCTTCACGTTGCTATCGGATTGTTGTATGTTGGTAGCACTATAATAGGAGGCTAAGCGGGTTTTTGCTCATTATTGAGGGGGAGGAAACTCAATCCACCTAGCTCCCTTTGGCACCGTCACTGACCAAGTCCCCAATTATAGCTCCCAAGTTTACTTGTAGATAGATTCTAGAGACTGCTTCTCACGGGGTTGACTATCTAGCACCCAAATATCTAAACTCCACCTGCTATTCTTCATACCGTAACACCCGCCAATTTTTACTGGTTAAATCTGTTATGCATACAAAATTGCTGTCACACCCGAGATACACATTAAAATGTTCAATACACTTTATTTTCATGCACAAAATAATCGTTACATTTGTATTCACGCTGAATAAAAGTTCGGCCCCTCTGAAATGCCCCAAATTATTTTGTCTCCAACAAAACTATGACCAAAATAATTACCAGATATTTTATTGGCAATAAATTTGACTGAGCAAATTTTTATACGTCGAAAAATCTTTCGTCAGCTAAAATATACCCTAAACTTCCCTCATCAAAACTTACTGAGCACAAAATTTCAGCTTTAAACTATAAATCCTCCAAATATGCTTCGCCAAATCAACTTATCGCTAATCGTCAAGAAGCCAATATTTTAGAGCCAAATTATTTCAGCGATAAATGTATCCTGTAAAAAATTTATCACTCAATTCGAATATCGTCATATATTTTATGCCCCAGACACTCTTGCGACATATATGTAATCCGCACATTTTTCTTCCGCAATTCTGTTTTACGTCTTTCTTCTCATGTAAGCAAGTATTAAGGCAAAACAGTACTTCACGGTCTTGTGCGCTACTCTGTATACCAAGCATTCATAGAAAATACGCATGAAGTTATTATTAATACCATGATTGTTGTTTGAGTGAAATATTCATTGAAGGACTGTTGTGGGCAAAACGAGGCCCAGGCAATGATGACTGTCACTGGCCTAGCCAATCTATCAGTACTATATAATAATTCACGTCGTGTTTTTATTTATTTATTTATTTATATCTTTCCTGTCACGCTCTATGGGAATAACATAGGAGAAATTTCAGATTTCAAAATGTAAAAAAAAGTGGGGTACATTGCAATTTTTTTTCGGCGAAAAAAAAGTTGGGTACCTTGCAATCTTTTTCTTCAGTATTAGATAGGGGAAAAATACAGCTAATACGATAGGAGAAAATTCAGATTTCATAAGGCGATAAAAAAAGTTGAGTACCTTGGAATCTTTTTCTTCAGTATTAGATAGGGGAAAAATGAGGAAGCCCAAAAGACGGCGGGGGTTTTGGTGAAGTGTTAATTTTTAGCCGTCATTTATAATGACAGCATGGGCCACTAGTACTATAATAAGAGAGCTGTCCGTCCGTCCGTCCGTAGCCTTATTTTTCCCCTATCTAATACTGGAAAAAAAATTCCATGGCACCTAATTTTTTTTTGCCAAACCGTATCCAGGATACGTGCCCGGGAATTCTCGCGGCTGTGAAGGCCTGGTCACGGGCCTTTGTGAACTTGGTTGCTTTTGTGCCCTTGGTGAAGTTCGTGGACTTTGTGGACTTGTTCGAATAATAACTTATCCTCCTCGCTGTAGGTACACACCGATGTTGCAGCAGCATTCTTCTCTTAAGGAAATAGAATATCTTTCTTGCTGCTTGGTATATTTTATTGTAAATTAGAGAAGTAATAAAAAACTGGAGCCCTTCTCCAACAAAATATTAAGGAAGTCCACGTCCAAAAGTTCATACAGTGATCTAGCTTCTAGGTATAGGGTGGCCTTGAATTCCATCGAGAAACCAACAGCTCGCAGTATAGCACAACGTTGCACGCTGGAAGCGGAAACACACAAGTACAGCATGACGATGTCGCCAGTGCAGTCCTCGCTTTCGCTTCGTTTCTGAAGACTGTTATTAGCCCAGTTACTCGCCGGCTATCGAAATGATTGAATTGGGAAAAAGCGGCGCTAATTTTTACTGTAATTATTTCTGCAGCCTCACAAGAGTCTCCCAATTGTTAGTTCTAATTAGCTTTGTGTCTTAATGTTCCGGCCACTCTTTTAGAATCAATAATGAAGTTCTTATAGCCTCTACACACGCTAGTCAGAAGGACGAGTTTCGGTGTCTCTGCGGTGTAATGCGTTGCTGTGTCCATTTCAATGGCACACAAGTGTAAAAAAAATTGCGGTATAATTCTCTCCAAGTTTGAATAGATATCCGAAACTTAACTAAGGGAAACTGAACTTGTGTGCTAATATTTGTGGACCAGTTTTGGTGCACACAAAGAAGTCTTTGCTTGGGCTCAACGAACATTTGGACGTTTAGCAAAAGAAACTTGTTCTTTTGACTAGTGTGCATATGGAAGGCTAATATCACTAGTGTAGTAATGCCTTAGACAAACCCTAAGGATATCATCCATTAGACAGGTTTGACTCGTTCAACCACGAAGAATTGAATTTTGGTGAAGAGCATCTGAGATGTTGTATGCCCTATGAACGAAACATAAGTACCTACTTCAGCTGCGCTAACCGCTGGAAATATTTTGTATGATCTTTGGGAGCGTTGTTATAACATTAATGTTTGATTTGGCAGTGGTGGCTTGCTAAGTATTTAGCTGGAGAATGTAATCTCAGGGATTCTTTAAGTTAAGTAGAACAAAGTCAATCCCTTAAGAAGATCCTTACAAATGCAGCAGAAGCCAATCCAAAGTACATATCGAGGGCTTAGAGCCAGAAGTGGCTATGTCCATTTTTGGCGAAATCGGGCTCCATTCACAAAGTGGGTGCCCGTGAGGTATATTTTTAGTTTCACGGGTGTGTATGCCATATATTTTCATGCCAAATCTCTTCTGAATGTAGAGATATGGCATAGACACCCGTGACATTACAAATACTGTATTCCTCACAAGCTTCCTTTTGGTGATGGAAACCCGATTTCACCAAAAATGGACATAGCCACATCTGCCTCTAAGCCCTTGATGTGTAAGTGTACAGTAGACACAGTTCATCAATCATGATAACCCATTCCTGTATAATTTTAAACCTTCATGAAGTAGGATAATGAACAATGGGTTCCAATGATTTTAATGATACCCAGTGAAACCAATGATTGACTGTCTGTACATTTTTGCTTAAAAAAAAAAACAATAGGGGTGCTTTTTTCCATTCATCACTGTAGACTAGAAGTAGGATTTTTGCCATAATACTCAAGACAAAAGACAGTCCATAGACAGTTCTGAATCAAAAGCAAGGTTTACACTCACCGCTAATCATATGTTTATCATCAAAACTCAGGTCATTGAAAAGGAGAATGTGATTTATAAGCATAAATTACGCATGTTGGAGAAAATGGCATTGATTTCGTTCCATCCTTGCGCTATAATTTTATCTAGAGAATGAAACAACTCACTGTTTTTGAGAAATAGAGTTTGTCTGAGTGTCACTAATCTAATAATCTATGTAGGTATGCAGTGATGCCTAAACAATAGGAAATGTATTAAAGAATTAGGATATCAGGGGCTAATTCAGAGCGGTGTATATTATTCAATTGAGGGTATGAATGACTTCTGCAAAATTTTATTTCTACCATCGCGCATCAAAGTGACTAAAGTATGCTGAGACATAATATATTTTATGGCACTTAAGACGCCAGCGATTTTTTTCTACGAGACCTAAAATACCACGAGATACTTATGTATATCGTTGAAACTACAAAGTATCTAGCAAAACACCACGATGCTCAAACAGTAGGTAGGAAAAGATTCAAGCCCATAATTAGGACATCAGTGGGTTATTTCAATGAATTCTCATCATCGTCGTCGTAATAATAATCATCAAAATCATCTTCCTCATCGCCCTCTTCGTCAGCAAAGAGGAATGACGAAGCAAAATTTTCAGACGATGGTTGTTCAAACGAGAGCTCCCTGCCTGAATGCCATTCGTCTATCTCTTCTTGAGTCACAAGTTTCTTCTCTCTCGCCTGCCTCAGGAAGTCCATGATAGCAACAGTCATGGCATGGGCTGAAGTTCGACTGCCGTTTGCTGCAAAGAGGAAGAAAATTAAGGTACATATGAAATAAATGACAACATAGGCTGAGCTAATACAAATTCTTTTCAAGAAAATTGCTAGGCATTGTAAAATTTTCCTCTAGCTGGGAGGCTAATTTTACCGTAAAATATTTATACTTTAATACGGGCTGTATTTAGACTGTGTAGTAACTTACTTCCTGGTGAATTCGCGCCTAGTAGACAGTTCGTTCTTAAAATGTACTCCGCGCAATTAGTTCTTAAAGATATTCTACGCCAGTTCATTCTTAAATATACTCCACGTGAGTTTATTCTTAACTATATTCCCTAGCAGACAGTTCATAAATATACTCAGTGCAAGCAGTCCTTGAATATACTCCCTAATGGACAGATCTTAAATATACTCACACAGAACTTTTCCCTTAGTACCCAACGTGCTGTGTCATATGGGATAAATCTAATTAACACATTAACTTTCAATAAATTCAACTGCTTAAAGGCGAATTAACTTTGACTAAGGGGCAAGTACGAGCGACTAGTAACAGAAGATAGACAATGTGAATTTTGATGAAATTTGTTCCTTTCATAAGAAAAGCCTGCTGCCATGAGAGGGCCCTTGTTTTGCTTTGTATAAAACTGGAAGTTCGATAGCCTACGCTGTGCGGGAAGTTCATTGACACAGGGGATACTGTTGGAGACGGAGATGTGAGCTTCGGTGCTTGAGGGAAGTTGCTCTGGCTATTTTGGCTGCAAGTGCCGGTGACAGTGAAATCTCGTGCAGTGGCTAACTAATCATGCACCTTTGGGTATTTTGCACTTATTCCCTTGCCTTTCAAGTATGTCTGTCGGACGCCTGCCCTTTGTCACTTATTTTCTTCTTTAGTCCTAAGCCGATTGACCTAATTACATAGGATTTATTAACGTTGTCTTGCATGTAAACCTTGCGGTTGTTGTGAGATGTTTAGCGTTTCCACATTAATAAAATAGACTTCTTTGCCTTCTAATTACTTACTCTTCTTCTATCTTGATTAACTAAGGGTGAGGACTAATTGCTATTCCTTTTCCTCTTTTCCTAATTACCCAATTCGTTGAGGCCAATCGTCTCAACACCTAGAGATGCACTATTACTAGGGTGACTAAGGGTGTTTTATGTCAAAATACCTGCCTATCCTGTAAGAGTGGCTCATTGCTATGAATTGATCATTATGTGCAATATTACAAGTGTAAATTACGACATTATAAAGCAGGGTTTAATTGTATATCTGTTTGTTCACTGTACAAAACCGATCTTCCCCGCAAGAGAGGTTGTCAGCCATTCATTCAGCCTTTCGCGGTAGCCCTGGCTGTCAGCCATTTTGTGTCAACCCTTTGGCTTGCGGCTGCCACTGTTTGTTCTCTACATTTCCCTAATCCCTATACGTCAGTATGAGGTGTGCAGATATATATGACAAATAAATTGCCTCTAAAGTTCTAATCGAAATTACGCTGTATATAAGTTAGATGCATTAAAATCAATTCCACTATTTCTATAGAAATTATTAGCTATTAAATCTGAATAAAATAAATAATTGAATTACCAGTAAATGAAAATGAAACTGAATAACGATAAAAATTGTCTTGCAAATTATAAATTCTATTCAATTACCTTTTCCGCACAGCTATTCCACTTCTTTGCATATTCCAAAATAAATCGTGAAACTTTAACTTTCAGCGCCCGGCCACCTATTGAAGATTTGACTGGTCGTAGTCGCTGGTCCTGTCTCGTGCTCATGAGACGTTTTTAGTACTGCATCTTCACTACTACCAAGGTTAACTGCCAGTTTACGGGGATACTGCTGGCCAAGCCCCATGCCCATGGGACTTATTTATTTCTTATTTCGCTGCTTTGGACTATGAATGTTTGTTATAATTGCTTATTATGCCCTGAATGTAACAATTTAAAAAAGTTTAAGTATTATTTACCGCGACCAACCATAGTCGAACGGCATTATTTCATTATATTTAGCACCCTTGCTGGCTGTAGTAATTTATCTTTTCATCTTCAAACAAATTCCATTTTTTGAATAATCTAGTACGCTTTTCTAGTACGGCTCTTGCGTCGTTTGACTAAGTACAATTTCGTGTTTTGCTGTTGGTACGTTCATATGGTTCGTATTGAATTTAGTAGTATTTGTACAATCTTCGAGTGTACTAGTACGTTTGTATTATTAAGAGGTAAGCAGATCGTGCTGCCTGCAAGCAATTAGTCCTCTTGCGAAAGATTTTTTTTTAATGCAAATGAACTTAGTCAACTGATTAAAATATCATACTATCCTATTGCCTACTGTTGAAATTTAATTTACTTGACTTTGAAATGATATTACATTTAAATTTAAACTTCAATTAAAATCTTAAGATCCGTTTAAAGGTTACAATTTTTGCTTTTAACCTCTTTTAATTTGCAAAAATTTGTTGCGTTAAGAACCAAATTATGTTGGAAACCAGTCGAATCTTTATTATAAGAAGTAATCTCTAAGTGAATAAAACCAGCATAATTTTTTTGAGTTTATATTTGAACACCTTACAACTCGTGTGGAGTTTTGTGCTGGGAAAATTTTTTACAGCATTTCTTGAAACTCTACTAGCATGCACTTTAGTAGCTGTAGGAATTCTGATGCTTAACCTAGTAAATTATCAGAGATAGGAGGCTCTAAGTGACAACAATATTTTTCCAAACCTTCCCACTCTGCAGGCTTTTTTTAGGTTGACCCTCAAGTTTCCTGGCCCATTTGCCGCAGGCTTTACGATCAACGACAGTACGAACTTTGCAGTTATCACGACATAATAATCTAACCATTCAGTTGTGAAGACTTAAGTAATTCTCTGGACAGTTTTCTGCACGTGTTTCCACGGCCTTTTTCTCACCAGCCATGAACTTACATCTATGCTGAACAGCTGTGTGTTGATTAAATTACTCAACAGAATTCCTTCGCGGCCATTCTCATCCGTGCTAAAAACACGCGTCTATTCTGAACATTGATGTGTTCAAAGTACACAACAGAATTACTCCACTCCTGATCTCAACCATGGCAGCGACACCTGCGTAAACACATAGAAAATACTGAATATTTACTGAGTGGTGTTTTTACCTTCGCCAATAATGGACGTCCAACCTGGGCAATTGAAACTGGACGAGTAGGCGACGGTCCATCCTTCGATAATGGGCTTGCGGTAGTAAAAGCACTGGAAGCCCATGAAGTCGATTTGCTCAGCCTGAAAAAGACTGTGAAACTTTATATATTTAGGGCTGAACCTTCTCAGTTTCAACCAAGCATCAGGAATTTAAAATGTTTAATCGTGTACAGAATACACTCACTCTTTGTAATATTTTACTAAGTTTCAATAAAAAATGTCAGTACAAGGGAGACAAGCATTCCATTCGGCGTGTTTCGGAAAACTCTATATGAATATTATGTTAGTTTTTTATTGTTATATGTTTCGGATTGACCCTTTATTATCACCCGCGAGCGAAGCGAAGAGCGGCGATAATATTTTCTTTCAAAATTTAAGTATATTCTATTTGTCTGTCCAACAAAAAAGGAATTGAGCAATGTTCATAATGCATTGCACGAAGTCAGGTAAGTTCATCTAGATGTGAGAAATGCAAAAAAACTTGTCAGTTGACCATAAAAAATGAGCGGCGCTGAATTTGTGACTTCACCCAAAAAGAGGCAGAGGAGTTGAGCCATCATCATAATCTTTTTCAGGCAGTCAGGTGAGTTGATTGATATGTGAAAAATTCCAAAACTTTAGAATAAACTGGCCATAAGAAAGGATGGCGTTGTATTTGTAAGTCCTGACTCAGCACCTTACCACGGGTGCTGGTTTTACGCCATGAGGCGTTCTAGCCATGCCATGTTTCGAGTTGACCCATACTCATATTATGTTACTGGTTGATCCCTTATTACCTGTGTCCAAGAGGATTTTGTTTTTGTTGAGTTTGTCTGCCTGTCTTTTTGTCTTTCACCAAGATATGTAAAGCAAAAAGTTGTGGACTGATCTTAACGAAATTTAGAGGCATTGTTAGGCATCTTGGAAGGAACAGATAATCAACTTTTGGTGAAGGTTCGTTTAATAGTTTGTTTAATTGTCTGCTTCTTTTTCCTTGGTGACATAACTCAGAAAATTATTGATGTAATTTTATGAAATCTGCACGGATTCTTACGAAGAGAAAACGACCAAATTTTTGGGATGATCTTCTAGTCTGTTTGTTAGGCTCTGTGTTTGCTTTGATGTGTGTCGGCAACATAACCCAAAAATAAATGAAAGGATCTTTATGAAATTTTCAAGAATTGATAGAAATGTTAACGGACACAAATGAGCAAATTTTAGTGATGGTCGATGGGCGTTGGCTTTGTCACTCTCGATCCATCGCTGTGCAAGTGCAGGCAGCATCGCGAATGTTCTGAACCGGAGGAAAATTCTGATTTCTGGAACAAAATTGAGTTTTTGGAAACCTCACAGGCAACTGAATAAGAAGTCAAAGCCAGAAGTTCGATTCAAAGGGTCGAAGTCAAGGCAC
Source organism: Parhyale hawaiensis (assembly GCA_001587735.2). Lineage (NCBI taxonomy): Eukaryota > Metazoa > Arthropoda > Malacostraca > Amphipoda > Hyalidae > Parhyale > Parhyale hawaiensis. The sequence continues at coordinate 17,975,578 of LQNS02278170.1, read as the reverse complement.
CTGTACGAAGCTTCGGACAAGTCAAGCCTCGAAGTTTCAAAATCGCCAACCAATCGAACGTGTCCTTATTGCAGTGCAATGCCTTGTTCAGCTCCAGAGACTTTGTTCTAAGAGTTTAAAGACGCGTTCACAAGATAAACTTTTGATGACCTTGGAGCCCCTCATGCGTCGGAATATTTTGGTTGAGTCTCTGTAAACAATAGAAAGCTAGCTAGTTTTTAAGTTTAAATTCACTTCAAATTTAAATAGATTTTAAGACTTCCCTATAGGAACTCTTGCTCAAGCCCAGCTGATATGAGGGATAACAGCTGGTACACATGATTATGAAATGAACGAGTTTCCAAGCTAATCGTCTTATTGTGCTGTTGAACCTTCATAAATAGAGATTTTAGTGTACAATAAAAGGCGATATAATGTTAGCGTCAAGTCAGCTTACTCAGTAAGTGCCGCTGCTGAAGTTTCGGACAACCCTTCAAGTTTGGAGGGAGTTATAACTATTTTTTTTTTGCACTTTTCTGCTGTTTAAATACGAGCACAGCAACGTTGTCGCACGCGAAGATGAGAGAGCAAATGCTTTTAACGATCTTGTGACACTCCCTTAATATTCACAAAACTTGTAAAAGTTCTTGTAATGAACCTTGTTGATATATATAAAAAAAGGATAATACTTATTAAGGTAACGTAACCTGTGAAATTATCAGTCCCGCCTACACTGCCTCCATTACTGAACTAATTTAGTCAGTGTGGGAAGTGCAAGTAAAGCTCGGTGCACACTTAACGACTTTCGTTGCCGCTAGCAGCCTATAGCCAACTCAACTCATCCGTGTACACTGCCGGGGCACGGCTTCAGCTTGCGCAAAATTTAACTGCGTTTTTAAATATTGTCGGAAATTTCAGTTGATACGGCAATTTTACACCATCAAGTGCCAGTTGCAAACTTTCAACTGTCACTCCTAATTATGTGCAATTTTTCCACAATAAGTGATATTTTAAGACTTTAAGAACGATGTTCATACACTGCATAGACGCCATGCTGATGTCACAGCCATGACTATGCAGTCGGATTAGTTGAGTTAGACCTAGGCTGCTAGAGCCAACGAATTCGTTATGTGGGTACCGGGCTGAACATGCGCACTGGGCTGAGCATACGCCTTAAAATTAGTATCGACTGGCGCAGTTCAATTAAGATAAACTAATTTAATCAGCTTTAACCTGTCCAGAACTTCAAAAATGAGCGTCGCTTCTTCTTACTTTCTTCTTAGTTTCAGGCACTAATCCTAACCGATTACGTTTGCGGCGGACGGCGCTGAAGCCTAGTGCATCCGAATTATCTTCCGGTTAAAGCGTAATTGGTTTGCGGCTAACATTTGCAACACGTTCCAAACTAGGATCAAGAGCTTGCGATTGAAACTTCGGACAAGTTGAAGCTACTGTGATTAGCATATCCAGACCGAACTGTGACAATAGGTGACGCCTTAATGAACTCCTTCTATCTATCTCTGCCTTTTGTTACCTTATTATTACCTGTTGTAGTAATTGTCTAGCAGATAATGTTATAGAAGCACCATTGAATTTCTCACTACGATGATGCACAGTTTGTTCGTTGGTTGGTCTCGCTGTGCCAATATGATGCTTCAGATGGGAGAAATTCTTTCGCCCAACGGTAAAGAGGCCATTACTGCACCACATCTGAAATCTAAATCTCAACTTCCAATATATCTGAAGAAAATCTTTAGGATAGCAATGATTTTGAATTTTACTTCCTTCCCTGACTAGTTTCTTTTCGCAGCTCAATAATTCACAAAGTGAGTATGTAGAAGATCAACGATACACAAGTGAAGGCTTATGTTTCGTCCAGAACCACAAAAAAAAAAAATCATTGAAGTAGTTATATTTGCGTCGTCTTTTTGATGACGGCGGGAGCCGCTAGTCATTTATAGGACTTACTCGGAGAGTATTTCTGTCATTTTGGGCAGAAAAGCGTCAGTGAAGGCGACACTGGAGTGTACGCCGGCCAGCATCACCACTATCACCACCACGGCAGCCGTTGATACCCGCAAGCTGTTGTGATCCTGGGTCGACAAAAAGAAAGAAAAACACTTATTATCATAGAGTTCTTTTGGAAACCTCGGTCCGAATTATAACACTACCTCACTCCACAACACTCTGACAGGCACTGAGCAATGAGTTTCAATCGAAGAAAGTAGCAATGGCTGCGGAGTTCGGAAGCTTATACCCGTACTTCAGATATTGCGACAGATACTGATGCCCGTGCTTGCGACACGTCTCTCCCTTAGATGTCACTCATTTTCACGGAGGCGGCTGCCCTATACCACTTGCCTTTTGCATCAACGTGGGCGGAGTTTACAGTGATGTAAAAGGCTAGTGATAATATGTATGGCGGCTGCCGACGCGGAAGTGCGTGGAATCTAGGGGAGAGACGTGTCACAAGCATGGGCATCAACAGCTGTCGCACTACATATATGTAAAATGGGCGTAATACTTTTCCTGAGGCTGAGACCTGGCTGATTTTCTTATTGGCTGCATAAATAGTTAGGAAACTGTGATTGGTGCGAAGTGACGGCTAAGAGACTCTGGTTGGTTGAATGGAGGCAGTCATCGAAATAACTATCCTGGTCAGCACGGCGAAATGTGGCAGTTTTCCCTGCTTCTATTAAACCTCCTTCTTACTGTACCCAGAACAGACACTGCCCTCAGGGACCAGGCACTCACAGGACTCTCGCCTAGTCATTCTCGATTTTGAGCTGCTACAGTGGGTTTTAAAAATTGATGTGACGTGACACGTTCCGAAAAACAATTGTACGGCGTATAAGAACATGATTGTATTCTTAAACCCTGACTTCAGCGCTTCGTATCAAAGACATTGGCTTGACTAAATATGAATAGGAGATACATATACAAAGCACTAGAGTGCTTAGAAAACAATAAAGAATTCACAGATAATATTAGGAAAATATGG
>LQNS02278170.1:17945189-17968172 GCA_001587735.2 Parhyale hawaiensis | reverse complement strand
CAGGAGGGCAACTACCGATTTGCAATAATAAACACGATTAAATTAGATGTGCAACTAATTACATTAAAATCCGACAAGCATACCGGTAAAAAGAAATTTTCCTAACACTCAATATTAAGTTGGTAAACCGTGAATATTTTCACGGGTTCAGCTAGTGTATAATAAATGGGCTAATCAACTGCCTACTGTGTATCCCTCATTGGTAACTGTATTAGATCTTGCTTTAACATATAATTTGTCACAAATGTATGATATTTGTTATCTTCAAGTTGTAATCTAGGTTATTTACACAACAACAGAAATAATTACTGACTTTTTGCTATAGTTGTAACTGAACAAGCCATGTAAGTAGGTGTGAGTGACTGATTGGGTTAAGGTGCTAAGTAAGGTAAGTGTTGAATGGGACCGTCGTAGGTTCGATCTGGCTCGACAAACAGGAATTGGTGAGGAACTGCTAATAGTGACCTCAGAGGGGACAAGTGGGCTACACCAGCTGGGGTTTTCTGGGATATAGACAATTGTTGGGTTGCCACGAATGAGGTATTCAAGACATTTTCAAGAAGTGCATAGCTGAGACCCATATGGACTGCATATGTGGGTTCCAGTGGGCTACGAGCCAAAGGACTTCCCTCAAGGAGACCATACAACTGCATGAACTGGTGCCCATCTGGGTTGTGCACAGTTAATTACCTCCGCCAAGGAAGTTATGTTTCTGTCGGGTTTGTCTGTCTGCCCGACTGTTTGTGTATCTGTCTGGCTTTCTGTCTGTCATCAAGATAACTAAAAAAAGGCATGGACGGATTTTGACGAAACTCACAGGGATTGTCAGGTATGTTAGGAGGAACAGATGATTAACATTTGGTGAAGATCCGTCCATCCGTTTGTTTGTTCGTCTGCCACATTTTTCTCAATGCCATAACACAAAAGTTATGGACGGATTTTTATGAAATTTGCATGAGTTGCTAGGTATATCACAAAGAATAAATGACCAAAATTTTGTGATGCTCTGTTTGTTTGATTTTTGTCGTTGTGTTTCATTTTATGCTTGCTAGCGCAATCACTCAAAAAGTTTTTAATGGGTCTTAATGAAATTAACGGGAGTTTTTAGTAATGTTAAAAGACATAAATGATTAAATTTTGGTGCAGATCGGTTGGTTCGTTTGTATGTTTGACTTATGTTTGTCATAATGTTTCTCACAGCAGCATAATAAAAAAGTGCTGAATGGATCTTTATAAAATTTACAGGAGTAGTTAGTACTGTTAAAAAACATGAATGATTAAATTTTGGTGCAGATCGGTTGGTACGTTTGCACGTTTGACTTATGTTTGTCATATTGTTTGTTAGCCAATAATTCAAAAAGTTTTGAATGGATCTTTATGAAATTTATAGGAGTAGTTATTACTGTTATAAGACATGAATGACTAAATTTTGGTACAGATCGGTTGGTTCGTTTGTATGTCTGACTTAAGTTTGTCATATTGTTTGTTTGTAGCCGAGCTTAAAAAGTTATAAACTGATATTCAAAAAATTGCAGAAACTTTTAATACTGTCAAAAGGCACAAATGATTAGATTTTGGAACTGATACATAGAAAATCATGGATTCAGAGCCATTTTGAGTTTGTTTTACTGTTTCTTTACTTGGCCTAGGTATGTGCTCTGAGAGTGTTCTAGTTTTCCATGAAACCAACATGAGATCTACTAAAAAAAATTTTCAAAATGTACGTGGGTCCCTAATGTGCTCTTTCGTAGTTCCCAGTGGGTTGGAGGTGCTAAGTAAGTAATTGGGAATTATTGGGGTTACCCTCAGTAAACTCGTTTGGGTAGAATCAAATGGGTCCCATCTGGGATATGCGTGGACAATTGCTTTATTTCTCAGTGAATCTTAATTAAGACCCACAAAATAAAAAAGAAACTGGAACGCCTCGTGGCGTAAGACCATCACCTGCGGTAGTGTGAAAATTCAACGCGGTCATTTTTTTATGGCTAGCTTACTGTAGAGTTTTGGCATTTTTCACATCTCAGCCAACCCATTTGACTGCCTGAAAAAAAAAGTATTATTACTGGTTCGGGCCCTCTTCGGTCCCGTGCCATGCTGAGGTCGATCCCGGGCCATGCTGAGGCACCTCCCTTTTTATAACGCAACACTTTCTGCCTCTTTTTGGGTGGATAGACTACAAAATTTATCGCCGTCATTTTTAATGGCCAGCTAATTCTAGTTTTTTTTGCCATTGTTCACAGCTACTTCAGCACACCTGACTCCCTCCAAAAAACAATGAACTTTACTGAACTTTTACCTTTTTTTGGGTGGAGTAACAGATTCAATACCGTCAGTTTTGATGGCCAGCTAACTCAAAAGTTTTTGCTATTTTTCACATCTCAGACAACCGACCTAACTGCCTAAAAGAAAAAAAATTAGGATGATTCAACTCCCTCTGCCTCTTTTTGGGCGGACAAACAACAAAATTCATCTCCGTCATTATTAATGGCCAGTTAGTTCTTTTTCTTATGGCAGTGGTCACATCTAGGTCAACCCACCAGACTCCCTGTAAAAAATTATGAACATTGCTCAACTCCTTCGACCACTTTTTGGTTGGACAGACAAATATATATATTTACAAATATACAGGGTGTTTTTCTTTTAGGCGGACAAATTTCAACCATAGGTAGCAAAATTCAAAACAAATCGATTTTCATGAATGCAAGAATGCCCAGAACTCCTTAGTTTTCAAATTATAATAACTTAAAGAAATTTAAAGCTTTAAGTATTTTACAACGTGCTCGCCAATGTTACCACTAGTTTTGATAGTTCAGCACGTTTCTGACCCCACCAAAACACTTTACATTATTTTTACAATTAAAACTGCAAATATTTCATAGTTAATAAAAAATATCTGCAGTTTCAAACTTAGCATTTAACGTAATCACACTACTGTCTGGCGGACACTACGTCGTCAGAGTGTAGATCCGTGCCGTTAAAAAAAAAAAAAAGCAAGGGTTGCTGCCACCAGATTTTGGACATTGTGTACAATGTTCAGAGTGACTCATGAAACAGAGAATAAGGGATCCCGAATTCTCCAAGCTGATTCTTTTCCACAGATGAGGCGTATTTACTCGCGAAGGGGTTTTTAACACACACAATAATCATCATTGGGCTCAAGCCTAATAATCCTCATGTCATTCGCCCAAATAATCATCAATATCGATACAGTGTTAATACATGGGCAGGAATGTGGTCGGAAAACGTGTTATTGAGCGATTAAATTTAGCGCTAACATACTTAAAGCCTTAAATTTCTTTAAGTCATTATAACTCGAAAACTGTAGAGTTTTGGGCATTTTGTCATTCATGAAAATCAATTTATTTTGAGTTTTTCTACCAATGATTGAAATTTCTCTGCCTAAAAAATCTCTCTCTCTCTATATATATATGCAAATAAATATATATATGCTTGAATCTTCAACGAAAACATTATTACCTCTCTCACTTCGTTCGCGGGTGATAGATATGAAACTTGGGCCGTACGCGACGCCAAGCGCCACCGTAGCTCGAGATCTTATGTTTTTCTTTCCATATACATTATATAGGTTTTCACCTTTGTTAAAAACGAAAATCGTTCAGTTTTTATACGGTTTTTCGAATATACTGTCAAAATCTTCAGGGAAAAACAGCGATTTAGGCTTAAGAATAATAAATAAGTGTGAGGCAGGTCGTCACTTCTACATAAAGTGAGCCTGAGATGAAATAGAGTAAGGAATAGACTGAGGAAAGTTCCCCTGCGCCATAAATGGTACAACCTGCGCAAACTCCCGAAATCAGTCAAACAAACAAACAAACAAACAAACAAACAAAAAACAACTTACCTTTTTCATCATGCTGGCCAGTAAGCTCAAGTTGAGAACACTGCATAAAACAGGTCTATATAGGTAGATAGCCTAAAGTTGGCAGGTGAACTTTTAAATTTACGTCGCCTGCTATATATCAGTAATGTTTGATGTTTCAAACAACGCTCTCCCTACCAGAAATCAAATTTTGGCTAGACGCTTTAGGGTTCACACAAGTGTCGTACCTTCACATGGCGTAGTAGACACTGCAGTCTTGCTGTCTCCAACAAACAATAGGTCTACAGTACAGGAAATGGAGACTGCTGTTGTGGTGCCTCGGAAGGATATAAGCTGATAGTGACATTGCATGTTTGGCTGTCCCGATGCACTCAAAACTCTCAGAAGAAAAAGCTTCGTTGTCAACAATTAACTCTTCTTCTTGCTGGTTTGATGGAGTCATCCATTCACATGCTGTTTTGGAGATAATCTAAACGGTGAAAATAAAGATAAGACGGCCCGTAAGTCTGCTNACAAACAAACAAACAAACAAACAAACAAACAAACAAACAAACAAACAAACAAACAAACAAACAAACAAACAAACAAACAAACAAACAAACAAACAAACAAACAAACAAACAAACAAGCAAACAAACAAACACACAAGCAAACAAACAAACAAACAAAAAACAACTTACCTTTTTCATCATGCTGGCCAGTAAGCTCAAGTTGAGAACACTGCACAAAACAGGTCTATATAGGTAGATAGCCTAAAGTTGGCAGGTGAACTTTTAAATTTACGTCGCCTGCTATATATAAGTAATGTTTGATGTTTCAAACAACGCTCTCCCTACCAGAAATCAAATTTTGGCTAGACGCTTTAGGGTTCACACAAATGTCGTACCCTCACATGGCGTAGTAGACACTGCAGTCTCGCTGTCTCCAACAAACAATAGGTCTACAGTACAGGAAATGGAGACTGCTGTTGTGGTGCCTCGGAAGGATATAAGCTGATAGTGACATTGCATGTTTGGTTGTCCCGATGCACTCGAAACTCTCAGAAGAAAAAGCTTCGTTGTCAACAATTAACTCTTCTTCTTGCTGGTTTGATGGAGTCATCCATTCACATGCTGTTTTGGAGATAATCTAAACGGTGAAAATAAAGATAAGACGGCCCGTAAGTCTGCTTATAGCTCGGTAACTAGAATTATCACAAAAAAAAAATAAATATAAAAGCTAGAAATCAGTGGACAATCAAATTTTTCTCATGGTCACTATTTAGAATGTCAAGGTGATAACGAAAATAGAGCACTCTCAGAGCGCATACGTCCACCAAACAAGGCAACGGTAATGAAAAATTCACATTGGTATTGATCCCATGATTTTTTTGTATCAACACCAAAATCCAATCATTTGTGCCTTTTAACAGTATTAAATGCTCCAGTAATTTTCTTGAAGATCCGTTCATAACTTTTTGAGTTATGCTACTAACAAATATAAGTCAAACTCTCAAACAAATCAATCGATCATCACCAAAGTTTAATTATTCATGTCTTTTAACATTACTAATAACTTTTGTAAATTTTATGAAGATCCATTCATAACTTTTTGAGTTATTGTACTAACACGGGTAAAATTAAAACAGCGACAAACTGACGAACGAACTAGCAGATCATCACAAAAATCTGGTTATTTACTTTTCGTGATATACCTAATAACTCGTGTGAATTTCATAAAAATTCGTCCATAACTTTTTGAGTTATGGCATGAAGAAAAATGAAGCAGACAAACAACAAACGGATGAACGAATCTTCACAAAAAGTTAATCATCTGTTCCTCCAAACATACTTAATAATCCATGCAAATTTTGTAAAAATCCGTCCATAACTTTTTGAGTTATCTTGGTGACAGACAAAATGACAGACGAACCCGGCGAAAACATAACCTCTTTGGCGGGGGTAAATATATTGGAGGGGGGAAAGGGAATTTATAAGAGGAGGAAAATGACGATAATTTATCCTGTATATTTTGCACGTTTAATAACTCGGTTCAAAAGTTATGTATCTAATTTTAATCTGCATGGGAACGAAGTACGAGCTCTCAGATAAGAAATATGCGTCAAATAATAGTCTTAACTGCAGGAGAATGTGTTGTTAATACAATTGCTAAGCAAATAAAGAAGTTTGGAACAGTAGTCTGCAAGTTTTTGTAAAGTCCTGAGCAGTACGGGTCCAAACCATTAACGGGATGTGCAGCAAAGCTTAACCTGGCCAGCCGTCGCAGAATGTTTTGAAAGGCGTTTTATACAGAAAACAGCTCCACAAGTCTTCAATTGGACCTGGTGTTAAACCCATGCAGGAGCATGTGGCGGATCATATGTAAGGCAAAAGACTTTATAGATCACATAAGAACAGGGAAACAGTACCAGCAGTGAGGAAGCTTTGACAATAATAATAATAATACCAACAAGAGCACTCTGAGAGTGCATACCTCCGCCAAGCAAGGTAGGGGTAAAAAAATTCAAATCGGCTCTGAAACCATAATTTTCTCTCTATCAACACCAAAACTTGATCACTTGTGCCTTTTGATAATGGTAACAGTGTCTGTAATTTTCTGGGAGATCCGTTCATAGGTTTTCGAATTATGCTGCTAACAAACATTTAAACAAACATGAGTCAAACACACAAACGGACCAATTGAGCATCACCAAAATTTAATCAATGATGTCTTTTCACATTGCTAAAAATTCCTGAAAATTTCACATGGAGCCATCCACAATTTTTTAATTATTGCGCTTACAAACATTTTAACAAACCTAAGTCAAACACACGAACGGATCAACCGATCATCACCAAAATTTAATTGATTATGCCTTTTATCATTACTAACAATTCCTGAAAATTTCACTAGGGGATCCATCAATAAATTTTGAATTATTGCAGTAACAACCACTTTCACAAACATAGGTCAAGCACACAAACGGACCAACCGATTATCACCAAAATTTAATCAATTATGTCTTTTAACATTGCTAACAATTCCTGAAAATTTCACAAGGATCCATCCATAGTTTATAGTAATTGTGCTTACAAACATTTTAACAAACATAAGTCAATCACACAAACGGAGCAGCCGACCATCACCAAAATTTAATCAATTTAAACTTTTGCAATTTCATGATATCGATGAGTATTTTCTAATGAAATTTTTGCGGAATGCAATGTATGGTGACGGGTTACTCTTCGAGCAATACTTCCTTGATTTAATTCCAACCGCTTACCATGATACCCGGTCACTAGGAATTAATTACCCGCAAGTGAGATTAGAATTGCAACGGCGTTGAATAAGATTTCAATGTGTAAGAACCTACAGCTCAATGCTCTCCAATTTAAGAGAACCCCTATCGGAAAGTACCTTTAAGGCTAGATTCCAGGAGTAAGGAGTTTACGTTGAGAAAGTATAATGATCCATAAATATTGAAATCTTGGATATTTTTATACTACTGTATTCAGCAAAAAAAATATGCTCATTATGTTACTGCTGAGAGGAAGTCTCCCGTAATATTTATTGATACAGCTATAGAATACAGAAAGTGTAAGCGCAGCTTCGAAATGAACATTATATACTGGGAACCACAGGAAACTTTTCAAGGTTGGTTCTAAGAGGAAGCATTATCATTTAGAAAATTCAAGTACCTGATTCGAACCATCATACAAAGCTACGGACTTTTGTCAAATAGCTATTTCTAAGAATTTTTATACCCACATATACCCACACGTTTTTGTCGCTCACGACTTTGTTAATTACTACATTAGTGAAGTTTATTGTATTGCAGTTGTTGAAAATGTATGGTGTACGTTTCAACAACTACTTTCTAGCATGTAACATATGATATTTCCAATGCAACCAACATGCGACAGTATATGGCCTTTTCTAATAACATTTTTTGTATCTTTACCTCCGCCAAGGAGGTTATGTTTTCATCGTGTTTGTCTGTCTGTCTGTTTGTTTGTCTATCTGTCTGTCACCAGAATAACTCAAAAAGTTATAAACAGATTTGAATGAAATTTGCTGGGATTGTTAGGTATGTTAGGAGGAACAGATGATTAACTTTTGGTGAAGATATGTCCATCCGTTTGTTTGTTTGTTTGTTTGTCTGCCTTATTTTCTTGATGCCATAACTCAAAAAGTTATGGATGGATTTTGATGAAACATGAGTTGTTAGGTATATAACAAAGAGTAAATGACCTAATTTTGGTGATGATCCGTTTGTTCGTTTGTTCGCTTGTCACTGTTTTTAAATTTATGCTTGTTAGCACAATAACTCAAAAAATAGGGAATTGATCTTTATGAAATTTACAGAGATTGTTAATAATGTTAAAAGATATAAATGATTAAATTTTGGTGCAGATCGGTTTGTTCGTTTGCATGTTTACTCATGTTTGTCGTAACGTTTGTTAACAGTATAACCCAAAAAGTTACGAACGGATCTTCAAGAAAATTGAACAAGCTGTTATTAATATAAAAAGGCACAAATGATTATATTTGAAGTTTATACAAAGAAAATAATGGTTTCAGAGCCAATTTGAATTTTTTGCCACCGTTGCCTCACTTAGCGGAGGTATGCGCTCTCAGAGTGCTCTAGCTTAGGATAGTATAGATCATTTTAATTACAAACGCCCCATAAGTGTGTCACTTTTAGCAGGCGCGTCTCCATTTTTTTTTAACGGAATGTTGTAGATGTTATATTTCGTTGAAGATTGTTAAATGAGAGATGAAATAAAAACTAAAAAAAAACAAAAAACTAAAAACTAACCTTACCTAAATTTACCTAACCTAACCTAACATCTTTACTCTATACACTGATCACCGATCAACTGCCATCAGCGGCAGCGCCGGGCTAGTACTGCACATTACGTAAGCTTGTTATTGTTAAAAAACAAGAAGGTATTATATTAACATTTCTTAAAGAAACAATTGTGAAAATCGAAAAATTATCATGAATAAAATTTGCTGAAAATTCAATTTTACGTAAACTGTTCGAGTTTCATAACCAATGGACTAAAAATAACGAAAAGAAGATGTCATCTCTGAAGTAAAAGATTACCCAAACATAATGTTTGTCCATTTTACCATGCTTAATAATTCTAAATTGTACAACTCGTATTTCAGCCAGAGAACTCCCTCAAACGTAGTAAAGCCACCTACCGCAGCACTGACGCTTGTCTAGCCATGCCTATTTGGTGCAGTGACAGGGCAACATGCGGGTGCGCGTCTATACTGGTGAACTTCCTTCTGGCAAATGCACCTAATCTGAATACTTTTTGCCATGCATTACATCATCTGAAAGGTCTTCAAATAGGCTTTCATTGTAGGAATCTCGTTTTTGACGAGTGTGTCTATTAATTTGTGTAGCCTTTTTTGAATTTCAACGTCATTCTCCCAGTTATTTTAGACATTTTTCAAATATTGAAAGCATGGGCGCACACAGCATTGGAAGGTTTACTTTACTACGGTACCAATTTCGTAAAAAAAGTTTGCAAATTGAATTTATCAAAGCGAAAATCGTTTTTCGGAATAAAAATTAAAAATGCTGCAACTTTTTCGAAAAGCTGTATTTTGCCAAAAAACATGACATCATAAGGTACGGCTATGGGCATCTTTTTATGGCCTCGCTCGTGATCAGAATCACAGTGATCATGATCATCGTGATCACTGAAAAGCAAAAGAACGGTCAATGATTTTGTAAACGATCCAGAGACCGTCAGAGACGCCATGTCTATTTTCGAAAAGTAAATTTCTATCGTATTTTTACGGAAATGGTGGGAAATTGATTGCTTAGGATTTTTTATTCACATTGAAGTTATTGCATAAGTGAACTACCAGTATTTAGAACATTTTGAACGTACACAGGTATAAAATTAATGAAACTATAATTCTGGACGTCAACTTTACAAACAATCATAATAAGATTTTTCAATTTGTCCCGAAATATAAAAATACATCATGAACTTGTATTTCAAATTTTGAATTTTTACTTATCCAATGGCTGGAATCACTCATTGATCACTCATTGAATAGCCTGCGGAGGAAATCACGCTGTGATCAATTTTCACCTCTGATCACGGTTGATTGCCATCAGAATCACGTCAAAAAGCGGTCACAAAACGCGCGGATCATGCGCAATCAAGCGGAATCATCCGCAAGGTGGGCACAAAAAGACGCCTTAAGATGACTTCACTTGTACAGGTTAAAATATGCATTTGCACTGAATTTTCCAACGCCCTGATTGTATACCCTGGAACACTCGCAGTAATTTTTGTTTTGGCTCTTCGGCTGAAGGTACAGCTCGGATTATTCCCCTAATTTGTTCTGAATACGTTTTGACAAAAAGAACAAAATACGAGATATTGTATAATGGAATCAATTATGAGAAAGTGAGCTTGCCATGAAAAGTACGCAAAAATTTCTTTCACGAGCTAACAGAAAGAAAACGAACGTACTTGAGAAAACATTTAATGGTAGCCTACTGCAAAGCACTATAATATAATTCAATTCTGCCACTTAAACTTCGCGCATCTTACATTCACATGTCTATTCTTAATATTTTATTAAAAATTTGAAAGCAAAGACGAAGATTAAATCGAAATCATATTCTAGAAAGCGTTTTGGAGACCCACTCCGTCATCATGATATTTATGACGGATGCAGCAGTGAATTTGGTGCATGTATGCACGAAACATTTAATTTTCAAAACCGACAAATGGAGGGATCAGAGTGCAAATTAGGAGCTACGGTACCAAAATTTATATTTTGAAGGAATTAATCGCTGAAGCAATTGATATACCGTTAGCCTTAAGCATAATCCGGCCTCAGATACCCAGACGCCCCCTGAATGCAGTGCCGTAGATATGTTTCTCTTCCTTTCTCCAGCTACGCCTCAAAGTATTCGAATTTTATTCATGACAAACGTGGACCATGTTTTCAACTCATCAATGCAAACAGGTTTAGTGTTCTTCTATCGATGAAATATCCGAAAATTCAGGTCAATACTGAACTGTTCAGTGCCACAATTGAGTAGACTGAGTCACAAGAGCACTGTGGATATTCCTAAATTGGGCAGTACCGTTCCGTCCTACACTTGACAGCGTGTGACTGTCTCAGTAATGTTAATACTAATGTTTTAATGTTTTTAAGCTTAGTAGAACTATGTGTTTTAGCTATTGAAAGTTTACTCTATGAATATATGAAGTATATAACTTTTCCTCATATGCATATTTTCTAGCAGTGGCAGTTATATAGTATATTAGCAGCATAGTCGAATTTCTTGCACGACTGCGTTAAACTTTAATGGTACTGGTTACTATTTCCCAACTGGTGGTCTTTGATAGTTTTTTTGGGGGGATTTCACAGGATTTCCACTGTATTCCTCAATAAATTGAAAATGACCGTGTAAGTTTTACTTTACCGGATCTTTAATTAAAAAAACATGGTCATTCGTTGTATGGTATTATTTCCATTTTAAGAAAATGTACTAGCAATCCTTAGGAGTAAAAACGCTTTGTGGGTGTACTTCTTCAGCTCAGTAAAAAATGAAATGGTTCACGACATTTTTTTTTGTTTGGTCGATGGGTCATATAGGCAAGGATGAATAATTGGAAATCACTGCCTTAGAGACTTGGATTATATTTTCTTGTAGTTGTACCACATGGTGCCACCATTTGCAACTTAGTTGTCGATTCTTACTCTAAATGCCCTAGTGTTATCAGTTTATTTATATGAAATAGGTCATAATAGTATTAAGAACTGTTAACTTTCACTTTGCGGAGTGCTCAGCGGCATAATGACAACAACAGCACCAACAACAAAAACAACAACTGTTCTTTCTTCAACAATTTTTTCGTTACTTAACATTTAGACATTCACCATGTCAACCTTGTCTCCCAATCGGCACACTTCGTAACATTTCTGCTTCGGATCTTCCGAGAATACTGAGCCTTGTTTCATTATAAATTAAACTTCTGGCCAACTTCAGACCAGAAAAAACTATTTGGTTTATGGGGGGAAACATGGAGACACGGACCAGGACGAAAAATAATTTTGGAAATGTTTGGCAGTGAAAGAAAGGCGATGGGAGGAAGTCTAGGAACGGCGCGACAGCTGCGTTGTTCCTCAGGAATAATACACCTGCACATGTTCCTGAAACTTATAAGCCATACTTGTTTTCTACACGCTCTGACTTAGGGTGAAAATTTTTAGTTCTACCTGCTGTTCGATGTACAGTATTGGAATTACCCAATTGCCGAACTAATTCTATTTCCGAACAAACATAATTATTTGATAGGTGAAAGTAGTAATCCCATCGAATAATAACTGTTTGCTCGGAAATAGAGTTAGTTCGGAAATTGGGTAATTCCCCTATGTACTCGTGAATCAGAAGAACGCTCTTCAAGAGTTATAAATACTACAATAACATCACGGATCTTTTTTTTTTTTTTTGTCAAATTTACAGGGATTCTTTAGTATGTCGTAGGAGGAGCAGTTAATTAACTTTTGATGAAATTCCGATCTACCGTTGTTTGTTTATCTGCCTTGTTTTTTGCTGGTAACATAACTCAAAGAAACATGGGCAGATCTCCATTAAATTTGCAGGAACTGTTGGAAATATTACGACGAACAACTTACCATATTTTTGTGATCGGTCAGTCGGCTTGTCTATTTGTCTTTATATTTGTTTAATGTTTGTCACTAAATAACTCAAATTTTATGAATGATTCCTCATAAAATTTGCAGGAATTTGTTCCGTAAAAATATTAACAGATTTTAGTATTTGTCAGAACATAACTCCAAAAGTTAGGGGGAAATGACGGGAACCGTTAGTAACGCTAAGAGGCACAAATGATCAAATTTTGGTGATAATAAGAAAGAAATTCTGGTTCCATTAACAAATTTGAATGCTTTGCAAGCATTACTTTGCTTGGAGTGGTGGTATGCGCTCGCCAAGTACTTTTTTAGTTTGTATTACAATCATAGCGATACCTATACCGACTGCATGCCCGAAATGCTCACTGGTTGTCGTGGCCAGCACGAATTCATAATAATATTCCTGACTTTAATTTTCGCGTATTACATGTCGCGTATCAACACGTGCATTTATCCGGCAGAACTATTTCGACTTCAGCTTTTCTCAGTTATCAGCGAAAGGTTTACAATCGCTTAGTGTCGCATTGCGGTCTCGAGCCAAAAAAATCTTGGAATTTCCATGTGCAGATCTTCCAGTGCGCGAACAAAGCCTCGGCTCTCCATACAATCACAGGTAAAGGCTGTTATCTCAGTCAGTTCGCTATAAATCACTGCCAGGCCGAGTAATTCTTTTTTGAAGTCTCCACTACAACGAGGCGTTTCAAACGCAGGTACTCGAGCGTCTTTCTTTTGGCTATCACACAACTGCTTGTCCTAACCGGCAGGCTTAGGATATATAAAGGCCCTGGCCAGTAGCAAATCCTATCACTGCAACATCAACTCTCTCTACACTTGAATTTTGGCTACTTTGTTTGTACTTGTAAGCTTGTAAGCATATTTTGTGAACCCATTGTGTTCTTAATAAAAGCTAATTATTATTATTATTATTACTAGCTCCGGCACCTAAGTAAGTATCTTAGTCTGCTTCGCGAATTCCTGTGTACCGTTCATTGTTAACAAAACCGTCTGTTATATTTCAACATGCGCTTGTGGTGAACCTGAGTGTAAAAATGACAAAGTGGAAATCTTTTAACCTTGTGTCAACTGCAAAAAAATATCACGATAGTGTCACAATTCGCTGCCCTTTCCTGAGTTAGCTGAATTAATTCTTGTGTGCTTAGGAAACCACGCCGCTAAAACTCTCAGAGACAATCGATATTCACACGCTCCTCTGTCCTTTCAAATCGGAGCGCTATACTTTCATGTGTTGACCGTGTTTTCTGTTATTTGTGTGGCTGCAATGCAGGTGTATCACGCCAATTCTTTGTGGTCAACTATAAGTGCCTGCGAGCCAGTCCTCGCTCAAGAGTGCCTCTGTAAAATTGATAGAGCTTTCCCATATGTCATCATGTGCCTTCGATTCCTACATTTCCTTTACATATTGTTCTCATCAACACATACGCTATCGATTTCCGTAACGATGCAGCCATAGCTATTGCAGTTGTGTCGTTCTATAAGCTATCAATTCTATAGCCAATGTCTATGCTGTGCTTGATCGCTGCAGCAGCATATCACGTGTAAAACGTGCGATCCCGTAGTCGTACTGCTAGCATTCTGTGCGCATCTCGTTACAGCTACTTAATTAATTTACATGTGCATCATTTTATTACATCGAATCGCACTCACCACGTGTGCGCCTATCAGTGACAAGCTTCAGCGCATCCCGTTGTAGCTACTAACAACTTACATATGTATGTCATGTCCAGACAAAAATAGGCATTAGCTCCGTGTTTGACGTCCAAATTCCTTTTCATGATATCGGAGTCGTTCCACTCCTATAACATTTGTGCGTCTGCTGCATACTCGATGCTTAAGAGTATCAAAGTTATCTTACTGGACGTGTTGATTATTCCTATTCGAAATGCTCTAAAAATAATACCTGTACTATGCTCACAGATGGTCGTGATAGCACTGAATTGCAGTTTTTTTTTGTGCCTTCTATTCTGTGACTTTTATCTCTCGCGATCTAGGGATAATTAATATTTTGATCTTGACGTTAATCTGCCATTCAGCCTGTTCTTGTATATACCTGTAGCATAGTAAGTAATTCGCAGTTCATCTTTGTGCAGCTCATTATAAATAATTCTAAGAAGAAGAAGACTCGCAAAAATACACAAGCGTGTCTTGTCATTCTTCTTCTTTTCGCGACGAATGCGGCGCCACTGGTCGTGGATTATACAAAGTACATAGATATAAAAGGCAGACACTCATTCCGCTTTCCAGCAACTCCGTCCCCTGCGGAACTCGGCACTTTACCCTAGCTGCTGCTGCCGCTGCTTACGAAAGCTGAATTTCCTGAATTTCCTGAATTTCGTTTTTTCCATCGTGTGTGGATGTTTGGAATAGTCTTGATGGCTCTGTCTTTGCTGGTGCTGGTATTGGCGGCTTTAAACGATCTGTACACAGAGCTATTCTGTGATTTCGGATCTTNTTTTCTATTCTTTTGTTTTCTCCACCCGCTGGACTGGTTGCGTGGGGGTTTGTTAACCTCATGGAGTTTCTCCGTTCCTGCGTCGCCAGTCTGGTGTGATTTAATAATAATAATAATAATAATGAAGGAATTACGTAACTTAATATAACTGAATCATAGGTTTTACATCATTATTGTATTGTGCCTGAACACGTCTCGCTCATTGCTCCTGGAGTTATAGCACTGTATGCTTCCTCACCACCTCCGTATCTATTGAGTTTCAAAGTCGGACGTGAATTCGCTACTGCATGTGATGACCTTGATTATGTAACAGCAAACTAAACTGACATATTTATACAGAGAACTAACGTACATCAACTAGCGGTTGTCTGGTGTTCGTAGATTATTCTTTCCAAATAGACTTGATTTAAAAATATACAGTTCCATTTCATTAGAGGGCTAACGAGTGAAAATCTCCACTTAATGGAGAGCTTTACAAACTATACCTAATTTACAGGGCTTTGCACCTGCCTAAGGAATTTGACCGGATATCCCAACTGAGAAACTCACAAACTCACACGCGTGTGCTCGTGCTACAGATTTTTACCTACTGGCCCACTGCCCTCGACCACAGATTATCAGAGCTTTGGCACCAGCGATGGAAGGCTCTTATACAACCCCCTCCCCCTCTCGTTAGTTTCAATACCCTGTCAATAGCATCTGGACACCGAATGGGGACTCAGCAAGCCGAGCGCGAAAACTCGTCTACTGGCAACAATGTCGAACCCACGCATTCCGCTTCTGATAGTAAAATTTAAGCAACGTGCCACTACCTGTATATAAACAAATAAATAAAAAACTAAAAAATAAAATAAAAAGGCTGTTGTGTATCAGCTCTTGTAGCCTAGTTTTGTTCCTGTGACTGGATCTTAGAGTTAACGGCTCGAAAATGCCTACCAAAGATACTTATGGATGGTAACTGCAAATTTTTGCGAAATTGAGAAGCATTACCTACTTAACTCCAAGGCGTTGAACCAAAGTTTATTTTCTTACGAAAAGCATTGTGCACAACCTAAAAAAATTCACTATTTTCAGTATACTGTTAACAGCGTATCAAAAACTATCATGTGGGCCTGATATGTAAATGCATACACTATATCTATATACTGTACCATAGACTACACAATACCGTGTGGTTTATGACGGTACATATATATAAATATGTGTTTGTGTTAGTGTCGTATTTTATTCCAAAATAATAAAAATCGTAAGTCAACGGGCGTTTTGCAATGCCGACTAGTTTCTTTCTATCCAGGAAATTAGTCGGCATCCAATTCTGCAAACAGAGACTGAAATCCTAACGAACTAATCAACCAACCAAGCAACCAACCCAGCGTCCTACTACAAACTGTTCATTATTATTTACGGGAGGATGATAAAAATGAGATGCGATGAGAGTACTAACTTGATTCCTATTCTCACAAGAGCTCGTACCTATTCGGGGGCAAATGAAGCACTTTTCGATATGCAAATTTTACCTAGACCCTAATTTTCCAACGTCGAATATTTTCTCTAAATTATGGCAGATAGCCTCTGACTTTGCTTTGAGGGATGATCAAGTTCAAGACAAACGATGGCTGCAGATTATTAAACTTAACATACCCGTATTTGGACCACGCTAGATTAGACAGCCTGCCCCGGCCAAAAGGAATCTACTACTGAATGATGAAATTTGAATCGAAACTTTTCTAATTAATGTGGCGACCTCAAACAGAAAGTAAACTGCTCGTAGTGACGCAAACATTTCGTTTCATAACAAGAAATGCGCATTCATCTGCATTACACGTCGGCAAAATGCGAAATTAATTTTTAGGTATCATGGATTTCTGTTTTTGCTCAGAAAAACATCGATTGCATCACAAAGAAATTTTGTGCCTTCTTTGTGGTTCTTATATCTGTTGCAAAGAAAAGATTTTATTGAAGTAATATTCTTCAGTCATGAGATCACTCGGCACTTTGAGTGACCCGTTGAGTAGGAGTAGACTATGGCTTATGAAGTTATGAATAAGTTAATATCAACTTTCGAGTGATTCATTGCATTCAACTGTAAAAATGAAGAAAGACTGCGCGTTCATTTACTCTATCCGGACGCGGTTCTCATCAGAGCAGGACACTCATGGAAAGATTTATATAGAGAATTTTCAGTGGTCTGGCTGCCAAATAGCGTCATGAGCAGCTGCTGTAGTAAATGCGCAGTAAATATTAAGATGAAGTTGATAAGAATCAATGATTGTTAATAACTCTCACACTTGATAGGGAATGGGGAATACATCTTCAGAAAACCAAGATGACCTCAAATTGGGAAAATGTTTACTTATACATCACTTATATCTCTACATTGAACTACAGACCTCGTTCTCACATAAAACCCACAAACTGTAGCAGTGCAGTTTGACAGGTACTGAGCCCTGAGCAGACACTGCCCTTCTGGAAAGAATCCCCGGAAAAAGTCCGGGTAGGAAAAGTGCCAGGAGCAAAAGTGCAACCTAAAAATTCCATGAAAAAAAAAAAAAATCCCTCCTGACTCCTGTAGTTATACATGGTGTCTGACATAAGGTAGCGGTCGTTGAAACGAACACTTTTTATTCTATGAAGGTATGGTCTAAAATATTTAGTTAGAGTTACAAGGACATGAAATTGAACAGTTATTAAAAAATAAAAACGCACACTCTGTTGAAGAGACGCTTCCATCGTTGTTTCAGTCGGTGATTCATACACAAGATTTTTCAAATGTCCATATAAGTAGAAGTCTAGGGGCGTAATATCATGAGATCTTGGTGGCCACGCCAATTGAGCGATTGGGATATCAGGCATCCAATAATTGCCTAACAGCAACCGAGAAGTGTGCAGGAGCACCTTCATGTTCAAAATACATTCCTCTGATGTCAGCTAAAGGTACATCTTCCAGTAATTCTGGCAATATTTCTTTAAGAAAAAATGTAATAAAAAAATTTTTAATAACTGTCCAACTTCAAGTCCTTGCAACTCTTTAAATACACATTTTTGACTATGCCTTCATTGAATAAAAAGTGTTCATTTTGACGATCGCTACCTTATGTTAAAGTTTGGCAACAAAAGTGTCGGACACCCTGTATATAAGAGCTCAACTCAGTTATTCTGAAGCACATTATTTTCAAGTCAACTAAAGAATATTGTGCGATGCCATATTATATCTAGTATTTGCATGAGCGAACGTGTGCTGCATGAGTCTGTAACATGGGATATGTGAGGTGAGGTTCAGTTAGGTCAGGTTTGGTTGGGTGAAGTTAGGGTAAGATTAGGCCAGACTAGGATGGGTATGCTTATGTGTAATTAGGATGGGTCGGATTAGAAGAAGCTAGATTAGGTTTGGTTACGTTACGGTAGGTAAGCTTAGTATAGTTGAATATAAATTATTTCAACATAAGGTACTTCAAAATAACTTAGTAGAGATAATGATATACAGCATAATAGTTGATAGACGGGTGCTTTTTTCGGGGTGTGTTTCTTCCGCGGTTATATCCTACGGGGCAATTTTACCTCCTGGGTTTTTTTCCTAAACCTGCTCTAGAGGTGCAGACACACACCAAATGTTGCCTATACTTCCTCGCTTACACTTCGGTACAGCGGGCTGCAAAAATAGATCAATAAAATAAATAAATTAATAAAAAGAATAAAAAAAAACTTTCATGTACCATCAGCCAGGCAAATATGATTCCTCTCTTCACAGGAGCTATCGATGAGCGCGCCGCTGCCAGAAGCGCCCAGACGACGGAGATCTCTGCCAGCGATTCATTACCGCATTCTAAAGAGTTGCCCGGCATTAGTTCGCCTATACATCAGACGAGGCTGTCGACCTCAAGCGCTGTACTTGAACATGACCTCAGTTGCAAAATGTATCTGGTGAAAAGCTGGAAAATTTCAGAGAAGTGCTATGGTACAACATTGGACGGAATGCATGTGCAGGTTTACTCAATTTTTTTTCAAACTCAGTGGCATTTCCGAGAAAGTCAATGCAGTCAGAGCATTTCAATACCTTGCTGTCATATTCTCCGACTGGCGTGGGTGTTCAACAAGTAGAATTTTCGGAGAATATCAGCTCTGCTGCTAGCAGTGTCTCCCGTTACCAAACATGGCTCTCAGTAAGTCTTCCATAGATGCCGTGTCTTTGGCCAAACACTGTCCTGTTAGTTTGCCATGACACTCAGTCACACTTTGTCCCAGACCTATAGGTGTTATACAGGGTGGGGCATAAATACTGTTACAAAATAAATAAAATTCAGATTTATCCCAGCAAAAAAAAATTATTTAGCACTTCAATTACAGAAAATGCTTCGCAAATACTGGAGTAACAATATGGTATAACTATTATTAAAAATTAATCCCTCGAGCCCTCACTACATTACTGAGTCTTTTTGGGAAAATCATCGATAGCAGCACGCACAGCATCCAAGGCTATTTTCTCCCAGCATTTGTTCAATTTTATCTTGAAAGCTTCAGTATTTTGGCACGGAGTGGAGCAGGCTTCACTCTCCAGGAATCACCACAAAGAATATATAAGAGTGTTACGATCAGGTGACGAGGGAGTCCATTCATCTTTGCTAATCTAAGACGGACAGTTGTCTCTACATCGCTGTTGTGTTACTCAAGCAGTGTCGCTTGTAGCCATATGAGTCTAAACTTCATCACGGCACACGGAATTACACCATGGGGTCAGTGCACCTTTAAGAATGTCCTCAATGTAACGTTTTTAGTTAATCTTGACCCCTTGAGTGACAAAAACCAGTGAAAATTTCCCTCTGGGATTAGCAAATAAGATCACCTGATCTTAACCCATTTGATTATTCATTGTGGTGACTCCTGGCGAGTGAAGCCTGCTCTACTCCTTGCCAAAATATTGCAGCTTTCAAGATAAAATTGAGCGAATGCTGGGAGAAAATATCCTTAGATGTTGTGCGTGCAGCCATACATATGGTAATGAACACGCCCCTGTATGATGCATCATGCATGTAACCGAACACGCTCTGATTTAGGTGTCATGTACTGTTTGCTGCCGAACACGCTACTGCCTTAAATGTCATACATGTTGTATGTTACTGGATCTTGAAAATATTCATGATGGGAAATTACAAATGAGGAATTAGTTAAGCTCATTATATTTGTTGTCGTTACACCAATGGCATAAAATTTCAATTTGTAGATACCTGTGTCGTTCGTAACTGGGAGAATCCGCCTTCGGTGTGTTCCAAGAACGAACGGGCGACCTCCCAGACATTCCAATACCCACTACAAAACAGCAACCTCCAGTTCACGTGCTGAGCTGGTGCAGCGCAGTCAGCATGTCGTCCCGAGAAATGTCCCAGGCCAGTCGGGCCTTTAAGTTTACTAGCTCAAATTGAAGTTATCAAGCTGTAGATCCATAATGAATGGATTGAGCGGAAGATTAAGAACTTTATACAGGGGTGCAATAATGGGCCTGTAAATACTATTCCCACTGGACCGGAAGAGGCAGTAGAGAGGCGACCTCATAGGCTGCAGATCGAGCCACACAGGTGAGAGCATCTCACCATCCGGTCCGAGTTCTGTCTTCCCACTGCTGCGCCTGCTTCTGGTGCTTCCGAAATCTCTGCCGGAATAAGCTACGCGCAGTAATCTAGTACATGGAAGCAGTTCAGTGACCAGGGTGTGAAAAAGAGGTGAACGCCACCAGGACATATCCACTTAAGTTTTTCCACGAAAAATCCGTGTCTCCCCGCTATACGTAATCCCGTACTTGACGTTCAGTGCAATGAAACTTTCTTTAAAGTTCACAAAATGACATTTTAATACATCGAACACGCCCCTGCCTTAGGTGTCGTGTATGTTACCGAACATCCGGATGCCTTATAGGTGCCATGCATGTTACCGAACACGCCGCGACCTAAGGTGTGTTACCCTCTGCCAAGCAGCGGGGCATTAGCTATTATAATTTATGATGTTCGTTTCATGCCAGCTTTGATATTAACTGTTGTCTTATTAATTTTTCTTTTCCATTGTGAATTCATACCTTTAAACTCTTCTATTCTGTTGGGATGGTGACCATCTCCTGCCTTCTACTATTGATTTCTTCCTTCACTGTCATGAAGTATAGTATGTAACTAGATCTGTAAAGCTTGACCTTAAAAACAAGTGCTAATTCTTATCAGACATTCGTTCTAGCCACGTCCTGATAACCTAAATTGATCCACCGTGGCCTTCCAACAAGGCCACTCAGTCACTTACCCCTATTAATGCCCCCCACCAAACGTTCGCGATACAGTTCCCCGAAAATTCGTTCTCATAAAGCAAGCACTGCCCCAGCCGCCACAGATCACTTATCGGTACCAGCATCCGTCAAAAACAAAAGTTGCCCGTATTAACTTATCTCAGTCACAAGTATACACGAGCTCTCTCTCGTTTAAGAAATATCTGGAAGCCTTGCCTCTCTAAGTATGGCCCCGTACAGAAACACCCTGATACTACAAGAGCACGTACCTCAACACTGACCAAGGTTAAATCATCGCAACTTGATCTAGTTCTCTGCTTTTAACTCCGATGATTGCATACAAGAATAGGCGCACCACGTACCGATCGAGGTCGTCCGAGATTTAATATTAGGCCACAAGGACACATGATACAATTCCCTCGCTATGTAAACCCCACATTCACTTGCTATGATGGACACCACCTCCCTACTACCAGTGCGCCACTTCTGTTCCGTTACCGGTCCGCGTGGCAAGTTCTCTACGGTTCATACCGGTTGTCAGTGCAGTCCAGTCACGCACTATTGTCATCGAACTCCAGAGTATCTGCGTTAAAGCCAGTATCCCCGGCATTTAGAGATACATACTGTAGAGAGATAGAGAGGAGAGCACTTGCATAATTGTTTATTTTAACGTCTTCATGTCTATATTACGACTGCACTCAATATTGGCATTGGTTTCATCATAGACGTTTCATCAAGGAATGTAATTCTTAGTTATGTACTTATGTTTGAGTTGTTGCTAGTTATTAGTTCAGAATAATTTTATATGCTTAGAATTTAGTACCATTACTAACCCCTTTTTGCTAAATTTAGTTCTCATTACTTACTTACACCAGAAATGTAATCAAAATAGGATATTATACCCTTGAACGCTGATGGGTAACATTTAATTCACTTGTGGTGATAATCCTTTCTAACACGGCATACTCTGAAAAACTGCATTGCTATACCAAGGAGAATTGAGTATAGCATATTAAATAGACCAGTCGCTCTGCTATCAAAGCCCCTAGCTTTGCTCGAAAAGAATTTTGAACCTCAGGTAAATTATGAAGAGCAGATCATATGTACTCCCTCTAAATCATAATACCTTTAATGGTCTAACCCAAAGAATAATATCCATTTCATTATGAAATCTAATCTAATCGGATCTATGTATATACATAGGCTATTATGTTGCTGATTACTTGAAATCAGCCGGGCCAAGTGACACGACATAGGGGCCATGCATATTACCGAACACGAGGATGCCTTATAGGCGCCATCCATATTACCGAACACGGGGATGCCTTATAGGGGCCATGCATATTACCGAACACGGGGATGCCTTATAGGGGCCATGCATATTACCGAACACGAGGATGCCTTATAGGTGCCATGCAATGTTATCAACTACGCCTCGGACTTGCGTGCCATACATGTTATACAATAAGCCCGGGCCTTAAGAACCATACATTCTACCAAACACGCCCAAGACTTAGGTACCATGGATGTTACCGGAACACACCCCGTCCTTAGGTGCCGGCCTAAATGCTAATTTGTCGGCAGCTTTCCCGTGTAATGAGCGCGCGATTTTTTAGAACTCGGTCTCGATTGCAGCGCTGCATCTTTGAGCCGCTCTGAATCTCGGGCTTTAGGGCTTAATACGAACTGATGCTTGGGTTGATTGAGGATCTGGTGAGTACGTAA
>LQNS02278170.1:17911845-17938412 GCA_001587735.2 Parhyale hawaiensis | reverse complement strand
GTACCTTATATTTTTTAATGGTTTCAACAGTCTAATAGCAGAGAACAAAAATGCATAAAAGCTGTGATACATGCCCAAATGCTTACAGTTTAACTAAGGAAATGGGACCAATCAATAAGCGATTTTTATCGAAACATGCGGCAATCGATAGACTCATCGTCTACGACTAGCATTTTTACTAATGTTAAAGCTATGATTTTATACCTGTGATCTGGATCTACTCTTATGAGTAAGATAAGTGCTTACGGATCTCTTTGCAGAGGAAGGCATAGTTCTTGTTCTCTTTTATCAATATGCGAAGTTTGAGCTCCCTATGCCTCCAGCTACTGGTCACGGAAATTTCTTAGGGCGAGGGCAAAAGTAAGGTAAGAACCTTCGGCGCTGCGTTTGGAGTTACCTGTTTTGGCACGCATTAATTTACGAAGCTTTGGCAAAGGCCTTCCTTTGTCATCGGTTTGGAGTCGGCTGTTAGCTATGTCCTCTGTGAGGCGAGTCGATGATTGGCTTAATTGATTACAGACAACAATTGAATTTTATTTAGAAAGATTCACTGCGTTTTGTTACTATATAAGTGATACAAAAGCTTCTGGTCTCATTCTCTTTCTACCTATTTAACTATGACTGTATAATAGTGTATGTAGGGCAAAATCCGTGCGTTATTTCTGCCTAGGAGTTGATAGAAAGTTCAGATGGACATATTTTTTCTCCTTTCACAATGGGGCTTCTCCATCTTAGGCACATACTCTGGATACTGCTATAACACATGTACAAAAAAAAATTACAGCATACATATATATATGTACTATTGTACATGTATATACAAGCGCTTGATTTTAACGCAGTGGAAAAAAATTTTGGACCACTAATTTTTATGATTTGTAAGAATAGACAATGAAAGTTTACACTTGTCATTCTTTCAGAAGATATAGTAGATAACGCTATTTTTTTCAATCATTGACACTGTGTGACACATCAAACATATGGCATTACTGAGTATCGGAAAATATCTAAGCATGCAGTAAACATATATCCTAATAATGACAACCCTTTACATTAATTTAGCGTCTTTGGTGATAGAATGATATGTCTAGAAGTATGGGGTAACGGGTGAGAGCATCATGTCTAATAAAAAATAAGCCCAGGAACATTCTGGTGTGAGCCTTTAGCTGATAATAAATACGAAGAAGTCTTTTCAAGCCAAGTAGCCAAAACTAGAACGCGGCGTAAGACTATCACCTGCGGTGGGTGCAAATTCAACACCGTCATTTTTGATGGCCAGCTAACTCAAGATGTGAGCATTTTTCATATCTCAGACAACCCACCTCACTACCTAAAAAAAAAAAAAAAACTATCATGACTCAACTCCTTCTGCCTGTTTTAGGGCGGACAGACAACAAAATTCAACGCTGTCATTTTTGATGGCCAGCTAACGCTAGTTGTTTCGTATTTTTCTCATCTAACTTAACCCACCTGACTCCCTGGAAAGACGAACAGATATATACACAAATATACTTAAATCTTCAACGGAAACATTATCACCTCTCTTCGCTTCGCACGCGGGTGATAATAACCTTGAAACTACTTTTCTGTAACCGGCCTCGTATTTAAATTAATGCGTGTTTGTACATTTTTCTTCTGCACGATGCTACAGTCAACGTACGCAGAGGGTTGAGTTGGGACATTCAGCTTTTATATTTTTATATTCCGTAGAAGTTACAAAGTTCGGTTGACTTAAACTCCTAACACCCGGTAATTCGGTGAATATTCTAGTATGGATTCGGAACGTATATAGGATTTTTTAAATTTGCATTGACTGTAAGTAATAATTACCTCCGCCAAGGAGGTTATGTTTTCGTCGTGTTTGTCTATCTGTCTCTTTGTCTGTCTGTCTGTCACCAAGATAACTCAAAAAGTTATGAACCTATTTGGATGAAATTTACAGGGATTGTTAGGTATGTTGGGAGGAACAGAGGAGGAACAGTCTGCGTAATTTTTCTCGATGCCACAACTAAAAAAGTTATGGATAGATTTTTATGAAATTAAAATGAGTTGTTAGGTATATAACAGAAAGTAAATGACCAAATTTTGGTAATGGCCCGTTTGTTCGTTCGTTCGTCACTGTTTTTAATTTTATGCTTGTTAGCACAATAACTCAAAAAATAATGAATGGATCTTTATGAAATTTATAGGAGTTGTTAGTAATGGTAAAAGACATAAATGATCAAATTTTGGGGCAGAAAGGTTAGTTCGTTTGTATGTTTGACTCATATTTGTCATAACGTTTGTTAACAGTATAACTCAAAAAGTTATGAACGGGTCTTCAAAAAAATTGAAGAAGCTGTTATTAATATAAAAAGGCAGAAATAATTAGATTTTGGAGTTTATGCAAAGAAAATTATGGTTTCAGAGTCAATTTGAATTTTTGCTACCGTTGGCTCACTTGGCGGAGGTATGCGCTCTCAGAGTGCTCTAGTTAGCATATAACAATAAAAACTCTGCATAACGGCTTGAGAATCATATATTTGTCAAAATTTTAGCTTTCATATGCCGTTCCATAACTTTGAACACAATATCAAGGAGCGACAATTTGGAATTTGGACTTAGAAATTTCTACCGTGCCTATATATTCATGAAGAGCACAGCTCAGCATTCCCTCCTTACGAGGCAATGCACTGCTAGTGGCGGCGTTTCTACGCCTGAGCGGGATTTTCCTCTTCTGCCTTCAATTTGAATTGTCCAGAAGAACCTCTCTATGGCAATTCACTGAACCTACTCTTGTGATCGTACGTGGAAATCCAGGTCTCTGTTCCGGTTGCGAGTGGTTCCAAAAATTCTTTAGCCATCTGCTTCATTCTTGGCTAAGATGTTCAATGACAATGTCAGCTCTTTCCGTCAGCTGGTCAGCAGGCAGTGCTTTTGACACAAAACGAGAAGAGAGCTCTATTATTATTCTTCTTCATATATACATATAATTGATTATGACATAACGGCAATAGTTCATAGAGGCATAGAGGTCCGATGCGTGAGTTCCGGCTGCTCTACTGAAATGGGCTTATAAGTCCGTCTATAGTCAGTGATCTACTCGTGATCTAATCTGGTTTGGTGAGTGAAAGACTTAGATACAAAAGGGCCATGTCCTTTTCGCTCAAAATCCTAACTAACTCTGGGCCCAATTAAAATTAAATTCAACGTCTCTGCTTCCTCTGCTGTCTAAACTTACGCCACAGCTTCTTTATTTTCTTGAGGTTGATAGACTTTTTGCCTTTGGTCAACATTTAGATCCTCTCCTTTTTATCAAAATAGCTACATATATCCCTTTATTAGAGTTAAGGTGAATGCCACTCAAATTTTGGAATTTTCATATCTGCCTTAACCATAATCGAGTTGATTTTACCACTCGCAACACAATTCAAAGTGGGGAAGACAAAGTTCCTGTTTAAGGCCAGGAAAGTCAAACTTTAAAGTTGTAATTTCGCCGACCAATCGAATACGTCCTAATTGTGGAATTAAACGTAGTTACTAAAATACTTCAGCTGGCTGCTGCAGAGCGCGTCGGAGTTTTCACAGACACAAAAAACAAGAAGTTCTAATTTGCATAATCAAAGCTTATATTCTAATCCGCAACAGAATTTTCGGCTGCTCCAAAAGCTGTTTCACCATTTTAACTTCTGGGATGGCTAAGTATACCGCCAGTAGCGTAGAGGTGTAAATGTGACAGCTACAGGTGTTCTCGGTCTCCAGCTATAATAAATTTTATCAATAATAATTATTATGGATAGATAATTTTTCTTTAATTTATTGCAGACACTCAATTTTGAACAAAGCATACGCAAAAAATGCCAGAGTCTGTTAACACTTGCGCTGATATACCCGGTGCAATCACTGCAGTGATTGCGGGCAGTCTGTAAGTAGGTATTCTTCTGCTTAGAGCAGCCTTTGCTTCGAACAACGTCAGAATGATCACTAAGAACCAAGCACTAAGAAATCCAAGCGCCTGAGCTCTTCCCATGCTCATCAACGCCTAGAATGCTTCATAAAATAACCGTTTTCGAATCCTTAGCATTAGCTTGGTAACAGCCATAAATGCAACATGGACCGGGTCAGTCCTTTCAGGATCAGCTATTGACTGGATTTCATTTTGGCCATTAAGTTTCATTCGCGTTTTCAGGCACCGCAACTGCAATCCATGAGCTGCTTTACATTTTAGTATTGGAACATGAAAACTTTGAGCACAATTCCAGCACAACTGCAGTCACGGAATTTCATGATGAGGCCGACTCCACCAATCGCACTTACTGCTTCGTTCAATCTTTGAACGATTGTTGATTTATTGTACGTATAACTTAGCACTGCTTTTATATAAACAAGAACTAGGTTAGCAGACTTATCTGGTTACATAAATTCTGTAATTCTTGCCCATGTTAGTAGTTTTAGCCTATAATTGTCTGCGCAAGACGACCGTTCATCTCGTCTTAACTTATTGTCTTCCTACGACGATTGAATGTCTAATGTGGACAGAAGATCAAAAGGTTAAGAGATGTATAAATGATGTCCCCTAGACGATTGTTGCACAATGGGAACAGAAGACACAAGGGTTAGGTGTAAAAAACCCAGAATATTGCATACTGAGACTCAGGGATTACCTAAGTAGACGGTACTGTCTCCCTCCTCTCGAGCCAAGGCAAACTATTGAGCGACAAGGTGACTCAAAATATAATAAATACTGAATTGAAAATAGAGAAGTGGTCTGACAGCGCATATCTCCGCATACTGACCAAAAATTAACATTAGCCAGGATTTCTTTTTGATCATCACCATTTTTTGTGACTCTTGGCATTAATAAAAACTCTTTTCTCAAAGATCCGACCGTACTTTTTGAGTGTTGTTCTGACAACACTAAGACAAAACATGCAGTGTAATCATGCTCTTAAACAGACCTCCGGGTTGCCACAAATATTTGATCAATAATTGTGCCTTTTAACATATATTTCTAACGAGTACTGCAAATTTAAAGAATATTCATTTATAACTGTCTGAGTTATGTTACCAAGGAAGAAGAGGCAGACAAACAAACAAACAAACAAACAAACAAACAAAAAAAAAAAAAATGCTTGGATGGATCGACACCAATAGGTAATTATCTGTTCGTCCTAAAATAGCTGACATTTCTTGTAAATTTCATAAAGATCTATCCGTACTTTTTTGAGTGATCTAGGTGACAGACAAACGAATGGTCAAACTCCAACAAAACATAAACTTCTGAGCGGAGGCGATATAGCAGTTGCAAACTTGTATGGGCGGCAACGACAGGTAGACGAAACTTGTATTTTCTCATATGGATGCAGTGCCCAGCAAATTAGGGGCACAGTACCCTGAGGTATTAATTCTCATAAATATGAAGAGAAAGAGGGGAAGGGGGAGAGCTACAAAGTGACGCCTCAGTTTGCGGAGGTGGTGGAGGTTGAGTGGAAATTTGGAGCAACTGCTGTAACATGAAGTGTACAGTAAGACATTAGGTGAGTTTTTTCTTTCACGGCTGTGAAGTACCGAGCATTTATCTATTACAGAAGAAATAAAATAGAAAGAAAGCAGATATTTCAAGGAAATGATTCAAGAACTTATTGGTATCTGGCAGCCGTTTAGCAAACCAAAGCACTTTAAAAAAATTGAGAACTCTCCAGCAAGTACTAATCATCTATCTCGTCATAACAACTATAACTAAATAAAAAAAAATTATCTCAAGAATTTAGCAGCAGTTTGTAGCAGCCTTTTACCCCTCCATGAAAATTGGAGAAAAACTAAAAGTCCTCGAAGAACGTAGTAGCCAAGAGTAGCCTTTAGCATGAAAAAGTTATCGCAAAACAAATTTTCAAGATATGAGCAGCTTTTCCGCATCCGCAATTATTCTCTCCCTGCCATTCACTGCTTCACTGCAGTGCGAAGAAGCTGTAGGAGTCAGTGAAACGTGACCGAAGACTTAATCGATTTGATGATTGCGCTTCCCTCAGGAAATCACAGGTCGTGCTTCGGACCGCAGGCGTGAATATTGAACAGACAGACGGGCGGTCAGCTGAAGAGGTGGGGAGATATGACGATAAGTCGACCGTCTCTAAAGGGCACAGAAGTGGGCCCTCTTGCGGTCTGGTTCAGCTCAGTTGCTTCAATAAAACTAGGCCGTTAGTCTGGGTTCCCTGAGGCCCCTTGGCTGTTTTTACCTTTGTGGTTGGACCAAGAGTGCCTGTCCGCCTGCCGGTGCATGTCCAACTATGGTTCAGAGAGTGTAAACTTTTCTTGACATTTTCAGCAGGGCTATACCAACGAAAATGCAAATTTTGGTCAGGGCATAACGAAACTAAAAACTGGAATCGTAGCACAAGCACACAGCCTACAACGCAGCACAACCTTCACGAAAAGACTTTACAAGCTTATCAGTAGCTCAGCACAAAGCAACTACCCTCAACAACAGCCAAGCAAAATCTGAATGGATGAGCAGCGTCTTATAACGTTGGGACACGTAGGGCAGATGGAACGGCTATAGGTAAAGTATGGCGTAATGCTCGATACATCCTAATACTCGGGCCCCATTTTTTTTCATACTCACAACTTGATGCAAAGAAGTGCTGTTTGCACGTCCTCCCGATACATGTTTCAATTCGGTATCATAGATACGGTATAGCATGAACGGCGTGCGGGCTGCACATCCCCGCACCATGCAAGTTGTGAGTAGGAATACAAATGTGGCTTCGGAATAAGAAAGTCAGAAGTCGGCGCTACTCGCTGGTTGTAAAGAACCGAAGGGTCGCTGCTACCGCTTCCGTAAAGATTGTATCAGTGATAGCCATGATCTGCCCTGAGCAAAATATGCTTTCTGAATTGGTTGGTCCTTCTTTTAATTCTCTATATTCCTTAAGCTCAGGGTATGTTGATATTAGTACTATAATTGGAGTCCTGGGAGTCCACGGGCAGCGTCTGAGAGGCACTGAACCCGGAGTAGATGTTTTTCTCCACTGCACCGACCCACAAGTTGAGCCCACACAGTCGACAATACAACTCCGCTTTCGCATCGCTACAATAGTGTACAAAATCTATTCTATAATGAGAGAGATGTCTGTCCGTCCGTCTGTCCGAAGCCTTTCCAAAACGGTATCCAGGAAACGTACCCGGGAATATAAGTGTAGACTTGGATACAGGTCTTCGTAAACTTTCTGGCTTTTTTGTACTTGGTGGACTTCATGGATTTCATGGACTTTGCAAATTTTGTGGGCTTGTGAAGTTGGTGGATTTTGTAGAATTACGAACTTTTTCAATGGGATGGTAAGATATTTTCAGACATACTGTATATTTTCAAGACTGATTAAACAAAAGGGTTGGTTATGGTGGTCTAGTAATGATAATGATGAGGGATCTTTATGGGGGATTTCTGGAGCAGAATCTTACTCACTTCACCATACCTACGGCGGCACCAGGTACCCTTCCTTGTCACTGAGAAATTTTCTAGTTATTATAAAATGGCAGTCATCTAATAAAATTTGGTTGCAGTAAAGGTAAAACTTCGTTGAAACTAATAAAATGAAACGACTAAAGAAGAAAAAAAGGAGGAAATAAAGAATTGCGATAATAATGAGTTAAGTGCAATTTACATGTTAGGACTGAACTATCGTTCAGGCAAGGACCAGATATACGAACGTTATTATCATTTTCCATTCACAGTTCTATCAACTAACAATGGAAATTTACTGAGCAGAAAAAACGGAATCGATTAGCTTGTCTAATAGAAAGAGTAATTACGTAGACAGCCCGGCAGAGAGATCTCAAGCACGGAAAGAAGAAAAGGGAGACGAAAGTCGTGCTACGATTAGGGATCGTCATCTCAGCAGCTGGCCAGGGCAATAATTGTACTGTATGGGAATAAAAGAAGAAGTTTGTACTAGCAAACCTACCTAACGATCGTTCTCGAGGGACACCTTCCTGGGACAGTTATAGGAACATCGCAGTGGGGGCATGGAACAATAAGCGTAATGTCAAAATATAAGGCAATTTGATAAAGGAGCTATAATAAAAGAAAAGAATTTATCAGAAAAGATTCCTTATACTGTAGTTAGATGCTCGGCATCATGACGTAAGTGGTAGTAGAAATGTAAGGATATAGGGAAAATCTAGTGCGTTCTTTGATAGGAAGTAAGAAAGTAAGAAAAAAAGGACATAAAACGCGATTCACGATTTAAAGAAAAGCGAGAAAACTTAATCAGTGACACCCCAAGACTGATGCAAATTAACGCACCCATCAGTTAATTTATATGGGTGAAGACAAGAATGCACTACATTAGTAAGGAAAGCGAATTTGATAGAGGCAACTCGTTCATCCACCATCATCCGCACTCTTTACAGCACAGGTGAAATATAGAGGGTATTCACTAGACTCTGCAGCACTTGGATACATCACGAATACTTGACTAGCAGCAGTCGACAACCCAACTGAAGCTGAAGAGATACGAGGCACTCCACTTGTTCCGGGTAAGTTAATCCAAACAGCTTTAAAAAAGTTAATGGGCGGGCAGTTCCGTAAGTTAATAGCCAGAGCAAAAGCCTCAGAAGACCGCGTTAAAGGAGGGCACAACTCGGTTAAGATTTAGTTTAATCAAGTAACACAAATCATTTCAAGATAGTAAAAGAGGCCGAATTAAGTGGCGAAGATAGTCATAAGAGAGTTCCGAGAATGACATGACCACTCGTAGTGGCAATAAAGAAATTGAAACTGAACGATAAGAGGTCAAAAGCGGAACTGAACGATAAAAGTTTAAAAGCGTAACTGAACGATAAGAAATCGAAAGGAGAACTGAAAGTCAACGTCACTCAACGGGAATAAATTCACAAGGGACGGGAGGAGTTACGACTGAGAGACTCTCATGAAAAGTTAAACTTACACCCGCCTGCGTGGGGGAAAATTTTATAACAATTTGTTACGTTCTTAAATGTGTACAGTAGGCTCGAAAGAATTAAAGCTCACGAGAATAGTTTGGTCGTATTTAAATAGCGATATTCCTATGAAAATTTATCTCCGATTGGGACTTTCTGGGTTAAAGCTAGCGCAGGTTTTACCATGCATTACTGACCGAAAATATGCAGAAGATACTTCAATACTGCAAGCTGTCTCGCTGCCCTGCACTGGTCGCGCTGGCAGTTCAGATGTATGGGTGCTGTCACACCAAAAGCAGTCCAGCGAGAAGCTGGCCGGCAGGCAGTCTGGCAGTTTTTGAGAAGCACGGAATGCATTGAAGCGCACACACAGAACAGCGGCAGTGGCTTGCTTAACTGCCTCTGTTCGGTGTGCGAGCTCCAGTGCATTCCGTGCTTCTTAAAAACTGCTAGCCTGCCTGCCTGCTTGCTTTTCGCTGAGCTATTTTAAGGTGTGCAAGCACCCTAATGCTGCCTAACCTTGCAGCAGTTTGGCACTCCACAAGTGACTCTGCTTATCCGTGAATTGCGTGTGTAAATAGGCCAGGGCTCACTACGATTGCCGAACAATTTCCTGAAGTGATTCAATGTGACAAACTTGTCCCGACTGTGCAATTTAGGCAGTAAATTGCCAATCTTTGGCCATACTTAAGGTTGGTTGCGTAAGTAAAGTCCGATTGGAAAACATAAGAAAAAAATTCTTAGTTGGCGTACCAAGTTGGAATGGGCCACATTTAGTGTTCTGAAAGTTCCTTAATGGTAATGGAAGAGTTATTTAAAACAAAAGCTGTCAATAATGCGGGATCATTACCTCCGCCAAGGAGGTTATGTTTTCGTCGTGTTTGTCTGTCTCTCTGTCTGTCACCAAGATAACTCAAAAAGTTATGAACCGATTTGGATGAAATTTGCAGGAATTGTTAGGAGGAACAGATGATTAACTTTTGGTGAAGATATGTCTATCCGTTTGTTTGTTTGTTTGTCTGCCTCATTTTTCTTGACGCTCTAAACCAAAAAGCTATGGATGGATTTTGATTAAATTAACATGAGTTGTTAGGTATATAACAAAGAGTAAATGACCAAATTTGGTAATGATTCGCTTGTTCGTTCGTTCGTTTGTCTCTGTTTTTATTTTTATGCTTGTTAGCACAATAACTCAAAAAATAATGAATGGATCTTTATCAAATTTTTATAGGAGTTGTTATAGTAATGTTAAAAGACATAAATTTTCAAATTTTGGTACAGATCGGTTGGTTCGTTTGTATGTTTGACTCATGTTTGTCATAACGTTTGTTAACAGTATAACTCAAAAAGTTATGGACGGATCTTCAAGAAAATTAAACAAGTTGTTAATAATATAAAAAGGCACAAATGATCAGATTTTGGAGTTTATACACAGAAAATTATGGTTTCTGAGCCAATTTTAAGTTTTTGCTACCGTTTCTTCACTTGGCGGAGGTATGCGCTCTCAGAGTGCTCTAGTTTTTACATGTTTTACTTGACTTTCAAAGTTAAATCCCTCACCCTTTCAGAAGCGAGAAAACCACCTCCTGCAACTTCTTCCATTCACTACACCAACCTCATAAGTGTTCTGAATAGATATTGCAGGCGCACTTACATCACCTTCATGAAATTCGTAGAGTAAACTTTCTCTTACGTGACCGTTATGCAGGGCGAATATGGGATAAAGTTTATGAAAATTATGGGCAAGCGTTAGATAATCTAAAAGAAAATGATACAAATTAAACGCAGAGTTCTTTAAATCTAGAAAAAGAGGTTAAAAATTAAAAAAATTGGGCTTGAAAAATTTGTACTGGAAATTGGATATAACTTTTGCACCAACCTGATAGAATAAATAGTAAACTTTACTTTCACCTTAAGGAAGTAATTATCATCTACGAACGAAGTGAGAAAGGTGATGATGTTTTTGTTGAAGATTTAAGTATATTTGCATACAAATTTGTCTGTCGACCCAATAAGTCATCGAAGGAGTTGAGCAATGTTTGCAATTTTTTGTAGGGAGTTTGGTGGGTTGACCTAGATCTGACCCATGCCGAAAAACTAAGCCTAGCTGGACATAAAAAATGACGGTGTAGAATTTGCCTCCACTGCGGCAGTTTGTCTTACGCCACGAGGCGCTCTGCATTTTCCTACGTTATTACTGAAGATCTACTCATGGATTGGGCCTGCGCCCTAACCTTGTTCATCAAAATGACTACGTTGAAATTTTTACCCCCACCGGGGGTGATGGTTTCACGCCACGCTCGAGGCGTTCTAGTTAATCATACTTCCGTCTCGAGTAGGTAATTATTCTTGTTATCTTCGCTCTCAAATAGTTCCTGTGTTTTGCTATGGTGCGGGCTTTACGTTAACACTAGGACTCTTGTCTTGTGCACTTGCAGTGGGTGTGTAGAAAAGCCGAAGGAAATTTTTGGCTATCGAAAATTTTTTCTGGACATCCATACAGGTACGAGACGGACGAGAATTCGGCATGGAATACCTTAGCTTTTAGTCAGCAATTTTCACTTGACCTTAACACCAATGATACAATAGCTGCCATGTCTCTGTTTGCTAAACAAGAGCAGCCGCCCGAAAACAAGAGTAGCAATCTGGCGAGGCTGCGTCAGGGATTGAGTGCGGCCTAGTGGCCCTGGCCGACCTTAGCACCGCTTAAAGTCTGGCGCACCAAATCTGTTTACGCCGCGGCCTGGGCAGATGGTGGCGCGTGCGTGCAGCCTGACACCATCCATTGACCTGCTGGAAAGTATTGTACTGTGTAGTCTATTGAGGTTGTAAAGAGGGGTGGCATTCAGAAGATGGTGTGCACTGGACTACTACTGACCTACAATCACAGGATGCTGCAACTATCCCTGGACTCTTTGTCCACTGCTTCTCCATTGCTAACTAATGACACTGGACAAATTCAAGGTACTTGGTACTGACAAACATCTTCCTTCAGAAGGGGCGAACAAGAGATACTCTGTCCAACTCCAAAGCTAACTATGAGGAAAGGGTGAAACAGATTTTACGCTGTGATTTGCGTAGAATCTATGAAGATTAAAGGAGATCATAACTTTTCTCTTTCTAAGCTATAAAAGCACCAATAATCACTAACCTCCAGACTCAGTTGGCAGACTCAGCTTCTTTTATATAGTGCATGCTGAAGAACGGCACGCGAGAAATAGATATATCGTTTCATATAAAAAGCTGTTCTCAGCAAAGGTTAAATTCAATTATCTGAATGTTAGAGTGCTGGAATAGTATCCTAAAAATACCCCAGATGGTGAAAGAAATGTCTATTGTCGTCGTTGCATGGTAATTTCCCCTCATTTTTCTTAAAGAGGGCACCATTGTGATTCATATTCACACATTAATGAAGTTTCGGTCCATGCCCTTCATGAATTGAAAATAAATATACCTCATGAATAATGATTTCATCTTTCAGCAGGCCGATGCACTCTACAACACCTGCAAAAGTAAACCAGGAGTAGGTCAAACCAATTTTTCTGAGTTCTGGACTAAGGAAATGTGGCCTCTAACTTCTCCTGATGTGAATCCCCTGGATTTCAGTGTTTAGTCCATGTTAAAATCTGATGCATGTGCATTGCTCTACGTCACTGGTGACGATTTGAAATTACTGTAAGAGGCCGATTAGGAACCCTTAAAAAGTTGTAGAAAAAAAAACAAACAAACATCCGACCCTTATTGAATTTGTTCGAAAGGAGCTACGTTAAATCCAATCTTCAGTTTCGAATTATCTGGTGAGTGGCTATTGTGGCCTGTAATAAAGCACATAAATCTCAAATATGAGATTTACAACATAACATGATAAAGCTCAAATGAATGGTAAGCTGATTGAAAAAAATGGCATATGCTGTAAAATTTCCAATATGACAAAGCGATATAGATAATATTCATTACATTATGGTTATGAACCTATTATTGCTACTGTGCCAACCTATCCCGGCACAACGAAGGTGTCTAAAAGAAGAAAAGAATAAACCGAGCGTCAGTAGCAGAAAATGAAGGAAGGAAGCACAGAGAGTATAGGAAGGTAATGTCCTTAGGGACTAATTAAAGGCGGAGGTGACATAAAGGGTCCCCACGAGCACAGCTCCAAGGATGGATTTCAATGATAAGTTCAGTGAAACTAATCACGAGTGTGTTATGATAAAAGGGGCTTATGACGTGTGCTGTTTTTTTTAACTTTGAAGACATTATGGCAGGTTGCAATTACAATAATTGCCCCTGAAGAAGGCAAGGGACAAAATTCCGTGTTAGAAGCTTCATGCATGTATCAATAGAAAGTTTCTGAAGGAGACATCAGAAAGTAATCTTGGCTAAAGGAGGGCACATTGAAAACTATATAGAGCTAAAGAGTGTCTTGCGAAGCTATTCGTTACATATACTCATTAACTATCTTCACGATCCTGAGGAGCGTAGTAACAATTTGTAGGTTTCTGGTACTGCACCGGTCACCCTGCCACTTGAAATTTGTGTCGTAATTACTATACAAAATTACACAAAAAGCATTAACAACGATTGCAGCATGGGTAACCTCTCAGAAACAGCTGTTTCAAATAATGGGTACACAAACACTATGCAATTGAGCAAGTAGTAAACACCGTAGCCTGGAGTAAGGCAATCTGTGTTCGATCTCCGTAAACGAAATACATAACAAATAAAATAGGAGTTTATATTATTGTTGGGTATACACAACTCATCGACAGATGGAGCTCTCACTACTGCATTTCGGGTTAGAGTAACTACTTTTCAGGTTGCGACAGCTCAACTGGGTCGATATTACAACACACATCTATTCTACTGTCGAAATATTAGCAATTCCTTTTCTCCAAGATCTTTATCCACAATCTATGTACTCTGGGTTGCATAAGCTGGTGTCAGTCAGCAAAAGGATTCACAGGACTGCAGCCTTTGCCAAGACATTACATAGTACTTACTAACGCAATAGGCAGCTGTTTAAATTTTCAGTTGTACCGATAGAAACGAGATTTGTAAATCAATATCCGCTGCTTTGGTCACGTGTATTTTGAGGTCGCAGCAGAATTTTGAGCCCATATCACGGTGCGATTTAAGAACGCATTCTACTTTTAATGAAGCGTTTTGAGATGTACGCAAGTTGAAATTCAGTGATGAGTTAACAACTAGTTGTGGCTGGGAATATCAATTTCCTTTGGTGGAACATAATGGGTCTGGACGGTCGAAGACACCTGGGACATTTCCCTGTGACTCACCAATCAACAAATGCAGCTTTGAACTAACGCACATCTGGGCGAGAATAGCTGGATTCTATGATCCTAATCATAGCTCGGGACACTATGGTTATGCGAGTGAAGTGATTGTTTCATATTTAGCACCGAGGTATTGTGTGTCAAAGTTAAACAATGTCGTACTTGTGCAACAGGGCTTCAAATCCTGGACCACTAGTTTGACATGCGCTGTAACCCTGTTATTTCCGTAGATCAGTACAGCCAACATATGTGCGTTCCAATTAGCTAGTATATTCAGTACATTTCGGTGGTCATCATACAACAACATGACTTTTAACTTTAACGGTACGGCAAAAATTCCTCCCCTATTGAATCGTTATACAACCCCAAATAATGGGAGAGAAATTGAACGAAATAAAATTTTAGAAAACCTGAAGTAGGAATGCAAGATAATGCTACTTTCGAAGACAATGGGGCTAGAGCTGTAACTGTAGGAATGAAAAGTAGTAGATGAGTAATTGGAACTTTATTGTTTCGAGAGGCAGATATAGTGCTCATCATATGCATGCAAAAGACACTGTCTGGGATAGAATACTGTTCTACGGCGATTTGTTGTCAGACATTTAGTACGCACTGGTAGTGTACATGCGAAATGTGGGTCCTAATCAGAGATACCTTCACAGTTCAGGTAGAAAGCTTTCAAAACAAAATATCCTTCATATGTGAAACGCCACTAGCAATGGAGCTGTGAGTTTCAAAAGCATACTGGACTCGTACCTCATAAAAGTGCCAGACAAACCAATTGAAAGCGGCTACGTGCATTGTGGAGATAACCCGTTGTTGACCTACTCGCTTGTCATGAAACACAGCATCACCTCTGAATACGGCGGGTGGAATGTGTAACAACACCTGGGCTTCGTACAAAGATCTTAAAAGATACCCAAGATAATACTTATCTTAAAGTGTAGGGATAAAGTTGTACGCTTCAGATGAATAACGTTGTCTGAAACGGCAAGAAAAATTGACACTAAGCAATTGGCACTCTCCGATTGGGTTATTATGTTCGCTGTACAATTAGCTCTTCAACAATTGTGGACAACTTTTAATTGTGTAGCAAACCTAAAAAAATGAGTAAATACTTTACCATACAGATTTCGCTCATGAAAATTGCCCTGTATTTGAGAAACTAATCTGAAAAAGTAGTGGAGAGCCCCGTCAACCTCTATCAAGTTACTGAAGGGATATTTATGACATTTGCTCGTCTACATGAAACTTAAAATTTTGTAACCAAGAAGAATTTTGCATCTTTCCTCTGATGAATTTTGTAACTAGTTGCTAAACATGATACCTAATCCTATGTAAACGGTATACTATAGTCAAATCAGAGAAAGCAGTCTTTTAGGGGCGGGGCTGAATTGAACGCAGATATGCCAAATCTAATCTATTAACTAATGCACTTTGAGTATTCGAACATAAATAAAATTTTATCGATTGAGACAATAGTATACCAGGAGCTTAAGTGAGATTTGGCAACGTTGCTTTGCGCTCTTAGCCACGCCCATCGGACTCCTTACGCTGGTTTGACTATAGTTGTCGATTCTTACGAAAGATCGAATGAAACATACAACTTTATTTCTTCTGCTCTATCATGGGTGCCGAATAAAAGTAACCCTTGAGGCGAACTGCAGTGCTTCAATTCTAAACCCTGTTTTTCCTGTACAAATAGCACGAGATTTAGAATAGTACTAGGATGCACATTTGCACAATAGGAGAAAAGAGCAACATCTTTTGAGTTCATCTCCATTGCTGTTATAGAATTCCTGGGTAGTAACATTAAACACAA
Source organism: Parhyale hawaiensis (assembly GCA_001587735.2). NCBI lineage: Eukaryota > Metazoa > Arthropoda > Malacostraca > Amphipoda > Hyalidae > Parhyale > Parhyale hawaiensis. Next base: position 17,922,386 of record LQNS02278170.1, on the reverse strand, counting down.
GAGTCCTACAGACTGACACAACCCGCAGTAAAGCACAACCTTCCTGAACACGAGCGTAATTGGCTGCTGGATGTATGAGTCCTAAAGAGTCTCTGTAGACACACACACACATGCACGGTACCGTTGGCTATACATCCTCACTTTCTCTTCGATACAGGGAGCTCTAAATATCGACACAGAGATTTCACTGGGTCTTGTGCATCCCACCCCCGTCTGTGAACTTGAATGAAATCGTTGCACAGACCTTGTTTGCCAGCTCCAAATCGATGCGACTTTTGCCTCAAAGTTCTCCCTTCCCCTAACGTAATTTGGACCTCATAACTATGGGCAGCAAAAGTGCAGTGCGATAAACCAATGTCGTGACGCTGTCGCTCATGGCTGAGAAAAGGGCACTGCGCGGGGGAGAAGTTTAAGTTCTAAGTCGGGGAATATTATCTGCATCGGAATGAGAGACGCATCAGCGGCCCAATTATCAGACGAGTAATATCATCTGTATCGGAATGAGTACCGTGTCACTTGCTCCTCCAGCAATATCATCGGTTTTGGAATGTGAGAAGTATCATCGGAGAACTTATCTTTCCGGCAAGTTTTTCAGCATCGGAATGGAAAATGCGGTGGATCGGACTAACTAAAATGGCAGTGGCAGGGCGGCGCCGAACTCTTTTCATTAATATGTACGAGGTGCATTCAATAAGTTTTCAGACTTTTTTTGCATGGGAACTTTTATTAGTAGTGCACACATGATACTCTAGTGTCTAGTCCCTTTCGAAGTAATCTCCTCCGGCTGCAATGCACTTGTGTCGTTCTATCAACTTCTGGAAGGCCCCCTGGAAGTCCTCTTGTGTGAGCGTCAGTGACCCTCGTCACAGCATCTTTTATCTCCTCAATTGTGTCATAACGACTGCTTCGGATGTTTTCCTTCAGATTAGGGAAAAACCGAAAGTCACAGAGAGCAATGTCTGGACTGCAGGGAGGGTGAGGAACTGTCTTGATGCTCATCTTGGTCAAATAATCTGTGGCAAGGATGGAGTTGTAGACTTCTGCATTGTCCTTGTGGAAATTCCACTAACCCGATTCGAAAAGTGTTGGCTTCTTTCGACGGTATCTCTTCCTGAACTCCCTTAAACCCTGGCATCAAACTGTGCATTTAATGTCCTTATCCATGAATTATTTCAACTCTGGTGTTCTAACTTCCCGACTCCTCCCACACCACTCATCATCCGTCAGACTACCTGCCTTCCTTGAATCTCTTGTGCCATAAGCAGTCTGAAGCATTCCATACGTTTCTCTGGCAGTTTTTTCCAAGTTGAAAACATGATTTTATTGCACATCGTTCTTCTAAGTGTCTTCAAGTCCAGATTGCATTTTGAAATTCACCAGCTGTGACAATCAGGCTTTGGTAGGGTGTATTCCAATTTCTGCAGTAGCTGCTCATTTGAACCTGGAATGAGAAAAAAAATGGCCAGTCATCTCATAAGAGGCATAGCAATAACATACTCAATTTTCAAGACTCTACGACAATGTTAAATGCCTGTACAAAAAAGTCTGGAAACTTACTGAATGCTTTAACAAAACTTTCTAAATAATATTTGAGACGGATCGTGAAAACTTGTGCAAGCGCTGCTCAAATTTACAGTTTGAAGATATGTTTTGGCAAAGCATTGCATAGGCGTCAGCCTCAAGATAATGTTTTATATTATCAATAATAATTTCTTAGTATTGCGCTGTATTGCACAGCACGTTTGAAGTAAAAAGTGATTAAAAATCATATTTACGGCTTTAAAATAATGTTCACATTGCGACATTGAAGTACATTTTTCTATTGTGTCAGTTAACATTACTTGATGAGGTTATAGGGGATGAATTAATTATTTTGCAAATAGATTGATACATTTTCACCTTGTTGACGTTCAATGTGATATGATTTTGCAGAAATAAAAGTTTGTACGAAACGAAATAAAATATTATTTTTTTAGTCTCGTATTGCAGCCCAGCTGTCAGTCGAACAGTACTTTATCAACCAATGGTTACTGATCAGTCTATTTTCCATTAAGCTTGAAATATTTGCAGAAACCCAACTCATGACCTATGTACAATACATATTCTTACGTTGGTTACGATGAAGCATGGGGAATCCATTGAAGACAAGTGTTGGCTGGATCAAGAGACTGGTATCTTTTTCTGTCGTAATTTTGAGAACGATGGAAGGGGGATTCCTTTGATATTTTATTTCGAAGATGAAACAGGTTGGTGGAATGTACACTCCAAATGATGACGAGCATGCAAAGTGGACTGCTGTTAGTACAAATTATTAACCTTCAAATTTAGCAGTTGGGTACAATATTTAATATAAATAAGGCCCTAGGGATCAGTGTGGATTTGATTATGACTTAATTTTATAAATAGCAGACGCGAAGATTCTCACTAATACTGTCTGTTCTGCTGAATTTGTTACAGTCTGGGTTAGTTAGTGATGCGTTAAGCTGCGAACACTCCTTGTAAGGTACATACCGATGCTGTGTCCAAGATACGAGCCCGAACTCACCGGAAGAAGGTTATATTAGCTACTTATGTTCTAAAATAGAATTCAGTAACGATAAATAAGAACGAAGATTTAGACTATCTCATTACATACATGCGGAGTCCGTCATAATTAAGGTAACACATGTTTGTGAGAATTGTAAGAGTTTTTATTTCCAAGCCAAGTCGTCAGTTTTTACTTCAGTGTGAACCTAGTCATGTCTATTTTACATGTCAGAAGCAAGAGTGTATCAAATCTAAAATAGAAAATAGTTTTTGATAGAAACATTATCGAATCCTGTTATAAAAAAGGAGAGAGTAATTCGGACAGGGCAAAAAATAAGTGGCACATTCGTCCACAAACATTTTGGAAGCTCTGAGAAAGTTCAAGGAAATTTCTAAACCATCTAATGGTTTACGCTAGGGAAGAAAACTGTCCGTTTGACCTCCACGTGTCATCAAAGCCGCGCGAGAAAAATACGAAGAAATAAGCACTGTTCTGCAATAAATTTAGCTACAGAGGCAGGGGTAAGTCAGACTCTTATGCGTCTACTCTTAAGGGAAGATCTCAAGATATATTCTTACAAAATACGGAAAAATCACAATCTTTTGACAACTGATGAACGTATGATATTTGAGAAAAGTCGACCCGTCCTCAATCTCTTGGTTTTCCCGGATGAAGGACATTCCACGTTCAACAAACGTTAAATCAACAGAATAATAATGTTCAAAGTAGAGATAGATCAGTGGAAGGCAGAGAATTGGTACGATGCCATAAGTCACTGTCTGTAATGGTCTGGCCTGCAATCACTGCCACTGGACGGTCTCTTCACGTTTTCTCTTCCATCAGGAGTCTAACTTTGCAACCAGCGTTAAATCTGTAACAGGTTCCAAACAGAGCTGCTTCTGACAGGTGATAATTTCGGTGCGGCACCTTTCACCCTTCAACAAGACTGTGCTCCAACACAGTATTCCAAAATGGGTCAAAGCTGGATTCAGGCGCATATCCCAGCGTCCCTGACCAAAGAAGAATGGCCCTCAAAGATGTTGGATTTGCTTCCTCAAGACTTTTCTGTGCGCTTCATCATGGATAGTAAGGTCTGTTGAACTCCGCATGATTCGCTTGAAACATTGAAGTCTAAGCTGCGTAAATAATAGTTTTGATACCGCAAGAAGTGTACAGTGCCTCCTGTGAAAATTTCAAAAGTATATTGAAGTCTGTCATAAAAAAGAGGAGGCCATGTTGAATAAATGTCGTTTACTATAGTTAATTAAAGCGTCCTTTAGCTATATGTTAATTAAATAAATTCTCACGTTCTGTTACTTTTTTTAAGGTATTTGATAAATCGTTTGTTGCTATAATTATGGCGGAAACGGTATACAGTATACATACATCTTACGTGCTTGCTAATCTCGAGTGTTTGCGAGTTTACTCAAGTGTTTGCTTTTGTTGCTTGTATGTCACCGTGCGCACAATTTTTGCTATAAGATAGGAAGAAATTCGAGCGTTGAAGATTTAATATAACTATAATACTAGGGGAACCAATGGAGAATACACCTGAGCTAGACAGCTTTTTCACGGTGGCTTTTTCACAGCGGCTTTCTGAAGCGGCTTCCTGGCGAGCTCAGTGTTCGTAGTCACTATGCATAGGTACCTATATGAGACACAATTGAGTGGCCTGCACCATCACGTCAGTCACTTATTCAAGCACCAGCAAGTTGGTTGAACCTGCTGGTAGAACATTGTCGTTCAGGAGTCAGGACGAGACAGACATTTAAGGAGTGTCATAACATTGATACCGATTGCTATATATCTACGTCGAGTGAGGAAAGAATTGATATTCTGAAATTTTAGTCGCTTGACCAGCATCAGCAAGACCACCTTCAGTCTCCTGTTTTTGAAGCTAAAATGAATATCATCATTCATCTACTCCTCGGTATTACCTTTATTTTGGAAAAATATTTGTCTCCCTGTATTTCGATTTTCGATGCTTAAAGAAAAAGAAAAAAAAAAGAAAATTGACGTGACCTACTCCAATTCCACAAATCGAGTAGAATAATATGGAATACTAAGGATAGTTTTTTAGCGACCCATTGAGTCGCACTGGCTACAAACTCGCCATTGGCTATGTACGTTTGTGTACGGGCGTCGGTGTACGTGCGGGCGGCGTTCAAGTTCGTGTGCTAGGCCTACTCTCTGTATCGCAGATTAGGTTAGGTTAAGTTAGGTAAGGTTAGGTTAGGTTAGGTAACGTTAGGTAGGGTTAGGTTACGTTAGGCAAGGTAAGGTTAGGTTAGGTTACATTAGGCAAAGTAACGTTAGGTAAGGTTAGGTTAGGCTCTGTAAGGTTTTGTAGTGCTTATTGTAGTGCTTCTGGTGGTTATTGCGCGGCAAGAAAGCTAACTTGAACGCGCGCACAGAGATGAGCGCACACAGAATGGCGTGTTTGTAGCCTGTACCATCGGGCTAAGGGTATAGTCTAGAGAGTATCGGTCTCAGTCATGCATGTGTACGCAGTGGCGTGCCGGACCATTCAATTATTTCGAGTTGCACCTAGTTTATTGTCATTCTGATAATTATTGAGGAATAACGTGCTGATCGTGGTCAGAGACTCTGCCAATTAGGCTTCACAAACTGTAAAGTTCATTACACTGTAATTGGTAGATCGTTATATCACTGCATTTATTTTGAAGCGTGTAATTTGGCTGCCCTAAAACCAGGCTGTATGTGGAGAAATACGTTGCTTTAAAATTGTAAAATTAGTTGCAAGCTTCATCAATAGAATAAGAAGATATATTCAATACTATCTATGGATAATTTGACATTAGCGGAGCTTCTACCAAGACCGGATCTAAAAAAAAAAAATCGTTCATCACAGTCTCCTTAAAATGTTAAACTTGAAACTTTTCTCATCGTTGTATCTGAAAAAAAAACAGTACCGTATATTTCATTGTCGGGTGGAAAATTAGGAAAGTTAATAAACGGTGTGCTACGATTTTTTCTACTTCGTGTTTTCAAAGTATTTTCAACACATGGGAGTTTTAGTACAAGAAAGGTTCCTGCTAAGGGCAAGGCGAATGATGCAGTGCATGCAGAGTTCTATCAATTGATATGTTATGCTTCGTTTTCTAGTGTACTACGCTTTATTGCAGGCGTGAGTATGCACCAAGCAAACGTTTGACAGCTGAGGAGACGGCGCAGATCGTCGAAGGCTTTGAGTGGCTATAGTCAAAGAAATGAGACCGAACGCAAGAACATTAAAGTCGTATGTGAAAAACTTCTTCACAAAGGATAGGAAAGACAAAGGACAGTGAAGAAACATAAACCATATGGACACGCAGGCAGGTAGAGCGGCCAGGGCTGCTATAGTTGCAGCTGTTGGGTTTGGACCTATACCCAGCAAAACCCCTCGCAGGGTTCTTCAAGAGTTGGCCACGAGTGTGAAATCCATCGCCCGACCTATCCAAAATGTATCCGACTAGAAACCCCGTGCCCATTCTGCGGGAGATGTTGTAGCTGGCCGCAACGCCTGCTGATGAGGTTAGTTTGTTTTGCATAGCTAGGTTCTCTATAGCTCCTCCTGTGCTTCGTGAGAGGAACATATACATATTAGATCGTTTATAGCCAGGACCGTTACGGATGACTTTTACTAACGAGTTTTCAAGACTGTATTTTGGGCTCAAGACGCATTTCTTGGTCTTCGAGACATTCAATTTAGATTAGTCGATTAACAGATTCAATGGACAGAAGACTATTGTTGTGGTATGCAAGTATGGAAATTATATTGATATATTGTTCAGTCGATTCTTCTTAGTAGGACTATCGATTTAAACAGCCAGCCGCAAAATGCGACCAATTCTCCTGGATCGGAATCAAGCGCTATGCATTAATTACAAAGTAGCTTCGTTTATTGTGGACACCGCTCCGCTTAAACGGGACCATACTTTTTCATTAGTTTGCATATAGCATAAAATTTTTAAAATGTAAGAATTTTTAATTGTGTTTAACTATTTTATAATAGGAAACCCTTTATAACGAGAAGTATGCCAGTACATACTGTATACGTTTAACTTTATAAATTTTACTGAAAGATGTTTTTACTGCCAATAGGTGGCGCTAGCGTCGTCTCTCATTCACATACGTCATTCAAACTTCGAAGCCAGTACTGTCTGCCTATTTAGTACTCGTATAATTACTTTGATTTTCTGTTTAACTTCGTAATTGCAAACATGGGAAAACTAATATTAGCCGAAGAAGTGTTCGGATTAGCAATATTTTAGCACAGACTTACCCAAAGTTGTTTACTTCACTTTTTAGGACCAACAGGTTATGGTGTCCAAATCAGCTGGTCCCGATGGGGACGCTTTAAGCGGACTTGACTACCTTAATCACGACTGTGGTAAGGCACTTTGTTGGCATGTATTTTGCTTATATTAGTTTCTTGTCTGTTTCGTCGGGTATACTATATGTTCTTACAAAGAATATAGACTGTGTTACTGACTTGCAGATGACGTTATCAACACTGACAACAAAGCGTGACACATTGGAAAACGAAGCATAACACATTATTTCATATAACTTTGTAGATACTGCATGTATCGCCTTGTAAATGTATGGGGACATTACTTTTAGTATAGGAACCTTCTTTGCAGTGAAAGTCATTTCGATATTGTATATTATATTGGATGTATTAACAAACGAATTTGCAGAAAACGTGACACGCGGTTTCTAACCAATACTGGCGAGTAAGTGAAAGAAGAAGAAGAAGCAGCAGAAGAAAAAAGCTAAAGAAGAAAAAGAACGAGGAACAATAGCAGAAGGAGAATAATATTAATGATAATAATAAGAATGTACGTATCATATACGTACTTTCTGGCACAGGCTGTTATATTCTCAGCACTTCAAACACCATCTGGTATCAAATTCTGTTACTGACACTGTGATCATCCATAAAGTTAAGTGCGTCAGCACGATGTCATTTGTTACCCGCACCAGCCAAAGTTTGAGATTAATGACGCGAAAAACCAATTATTGAAACAAGTTCTCGGTTTTCACGTTCAATTTTAATGGTGCTGATAAAATTCCTGTCGAGAACGAGGGTGTCGGGTAGTTGGATCATCAGCGTTGGCTGCAGGGGCGGTCTGAAGCACAAACAAGTCCCGCTAGATCTAGAAATTTGAAGCTGTCGAAAGTATTACGCGTGGGAGCCAATTGTTGCTTACGCTTGTTTTCGCTATGGGTATAAAATGAACATTTATTGGAGGTGGGCGCTTTCGGCCACGTGTAGGCCAGCCAAAACAATAGAAAGGCTGGAGGCTGTTGACCTGCGGCCTCTTCGTTCCTGTGTCTGAGCTTCAGGTGGCCCCGAATGCTCGCCTTTGGACTTTTTTCCTACCAATCTACGCTAATTGGCTGTTTATTTTCAAGCATCTTCACTTGCTATTCTACGACTGGTAAGTGAAACTGCGCCCTTAATCAAATTAATCGAGATGTACTTTGATGTATGGCTTTTCAAAGTATAAAACTTTCAATTTCTTATGCAAGTTAGATCTATAGTTTGACATCCAATATTCGGAAAAGCAAACTGATAAGAAGTTCGTGATTATCTAAAAGGACAATACATCAATTTATACTGATTCAAAGTATGAGATTGTAATGATTTCTAAACAATTTCGCCAGCTGGTATCAAATGTTTTATGTAACGAAGGTAATGTTAGTAATATTGGAATTGCCGTATGGGAACCAACGTGTTTCCGAAATGATGAGCGCCTAAAAGCAGAGTTGTGCATATCAGGTACTTTGGTCCCTTACTCCGTGCTAAGGGACTACCTGTTTAATAACGGAGGAATGGCAAATTTTCAATGGTAACGGGAGTAACAGTAAAGCTGTCCGCAGACGAGCGGCATCTTTACAAATTTCGGTGGGAGAAACTTGCCGTGTCATCAAGCTTGGCACGACATTTCAGTGCACACGTAGCGGGAGAAAGGTTATTGCAGTTGCAATGCCTAATGGTAAATTTCATTATATGTTACATCAACTAAAATGTAAATACAGTATTAACTTCATTAATTCTATTGCTCGTATTTTCCACCGATTTTTCTTTCCCTATTCATAGCACAGTGAGGTATTGGCTGGATGCACTAAAGTTACGGCTAGTAAACTAGTAAAGTTACGGCTAGTAAACTAGTAAAGTTACGGCTAGTAAACTAGTAAAGTTACGGCTTGGTAAACTGTACAGTTCCTTGAAGAAGTACCGATATAACGGCTAAGATTTTGTCACTTGCTAATACTGATTTTCATGAAATTGTGACCCAAGTGGTTTGAATCTCCAAGTTATCTATACCTGAAGGCTAAATAATTATGTCTGAGACTCAGTTGTTGGATTGAAGTGCAAAAGTGTAAAACTTCTGCAGTTACATGGTTGCCATCGTGCCTCCAGCTGTACAGTTACAGTGCTTGTAACTTTACAAGGCGATGAGCATTCGGCCCCTGAGTATTTTGTACGTTCTTGAAGCTTGTAAATGAATTTTTGACAAATATACGTTTCTGCTGGGTGCCATCGTTGCAACTTCGACACAATTTCTTTTCATACTTTTAAGACTGCACATGGAATCGCAACCATTTAAAGTAGGTAAAGTAGGCTCTGTATACCGTAGTAGTGAGTAGATAAGAGGGAAACTGGACAGTAAGTTGCGTTGAATTGCTCGAAGCCAACGAAAAAGATTGGCTTGGGACCATCCTGCTGAATTTGCTCTCCAGGTAACTTTTTCGCCTAGTCTGATAGAACATTTGTTGCTGAAAGGCCACTTTAGGGAATTTTTGCTGCTCGTCTGTATTGAGCTTAACGGATGACCAAAATTTTAAACCATTTGTCCGCTACAATTAAAAACTTTGCCAACAAATACGACATTCACAACGCGGCAACTTCTGGTAAGTTCAATCATTTACGAGTTTACGTCAAGCTCTCTCATTGGTCAGGAGCAAACATAGCATAGGAGCACAGCCATTGGCCACCTGCATAGTGTAGCAAAAAATCGTGTAACATAGCAAGATGCCTAACTCCTTTCCCTTATTTAAGCGTGACCGCAGAAACATTCTCTTAACTAACTGGTATTATTTTGGTGAATGAGACACTAAGAGGTCCAGCCTGAGAAACGTGAAGTTTGAGCAGCTGGTGTTTATGAGGGGGAACATGCCCCGCGTTGGCTACGAAGAGGTGAAGGACCAGGACAATATTTGTGATATCTAAGATAACTTGTAAGTCTGATGAAGTGATAACAGGCTGAAAAATAGATATATTTTAGTATGATATAAAGTTATAATGTGTTATTACCTTGTGTCTGATTTTATTTCTTAGTTTTTACTGTTTTTTTTTCTTACGCTAAGGTAATTTTTGTGAAATACCCTTCTTTTTGAGTAACGGGCACTGATGCTTTAAGAGAGATAGCGGTAACTGTCACTAACGGGGGAAGGTTTATGTTTCTCAACTTCAGTAACGTCATTCCTGTAACCGACTAGCTCTGTCAAAGGAACGATGGTGAAGTGACGGACCACTCGCTCGTGTTTGAGTTCCGCGCCCAGCTCTGCCTAAGGCCACGTTCGCACATGTACCACACCTCACCACGCAACGTAGCAAAGCACGAGCGTTTTGTATCCGTGCCTCGAGCTGTGCTATTCCTACCACGTGTGACAGTAGCCGTTCCCAAAGGCGTAACACTACGCAACGCAACAAGGCTCAACACGCCTGCTTGTATACGACACTCGACACACGGTGCAACAAGGCCTCACAAGTCAGAGAGCTAGCTCCGTGTTATATTTTCTGCATCAATTAAACAACAATGTAATCAACACCGTCGTGAGTTTACTTGTTTATATATTTATATGTTAGCATCTATCGGGTCACGCTCTTAAGGAAAAAGATAGGCGAAATAGGCCAAGTTGCAAATTTTGTAATTAGGTTGCGTTTTCATAGAGATCGGTGACCAGGTTGCAGGTGGCGAAAGTTGGCTCCTTATTCCTT
>LQNS02278170.1:17891298-17907056 GCA_001587735.2 Parhyale hawaiensis | reverse complement strand
GGTTTACAGCTCCCGTAGACTTTCGCTCCACAGACGTTACCTTACTTTTGTGACCTCTGTGCAACGCGGCCGTTCTCACCTCTTCTTTTCTTCGCAGTTCTCCCCTATATTGGACACACATTACAACAATGGTGAGTACTGGCATTTGTTTAATTTTTAATGCGAGGTTATTGATAATAAGAATTGGTTATCGGTACAGTAGCCGGTTCAAATGTATAAAGCTACTCATTTATGCAGTATGTAAGGTATGCTAAAAATACCTGAGCGGAACAAGAGGTAATTTTTTATTGACACAATCAGCCAATGTCTGATCACAGGAAGGCATTTTCTAATTTGATTCTCATGGGAGAGCTTTGGTGGGTAGATATAACGGATGATAAAAGATATGACGTAAATAGCTGTCAGAAGTGATGCTTGCTTGAATTAGGACGGTTAGATTGTACATCGTGCTTTCGAGCGTTGGCATTTAAGCTGTTGCAAATACTGAAGTCGTGAGACCAGTTATAAACGGTAGGGTTTTGGGTGCAAAAATTGTAATCGCATATCTGAAGTTCTGAGCTGCACTGTCGATTTGGGGACAATTCTATTCTCCGAATTACGACGTTCCCTCAAGCAAGCACAGTAGTTTTATCTCTGTGGTGTTGTCAGCATTGATATTTTTCAGCTTATGTTAGTGTTATGCCACTGGTTATCACAGCTTTGAATAATTAACAAATTAATTTTTTTGCGTGAAAGGAAATGGATGAAAAACAAACACTTGGGGTCGTGTTCTTGCATTTTTTCTACGGATTACCTTAAAATTTCAGCATATGGGCTGCACGAAATGCGCGCATGCTTATAACGACAGAAACTCAATTTGCTTTCGGCAGTCCTTTTCAAAATCTAAAGAAGGTTGCTTGCTACACTGCCGCACTTCATTGTATTATCTAATTATGGGGTTGCCTAACGAATAACAGTATTTGGTACTAGCCCGTCTATGGTACACCTTGAAAAGTTAACCCTGTTTTTGCCTGCACCGCTACCAAGGACTTTTTCCCTTAGAATACAAGAAAATAAAAAGCGCTTACAATAAAATAACGCAGTCTCGTTTGGAATATTGGGTTGGCTAAAAAGCTAGCTCGCTTTTGTTTTTCGGTATTAACTTTTCGGTCTTGTATATTTTTTTTCTTTAGATATTTTTTTGCTACAGCGACCTTTACAGCAGCGAGAAATGAGCCCCGAGGAAGAAGGTTATAACATTTTTGCCTCCATTTGAGCCCCTGAGATAAAGGATCTGGCGGAGCAGTGACGTCATTTGATGTTTTTTTTTATTTTACCATAGAAATGGAAAGAAATCAACAAAAAGAGTTACTGGATTTACAGTGTGTATGGAAAGAACGCTGTTTCCGGACTCGTATCAGTAATGGCTTACTTGACTTCGGTTAAGGAATTATGAAGAAGAGATGCACATCGCACTGGCCAACTGAATGCTGTAGTTAAACGACCAGAAAAATCGTAGATATTTTCTTCATCTCACAAACAACCGTGGAAAATGAAAATAAGCTCAATTAACGATCGAACTTTTTGGACAATCCAATAGAATGAAACCCCTGAATAAAGTTGGGTTTTCAATTCTAATTGTAGTTGTGAGCAGTTGATTTTTTTTTGCGACAAAACGCAGGTCATAGTTCGGTCCGCAGATCAATAATAATTATTCTCAGTAGGTGAAGTAGTGATACAAGTCATATGTGCGGTTAGTCCACCATACTATTTATTCTATATAGTAATTAGCATAGAAATGCTTTGGGGGTAAACAAATCAAAGTTATTTGTTGAATCTACTACAAAAGACACTTAGTTGCATTTTTTAACCTCGCAAGAGATGGGTACGCCTTCAAAGGAGGTAGTACGTTTTACCTCTTCTGAAATTCATTTCAGGACTAGTAGGACACGCTGAAGCCCAATGCACGCGAAAAGCAAAGACCACCGAGGGTGGCATTTTTCTAACAAGTCCTTTGCCAGACTCAGAAAAAACGTTGCCTGTAGAGTGAATTCAGCAGAATGGGTTTAGGCTAATCTTCGTTGCGTTCGAGTCATTCAAAGCAACTGTCAGTTCAGTTTTCCCTCTTATCCATTCACTACTACGGACTCTAACACTTACATTTTTCTGAAAACTCTACTGTAAATGGTTACGATTCCATCTGCAATGTCCAAAGTGTGAAAGGAATTTATATATAGGTTACAACGCTGGTAGCCAGCAGAGAAGTACTTGTCAATGTGTAGTTTATAAGGTTCACGATCGTATAAAGCACAATCGCTGAGTACAATGCAAAGGAAATAAAAACAGAAGGGATAAACGAGGAATAGAATGTATGACGTTGACCCTTTAATACTTCAATTTTTTTTTTAAATCTTGCAGTTTGGCAGGACTAACATACAAAAACCAAGAACTGCTTGACGTATATATACCGGCGAGTGCTTTAAAGGGTCAATGTTTTTATATTTGTTTCCTGGAACATGCAATAATATTACACCAACGCATTATAGCAGCAATAAGCTTTCTGCCATTCCATGCGCATTGAAATGTCGAGCCAAGCTTGACGATTCAACAATATTGTCAGGTCGAAATCAGCAAATATGTCGCTCATCTGCTGACGCTTTTAGTATCCCGCGAGCGAGGATAGAGATATTAGCTTCCCTTTAAATCCAACAGTATTTTCTATCTACTAGATATATAACTCTTATTGCAGAAGTGGGTCCATGTTTAACTACGTACTTTTTCCATAAAAAATCAATGTGCTAATACGCATTTCATAGTAAACTCGCTTTCAACAATAAACGTTTCCTTCGAAACTTTACTTGAATTTCAGGATGTGAAGTCGACTGTTAGAGCAACCCTTCGTACTTGTATTCATATCCTCTCAGCGAGTCTGCTCCCCCTCTTATTTAAAAAAAAAAAACACGTGGAAACTGTTTTTTAACTCTTTTTATACTTTACGTCCGTGTTATATTCAGTGGGGAACAATTTAGTTGTCTAGTTAACTTTCACCACAGAAGTTCAATACTTCAGCCAGATTGTTAACCGAGCTGCGAATGAACATAATTGAGAATCTTCTACTGAATTGCACTTCTGATGCTACAAATAGACTATAAAGTATGATTACCTTCTATCACTATGCATACTCTACCCATTTTAGCAAGGCAGTTTGGGCATGGTCAAATTCTTCTACAGAGTTGCCAATTCTATGGGTTTTCTGAAATTTCTCTATCTGCAGGTGGTGGGCGGGGCTAAGATATGGGCTGAATATCATCACTGAAATGCGCATAGAACTGGCAACGCTGTAAAGGAATTTCACTATGCCCAAACTGCCTTGATAAAATGGACAGAGTATAGAATGTAAAAGGCAGAGCTCGCAAAGTTGAGCTTGGTATAAAATATTATATACATACATATAATCCATTTACGTGGAGAATACGCAGCAGTTGAAGCTGGCAATCATACTTCCCGATTACCAAGTTAGTTCAAGTCACTTTTCAAACTAAGAAATAATATACAAAGTACTACTGGTAGTTAAGAGCTGTTCCATTATAAAGTTGGTAATATATTGCAGTCCACATAAAAAGTAACAAGCATAAATTCAAAATCCTCCTTCCCTTATGCTTCTGCCTTTTAGCGTGTCAGCTGTTCCTACGATGTAGTAATTATAGTAGTTTGGGGTAAAAACGGGACACGAGCTTCTGGGGGTAATTACAGGACAGTAAAAAAAATAAGAAACAAAAATTTTTGACGACCTCCGATTATGCACGATAGTATGCCAAAAACCTCCTCTTTCCAATGGTACAACCCGTTTCCCGATGCCTCTAAAATACTGACTTTCCCGTTTTTACCCCTGTCCCGTTTTTACCCCAAACTACTATATATGATGACAAAATAATTTTTTTAAATGTAATCACCAAGACCATATTTCATGTACTCCATACCATATCGTCTTTTCAAATTGTTTTTGGAATTATTACTTCTCTTTTTGCAGTCATTTAGTTTTATGTACGTTTATCGTTTTCAAGCTTTTACAATTTGTTTTTGTTTCAAAAGTCAAAGCTGTTTGTATCATTTTAGCCATTAACAGCTGTGACGTATTTGAGGAAGAGTTAGTTGTCTCTTGCTATCAAAAGAACAGGAATTGAAAGGCTATATTGGAAATAAAGAATATACCCCAATAGCTCCAGCTTTCTGTTGTTGGCAATCAATCGCCAGAAGGAGAATAACGTATAGAGAAAATCCGAAACACGATATACTTTTTCCTTTTATTTATTTTTAAATGTCTTATTTACCTGCTGATGCGTAGAAATATTCTTTGAATTATACTACAGAGCTTATTTTGTAATTCCCTGCCCCATAAAAATTACTGAATGAATTGTTATTCTACAGTGTTTGTTGAACAGCCTCAAATGCATTCATAGAACCTATCTTACGTTTCTAACTTATATGAGTAGTAAGACATTACTCGCAATTAAACGTTCCTCTTTGGCATACCAAACCATCAATGATGTCCTGCTTGTATGATAGGTGCAACACCTAGGGTAGGTGCTGCTAATTCTTGTAGTATATTATTACTATGTACAGTATTTATTTGTGTAGCTGGCGAACTTTAGCTAATACGATGAAACGCCGCCAGATGGTGCCTCAAATATTCTTTATGAGATATTGCCTCAAGTGACATTGTGCTACTCGACCGTGTATAGAATATATGCACATTTTATCACTGTCGTGTTATGCCATGACATGCAAAACTGATGGCGGAGATCTGACGTTTGCTTCTGCTTCAAACTTGGAGTAACCACTGCAGGACAACTTTAAATAATAATTCAACCATCAATTATTGTGGGAAGGCATTTTAGGGCACAGTCACACTGACGAATGAGATAACGCCTGCAAATATTAATAATAACTAGAGCACCCTGAGAGCGCATACCTCCCCCAAGTGAGGTAACGGTAGCAAAAATTCAAATTGGCTCTGAAACCATAATTTTCTTTGCATAAACTCCAAAATCTAATCATTTGTGCCTCTTTATATTCATAAAAGCTTGTTCAATTTTCTTGAAGATCCGTTCTATTGAAAAACTCAATATGACAATTGTTTGCAATACTGTTTGTACTCAGTTTGTATGTTTGCTTGTTTGGCTAGACGACCAAAATTTGATCATTTATGTCTTTTAACATTACTAACAACCCCTATAAATTTCATCAAGATATATTCATTATTTTTGAGTTATTATGCTAACAATTAAAAAATTAAAAATAGTGACAAACGAACGAACAAACTTACGGATCATTACCAAAATTTGGTCATTTACTCTTTGTTATATACCTAACAACTCATGTCAATTTCATCAAAATCCATCAATAACTTTTTTGAGTTATGCATCAAGAAAAATGAGTCAGACAAACAAACAACCGGATGAACATATCTTCAACAAAAGTTAGTCAACTGTTCCTCCAAACATACCTAACAATCCCTGTAAATTTCATCCAAATCGGTTCATAACTTTTTGAGTTATCTTGGTGACAGACAGAGAGACAAACAGCCAGCCAGACAGTCAGAAAGACTAACTCGACGAAAACATAACCTCCTTTTCGGAGGTAATAATAAACTTTATTTAATACTCATGGAGACATTACAACACTGAAATTTTACAGTGCTACATTGTGCACAAGAGAATGTATCTTATTTCTAGGTTACAAACAAAGCAGATGTCGCAGTGGTCTTACTTTCTAGAGATCATTACGCCCCATTGCTTGGCCTCCGTCAGGCAACAGTATGCGCTGCCATCGTAGATACATATTAGATCGTCTCTGCTCTCGGAAGTACGGTCCTGTAACATCGCGTGCTGACCTTCTAGGTCATGTGCAGCATTGTAGGACTGTCGTATGGGACATGCCAGATGTCATCGCCCGACGAAGGGAAAATGCGACTGATAACAGTAAATTTACGTTGCAGTTACAGAGCGACGAGCTTAGTTTCGGGCGAAAAGCAAATGACCGTTGTTCCCCAAGCACGGTTTTCATCCAAGCTTTCATCGAGTGGCTTTTTCTATTTTCCTAAAAAAATAATAATAAAAAGGTTAAAGATTTAGCAGAGTTGAGGAGAGTCTATAGACACTGTAAGGGGTACGAAATAACCTCATGAAAAAGACATAAAAGAAATTTTAGGACGCTTTAAGTGAACGTAATACCTGATTTTTGAACGGTGTATACTCTGCAAAAATGATTACATCAAAACTGACCGTGATAAAAACGGAACTGGTTAAGCACAATTTATTTTTTATTATTCTAAAGGAACTTCTTGGTAGCGAGTCGCGTTTCGGATTGTATTGCGTAAATTTGAAAAAAAAACTTTCGCATCTTTTTTATATTACAGGCTTCGCTTTTTTACAAAAGAAAATTGAGTTTTACAGAATGAAAATTTATTATTTATGCCCATTCTCACACTGACATTTTCAAAAATCATCCCAAAACGCTTAGTTAAACAACTTTCAAATACGAATTTTACCTTCATAAGCTACGAACTCAGATCCAAGAAACTAATCAGCATATGCAAAAACTAATCAGCTTCCCCCGCTTTTAGCAGTCACATCTACAAATTAACCATCAATAAGCAATATACTCACAAGGTACTATACATTCATCGCTAGTCATCAAACTATTGAATATTGATGAAAGACTAATGCAATCAGATAACTTTTCTGAAGACACCTCGAGCACAAGATCGACATGCTGAGCTATTAATAATTAGTACTTCACCGTACGATAAGCATTGGATGTGCGACATAATCAACAATCCACTCGAGTCTTTTGAACGCTTTTTTTTTAGCTAATCATGAGACTGTATTGCTGTCTCATTTGAAGAAGAGAGGATCTGCCAGCTTCCTACCTGTAATTCACTGAAATATTTGATGAGACGTGTAAAACTTGTCTAGCTACAGTTGTTCATTGGGAGGTATAATCGTGAATTTTTATTCTTGTGTTCACAAGGCAATAGTTGCAATATAACGCTTATTATTATTGTATTCCGATTTAGCAAAGCCAATCTATTGGTAAACGCTTACAAGGTAAACACCCAGCTGTGTTTACATGGAAATAGTAAAACATTAGAGTCGAGTGCAGAGACATGTTCAAAAGATGAACATGAGAACCGATCTTAATATTTTGGCCATGTTGACAACGGCAAAGTGAAATTCCATTTAATATTGATTTTTTTTTCTCTTCTTTAACACCGACTATAGTAGCATTGCCTTCAATAGCAGCACACGTTTTTGTAAAAATAGAATGTCATTATTGAAATATTTAATGCAGTAATTCTCATTAATTGGGCACTGATACACTCCTCTGTCCAAAGGCCGTGAACGCTGCTAAAATCGGCCGTGTACACGCTTTCCTGAATTAACTACAAGAACCTACAAAACACTAGCAAGTGATCAGAAGGATCTTCATTGTCGTAAAAAGTTTCCGATCTTGCTGTTCTGCATAAAATGCTTTACAAATTTATTCTATCTATTTTCAGTAAAAACCTTCAATTATGAAACAAAGGCACAGTTATTGTAGATTCCTGCCGATGCAATTCCCAAGAAGTGACAAGAAACAATACAGAGTTGGTACTTACCTAGGTTATGGGGAGTAGCAAATATGACGATAACAAAGTTTAAGTACACTACAGCAGAATGTAACATGTCGTACGATTCTTACCTTTAGAATTAAAACCTAGTTGGAGCGATTAGAGTAACATACAATATATATGAGCAGCTTGAGTGGGGAGCGGCGTGATGTGAGATCGTAACTCCTGCTATACGAAACAAAAAGAAAATGAGTCATAATCTCAGCATCTAGGGAAGAACAGCGCCTTAGCCCTAAGCCGACGGACTAGAATCAGGCGTTTCGTGAGAATAGCATTCCTGAAACTGCCGAGTGTTAGACTCTGCGAGTTAGGATTAAAGCCATTGCAGACGAGAGTCTTTTGTCCTGTGTTTCCATGTCACAGCGTTCAAGGGTTCTTCTATGTGTGTCTGCCAAGAACTTAAAGCAATGTCAACTAACTCGGTTTCCTTAGGAGTGTTTCGAGTAGAATTTCTATTGTTCCTTTAAATTAATTTTGAAAGAATAGGAACTCAGGCACCTGTGCACTTTTTACCATTTAAGTAGGTACAGCAAAAAATCCCAGCGCTGTGAAGTGAAAACACGGGATAGAAGACGATCGTCTGCAGCCTCCTTTTTGAAATGACTGCACCAGTCAAAGGAGGCCACAATATTTTTTACTTTAAGGATGTGAGATTTCAACAAAGAGGACACACTTACCAGATTACTTGAAGTGCTGAGAATTTAGATGCAGCTGACGGTATTCAGCGGATGCTCCACCCGGAATCAAGTGCCACAGAACTCAGTGGATTGCTCTGAAAGTTACATTGCAGTCGCGATCCACTTAGCGGGTTCCAGTATCTAGTGGGTCCAATATGCACTTAACTCCTGATCTTCCATCGCCCCGATTAAACAAGAACACTAGTAGGAAAATCCGCGTGTGGAAATGATCATATTTTGAAATGATTTAGGTACCTGTAATGGAAATAAAACTTTCTGCCCTTAAGTAATTTTTGTAGGAATATTGCTGCATGTAGCTCGCCGAAATGATCAAAGCCAGCATTAAGAGATCAAGACTTTTCTTGATAGACACATTCGTACGAATACAAAATACATGTGCTTTGACGTCGAATGTCTTTTTTCTGAATGTAGATTCAGAGCTGGGGGCCGCAATACCATTTCCAAGGCAACGAAGATTGCTGAACATGATTTCATCGACGAATGTCATTTTCAAGGGGGGGGGGAATTGAATTCATGTCAAAAGATGGATCCAACGTGTTGGAAATCTGGCCTCTGATTGTAGCAGATATTGTGAATCAGTGGAGCGGAAAAACTGCACTGAAATATACAATAGATTAAATTTCTTGCATAGCTCCTGCATATCAAAGGGATGCCTAGACCTTGGACACGAGTTTTTTGATTTCGTTCATCGGCACTTTATTCCAAGAGAGGGAGCTCGTAGCCATTGGAATAGAACATTTGAGTGATCTGCTACTATTAGAATGTATTATGTACATCTGGTTCTCGTGATATGCGAGGGCAAAGGTCCAGAAAAAGGTCGCATAAGGTGAGTTTGCATATGTCGAATCTGTCTACATTATATACAGAGTTACGTTCCGTCACCCATTTTTACCTTCTCTAGACGATAAACCTGCCACATTATTATAATTATCATTATTAAAACTTCCCGCTTGAGCCCCGACGGACAGGTAATACAACAAAATGAAGCAGTTTGCAACATATAGCTTCTGAAATATATTGCCAAAACTGGAAATTCTGCATTTTCAGATTTTCGCTTCGCTTTGTGGAGAGCGTGGTAGATGAAAGGCGGTATCTTCAATAGAGTTTTGGTTCCTGTCTGGCGTCAGCTTTAACGCATATTTTATGTAGCTAAATATCTTCGTAGCAGTGAGAGAGGCTCAGTTTTGGTTAGAGTTTTCCTTTCTTTTGTGCATAATCCATTGAGCTGCTGCTTTCTGTAGCTGAATCTTAATGTGACGATTACAACCTCATGCTGAACAGGCGCCAAATTATAGTCAGTTTACATTGCTGCTAAATTTTGACGCTTGAAGTTCAACTATTGATTGGTATCCAGGTAACCCCTGATGATTTCAGGTGCATTCTATTGTTTTGACTATATTTTCTTGGTGCTACTCTAAAAACTTTTGAGGTACAGCATGAGTTTCCTCCATGGAAGATCACGCCTGCTGGCATGAGACCTATTTTACAGCAAAACCTAATCTGGAACTAGGTACAATAAACCCCAAATACGAATTTTTACCGTCATTTTTGACGGCTGCATGGGCCCTCTAGTCGAGCATAAACAGAGAAATACACTAGAATAATTTTTACACTTACATACTGGTTGCATTATTTTATCACTCTTAAATGCGCATTTGTATGAAGTTGGGTAAAAGGGCAGGAATGAAGGGAATGTTAGAAGAACGAGCAATGGGAGCTCCACTGTTATGGGAAAAAGGAAACTATAGAAAACGTTGTTCTTTTAATTTGACACTATTTTATAAATTGAAGTGTTAAGAATGTGATACACCTAACTACCCTCACCTTTGCTTCCGTTACCTTTGCAAGTGAATGAACAAAATATCGGTAGATGTAAAGTTGTACAAGCTGAGCATAACATTTCGTGCAATAATTGGAAAACCACTTAACGCGCTCAACTTCGCTAGTTTTTGAATATCCTGTTGCTATTGGCCTTGCGCTTCTATCAGTTCTTCGATCTCTCTGAAGCATCCATCGGACCAGTCAGGCCTTGAAGGCGTAATTTCGGCGCCCAATCGAACGCACCTTACTACTAGATGGACCCGTAGAAGTTCCACGGTGAGGGATGACCTCTGACCCCTACAGGTTCTGACTTGCAATAACGAAGAGCGCCTGCTTCTATAAGGAATATAACACCCTATTTCTGCGACCGACTGCAGTCCGTTGTTAAGAACACGCTATTTTCTCAGAAGGAAATCAAGTCTTACGATAGGTAGGTATTGGTAGGCTTAAGCGTGATGATATTAAAGGTGTAATTAAATGACAGGTGAAAGTCGATCGAAGCGAAGCCCACTAGGATTAATTTTTCTGGAACTTTACAAAGCGAGTTTCAGAAGTTGATTTAGAATTAATTACCCTCGAGTCGTAAAGCAACTTTTATGCCCCGGTCACGTATGTATTTCTACTCCCAACTGGTTGCTCGGATGTACAGCTCGCCTGGCGCTTCGATACATACTTAAAATTGGTAGATGACATAGATACCGTTGCATAAATGACATCCGAGTCTCACATCCTTACATCAAGTTGCCTGCGCAAATGCCTAGTGTGTCCCCAGCATTAAGTGTAATAGTGTAGTGAAGTCACAGCTGACAACTGCAATACGATTCATAGCGGCGAAACAAAAACTCCTGTCTGAATTTTCAGAGAAGTTAAGCAAAGCGAAATTAGCTTGAGCCGACTTCGAAGTAACAAGCGATGGCACCTATTGGTTAGTTGATCTTGACTAGGGTTCCCATTAATAATTTCCCCAGCCTCAAGGCGTGTCCATGATGCGGAGTAATCGGTTATGTTGATGGACGGTGCTGCCTAGTCCTTCAGAAATGACCATGAGGTAAATAAATAGATGAATTTAGAGATCAATTCGGAGATATGTGCACAACGACCTATATATAGGCATGTCTTATGACTTCAAGAGCTGAATGCATAGTTTGTATAGATCATACATAGATGTACGAATTGAAATAAAAAAAATATATTTCATTGTTATACTCAAATCGTCAAATAAGATTCTCCATTCAATCCTTTGTGCGACGCAGGAGGCATTGAGGATTGTCGGTGATGATAGCAAAGGAGGGTTTCCTTGTCTTTATCAAGCGATTCAATAAGTTTCACTTATCAGTAAATGAACAAAGAGCCTCCCATGTTGTGATCTGCTTAGTGAATGCTCCTGATTATTTATTGAGTGGAGCGTAAAAATGCATAAAAATGTGAAGTGACTAGTCTTTTTGAAGGCACTCCGCATATCAGATGGATGGGAAATGAATGGGTTTTCGTTATCCTAAATAAAGACGAATGAGTTAACTGGGTCAACAACGTTAGGGAACACATTGACAGTCATTATCTATGGCATCATCCATCTTAGTTAACAAACAAAGTGGAGCTATTAGTCTATTTTTCAACCCAGTCTGGAAGAAACAGCTAGTCAGGCTAGGAATGGCGATGAAAGAAACGAGTACTCAGATTACCTAAAAGAAAAACGTCCGAATAGCTCTTGGGAAAGAACCATTTGCTCGTGTGCCTTGCTCCAGAGATTGTTATGACCTTATGTATGTATAGCAACCAATTATCACTCGAAATTTTGATCGACGAACAAAGAAGCGAATGACGCATAAAGAAATTAAGGTGCTCTTTGTGGGTCGTACGCTCTACGTTGGGAACCACTGGCGTAATTGGAAGCTGATACTGTCGAGAAAATCCCGCAGAGACACCCCTACACACACAGATGACGTTATAGAATTAGGCCGAGGTCACACTATACCACCGCATGCTCAACTTTATGCGAGTACGTTCAGCTCGCACGTTGGTCCGGTTACACAGAGGAAGTCGGTTCGGTAGCCAAGATACACGTAAAAATAACTTAGTTGAACCATGTGTGGGCTGGGCATTCGCTCATGAGTGGAGCTTACAATCAGAAGGTGTGGCCTGTTCAGTGCGACGCATGCTGGTGCTGCACTTGCAACCTCCTGCGCTGTCAAGTACAGGTGCGTCTTCTTTCTCATACGGACCCAGGGACACGAATAGTTATACTTAAAGCACATGTACATATCGCATGTACGTGCGACTATATATTCCTTGGCATGAAATTTCGTGTGCGCCAATAGAAACATACGAGTGCCTTGACGTATGTATGTTACACACATACATATACTGTATGCACTCCTATGCGCAAAATTCTGTATTGGCCAGTACAAACACATCTATATTTACACTGGTGCAAACTTTATTGCTTGTATCTTCGTTCACAAACTTACTGTAAATGCACCAGCATAATGTACCCTCGCATGCATTTGCTGATACATAGATATTCAATTCAAACGTATACCTACATCCCTCAGCACGAACGCCTACACTTATAATTCTGCACCGTGCTCCACAAGCAAGATACAAAAAACTCTTATAGTTTGATTTTCCTGATCATAGTTGAGTGTCCGTCCCTAGCTAGGTTATGCATTAGTTACAGCAATGATTGCTATTATTTTATGACCTACAGTTGAAATAACGGAGAATCCTGAAGTTTGTCTTCCCAGAATATAGTTGGAGGGTGTGTCAGTAGCTAGGGTTTGAATTAGTTACAGCCCTCATTCGTCATATTTTATGACCTAAAGTTGAAATGATGGAGCATCCGGAACTGAGCTTTGGTCTGTTCGTGGTCAGACTCTTGGCTTCAGTTAATATGACGTCTGTAATATCAACTAAGTGGCAGAGACCTTTAGCCGACAGCTCGTAATTTTCTGCGGTTTGGGTCCGGATCACATTATACACTGCAGCTTTTAATTGCTAGCAACCGCAATTGATGTATAAAATGGTCTACGTAGCTCGTAGTCAAGTCTGACAAGACAATTTACCTTAAATTCCTAACACTGACACAATGATTCCAAGTGCTGGTATTGGAAGTAGTTGAAGTAATAGTCAATAATAACTCTTCTTATACGTGATGCTTGACCTAACATGGCGACAGAAGAGTGAGAAACTGTAAGCAGATTTGTATGGTGAAACACTGAAGCAGGCTACTAAACAGAAAATACTGTCGTTGATGTCTTGCTCAAAGTTTCTTGGATTTTGTTTGGAAGCCTGTTAAGGCTTTCTGTACTTCGCCAATATTTATAGAGAGTTTCAGCGCATGTGTCTTCCTAAATATCATTGCAATAATGAGATCAACTGAAGTGTGAAATTTTTCTTGGACTACTAGCAGCTACAGCAGTTTGAGTATTGTCGAGACTACATACTGTAACAATCACTAACTAATCACGTCTGCGAGTAGTCTAGTGCGCCGCGTCCCTTCCATTAATATGTTTGAAATGTTAAAACACAAGTAGCCTAGTGGGCCGCTCCCCCTCTATTGATATTCTTGGAAAGTCAAATAAGGATACTCATCAGTGATTCGCTTCTGTTGTCACGATGGTAATTTACGTCTTTGATTTAGTAGTTAAGTATTTAGAACGTCCTTCAATTATTACAGCATTTATAGTTAAAGTAAAGCAAATAGCATGTGATAAAAACAGGTAGCTAACACACTTGTATAATAAAATTTTCGAGTGAATGATAACTTGAGATGCATCATTAGGGCAATAATATATGGAATTGGAAGTAAAATACATAAATGTAAAGATAACTGAAGGTAGAAATTTTTTCATGGTAATTTTTTACGAATACCTTTCATAGATAATGGATGCAACAGAAAATTCATTTATACTGCGCGAACTCATTTTTTATAAATCGGTTAAAAAACAATTTTTTATAGACAGTTTAAATGTAACTGTTGCTGACAGCGAACAAAGCGTTCATCAAGTTAAATCAGCGATAAAACTAAGCAAGAGTTCAGTTAACCTTTTTCTGTCATATAGCCTAGCTAGTGTGCTGTTCTCCTCTATTGATATGCTTGAAATGCCGAAACCGATACGCAACTTTTCTGGTGATTTGTACTGCACTAATCAAATCCTAGTCCCAAAGCCCGTAGATTTTGTAGGCACATTAATCCTCGGCTGTCAAAATGAATTAGTGTTCTACGTTGTGAAGGTCTTCTAAAGTTAAAAAATTTACCCTGTAGCAGTGATGACATGAGTGATTACAGTGTCAATTTTTAAAACTTTTTAGTATAGAGTGTGCCAAATATTAATGATGCACATACGAAATAGCGTCACTGTTTCGGGAGAAATCAGTTACACCAATATAGCGGAGTGTTTATATCAATACGTACAATAGAAGTGCTAAAAGTATTAATATTTTTAACTTTAGTGCTGGCACGCAATCATCAAACAGGTGGTAAACTATCCCTATTTAATGATAGAGTATTTGGCGTTCTGGTAATGCGAGAATAAAAATGTGTACATCAAGTCATCAGTTTAAATCACAGAACAGAAAGCCATAAGAAATTCCACCACCGCGATTCCAAACACGGAATTCATTCAATATTCAATAAAAATTCGGACATAAATTTTTTGTAGACAATGGTCGCGGAATCGCAGATAGCCCTACACTTCCAGCAATAATAACAAAGACACGTGATTATATGACAAAGATTTAGAGCTCAGGTGATAAGTCTGGTAAGGAGGCGGTCATAAATTTACTCTCTGTAATAAAGTGCATTACTTGTAGTGTCCCGTAGTCGCTGCGTACATTGGTCCCAGAGCGGCAATTGCTGCCGTAATCTTTCTTCAAAATTGTCTACACCGTCGTACAGAAGAACTTTTCTAACTCTTTATCTCATTTTGATGCAAGTGTGCAACGCTCCAATTATGTCATTGCCACGAGAAAGGAACGATAAAATCTAAAATTAAATTTTTAATTTTATCCCAAAGAAGCTCAAAGAATTAAAATTAAACTAGACGACCCGTGACCCGTTGGGTCGTCATCACGATTGTCTTGTCTGTGTTTCGTGCCCACTTTGCTTCCTCCTCACCTTTTTATTCCTACTGATCTTTCTTCCATCTGTTCTTCCTCTTCTTTCTCGAGTTGCTGTTCCCATGCGCGTTGATCCTGTGTGGGAACACCCTCGTGCACGGGTTCCACGTGTCTATCGTCTCACTGTGTGTCTCTTCATTCTTCCTCTGTGACATCGCCTTTGTTGTGGAAACGGAGACTTAAACTTCTGAACATAATAATAATAGTCATGATCGTCTGTGCTTATTTATTTAGCTGGTCCTAAACCACACGCTATTCGGCCGCCTCTCCTGCCCGTCAAGGAGCTGCCCATACGGCTCACTGTCAACAGATTCTATGCTTGTCTAACGAAAGCAAATTCGATTTCTATATTACGTATTCCAGTTGTATTTCCAGAGCAACTTTTAAATTATCGTGCCCGTTCTTGCAACCAAGGGGCAGGTTCCACGTGCGTATCACAGATACAATCGAATTAAAGAGCTAATCCATGC
>LQNS02278170.1:17869589-17881805 GCA_001587735.2 Parhyale hawaiensis | reverse complement strand
GACCGAATCTACTCAATACAATGCGACCTAGAGTTGTGACCGAAACTACTCAATACAATGCGACCTAGAGTTGTGACCGAATCTACTCTATACAATGCGACCTAGAGTTGTGACCGAAACTACTCTATACAATGCGACCTAGAGTTGTGACCGAATCTACTCAATACAATGCGACCTAGAGTTGTGACCGAATCTACTCTATACAATGCGACCTAGAGTTGTGACCGAAACTACTCAACACAATGCGACCTAGAATTGTGACCGAATCTACTCAATACAATGCGACCTAGAGTTGTGACCGAAACTACTCAATACAATGCGACCTAGAGTTGCGACCGAATCTACTCAATACAATGCGACCTAGAGTTGTGACCGAATCTACTCTATACAATGCGACCTAGAGTTGTGACCGAAACTACTCAATACAATGCGACCTAGAGTTGCGACCGAAACTACTCAATACAATGCGACCTAGAGTTGTGACCGAATCTACTCTATACAATGCGACCTAGAGTTGTGACCGAAACTACTCAATACGATGCGACCTAGAGTTGTGACCGAATCTACTCTATACAATGCGACCTAGAGTTGTGACCGAAACTACTCAATACAATGCGACCTAGAGTTGTGACCGAATCTACTCTATACAATGCGACCTAGAGTTGTGACCGAATCTACTCTATACAATGCGACTGGTACAGGCAAATATTCTATGTACCATAGGCCTAGGCCGGTAACCTCGCTTTAGCCTTCATGTCTACGCGGCATTTCGTAGCTTGCCACTATACAAATTTCGATGTCCCTACAGAAATGCATGTTGAACCTAGCTAAAAAATGTGATAATTTATTTTTATTGCATTAACTTAAACGTTGTAGCTTAGGGCAATTCTTAGCTTTCTATGTAGTTTAGGTGGATGATGCTCAAAGATGGCGAAACAGATCACAATAGCTATATTCTTATAGCATTAATTTTACAGCCTTTAGGCTTAGAATGCAGGAATTTAGTTAAGAAAATGAAGAGAAATGACAACAAAACGTAAACGCAAAATGTTGTCTAATTTTTTATATCAAACATCTTTGTAAGATGCTGTGCTCCCTAACTATATATATATATATATATATATATATATATATATATATATATATATATATATATATATATATATATATATATATATACAGTATGATATATTATTTTATTTTTGTTCCAATGACGGCACACGTGGGTGCGACTTGTCGAGTTAAGTATAGATGAACTTTTAGCTGTTTTACAGTTAAACTTTGATTAACCTTAGGAAAATAGAAACCTTGTAGGAAATTGGTCAAATTTTTTAGTGAAACATGTTTGAGAGAGAACGGTTGTTGCTCTAAGCTATAAATATATTTAAAAATTTATAGCCTGAAAATATATCTTCCTAAATATGTCTATAAAATTCTGATAATTACTGCAATTCTCATCGTAGAACTTGCAATTTTTGACATTTTTGGAAAATCTCTCTTTTGTTAACAGTGTATTTAATTTTAACAGTAGCTACTTTCACGGGGGGAGCGCATATTACTGAAATTAATGATTTAATTATAGGTAATAAAGTTATAGCAAAATGCTTGGACAATTACATCATGGTCATGCCTATGGCGGATATAAAATATATTCACTCTCTGGACGTTTTCAAGGGATAAATATGTTTCTCAAGTCATGCTCATTAATATGTACGGCCATATTTGACATTAGCGAAAGCGTGGCTGTATTGATAACAGCATATGTCTGCATTTGTTCTGTGCTGCTGCATGCTTAAGCTGATGTGTATCTGCAAACAAAGTCATTGCACTTCAGTCTTACATTATCAATCTCATCGATCTGGATGCTTATGGGCCAATTTCAGAAAGCGTGCATGTCTGTGTTTCCGCATTTATTTACCCAGGTGTTAGCGCAAGCCCCAGTGGGCTGGGTGTGTCCGGATGAACTACTTTATTTTAGGAGCTTTGTCTCTTGTTTGTCGGTAAGGCTATTGCACTCAGCGCTAAGCATTAGCACTACACTGGCAAATGCCATCTTTTCGTTACGTTTCAATTAATGCTGTTCCGTTCGTCGATGTAGGATTAAGTATGCTTGATGATCACTGAGCTCGAGGCTTCAGAATTACATAACATTGGTAGATAAATCTATATACAATTGACTCCGCTTAATTCGTCTACATTAGGACCTCCTCACTTGGTCGCTATAACTGGCTGGTCATGAAATGCAAAGCTAACAATTATAGTTAAGTCTGTGCTAAATTGATAACCAGTAGACACACTTAATCCTCTATTGTTATTTCTTCTCTCGCTTGCAGTTGAGGAGGCATATTAGTAAATACATATAGTTCATGAGCACGAAATGGATAGGCATATCTTACCGCAGAGTCTGAATGACTTGGTGAATTGTAGGCTATTCTAATGCCATCTGCATACGGTACGAGCAGCATTCTTAAAACTAGAACACTCTGAGAGCGCATATTTCCGCCAAGCGGGGCAATGGTAGCAAGAAAATTCAAATTGGCTCTCAAACCATAATTTTCTTTGTATAAACTTCAAAATCTAATCATTTGTGCCTTTTGATAGTAATAACAGCTTGTACAATTTCTTGAAGATCCGTTAATAACTTTTTGTGTTATACTGTTAACAAACGTTACGACAAACATGATTCAAACATACAAACGAACAAACCGATCTGCACCAAGATTTAATCATTCATGTCTTTTATATTACTAGCAATCCCTATTAATTTCAAAACGATCCATTCATTATTTTTGAGTTGGGCTGACAAGCATGAAATTAAAAACAGTGACAAACGAACAAGCAAACGAATCATTACCAAAATCTGGTCATTTACTCTTTGTTATAGACCTAACAACTCATGATAATTTCATCAAAATCCATTCATAATGTTTTGAGTTATGGCATTGAGAAAAATGAGGCAGACAAACAAACAAACGAAAGGACATATCTTCACCAAAAGTTAATCATCGTTTCCTCCTGACATACCTCACAGTCCTTGAAAATTTCATCCAAATTGGTTCATAACTTTTTGAGTTGTCTTGGTGACAGACAGACTAATACGACGAAAACATAACCTCATTGGCGGAGGTAAATATGATAGTTTCAACATATACTGACCTGCTTTAATTCATAAATGACTCTAAATATGAAATGGATGAACAAGATTGAAGAATTACTTTATTCTGAATGATTTACACGTCGATTATAAACAAATCAATGAAAGCCAAAATTAATGTCAAGTTTAAACGGTACGCTGACCGCATATAAACAAAGCTATTATGTGTCTAATACATGACGTTTAATTCCGTACGGTCAGATTTGATCGCTTTATCTGGAGGTCATATTAAGCGGACCGACTGTATACGCGAGATCTGTATTATTACTGCCTAGAGGTGAAGCTAATTTAATTAACGATCGTATAATGGAAAGCATCGATGTTTAAATTCAGTGCTCTCTTATGCTGCTCGACCACATTATATATTCCCTTGGTAATCGAATAAACGAGTTTCGAGGGGGGAATTACTACCGTACTAGCGCGTTGTATTTCAGTACAAACCAGAAACAATCATGATTCTCTGTCATTGATGTTTGCCATCAAACTTCTAGTATTACAGGACACTGTATAAAATTCCTAAGTAATCTGGAACTCATTTATTTGTTGTCCGTCCCAGATAAATTTCTTGTTTGAAAACATCAACCGAAATCGAATTGATTTGCTTCATTGTCTTGTAACTTAATATATTGATCAGCAAGTAATTTGAAAAGGCGTTAGTTGGACTGTTTGAGTGTCTGTTTTTCATGGATGCAAAAGGATACTATTAGCTGATTGTAAATAGAAACGACTCTGTTAATTGTGCAGATTTTACGGACTACAAAAGGACTATAACATTAGACGCAATTCACATAGGAATAATTTCACTCGGCTGTATTTACGGCCATATCCTCTAAACAAGAAGACCTAGGGCATAATTTTACTTACGTGATTTTTTGCTGGTTTTGGAACTCTCTCCTCCATGTGGTATGCGGAAATAAATATTACCAGCAGCGCAAAATGTGACAAGCTGAAAACTTCACCTGATTCCAGTTCGCTGTAAAACTA
Organism: Parhyale hawaiensis; assembly: GCA_001587735.2. NCBI lineage: Eukaryota > Metazoa > Arthropoda > Malacostraca > Amphipoda > Hyalidae > Parhyale > Parhyale hawaiensis. The sequence continues at coordinate 17,877,667 of LQNS02278170.1, read as the reverse complement.
TATACTCCCAAAGGCCTATTAGTGGTAACACGTTCCCTACATTTACACCAGCAGCGCAATTTTTTAACAGTTCCCGAAATTTGATGTCTGATTTTGGCACAAGCAGCGCAGCTTACATTCACAAAATTTTTTGCTCGTTTTTGCAGCCTCTCTGTTTTAGTAGTTGTAACACATTCCCCTTGTTTTTCCACCCTGCAGTAGTGCACTTTGCAACTGTCCACAAAGAATGTTCCCCCAATTTTAAAACCTTTCGTGTTGCTCTTGTTAGTAGTAACACCTTTCCTATGCCTTCTCACAAGCATTACAGTACGTTATAATCTTATTTTTCACAGAAATATAGCAGCTTTTGAACCCCTGGCTTTGCTCCTCTTTGTAGTCAGAATTTCTCTATGCCTTCTCACCAATATAAATTAAAACGTAATTGACAAATTATTCACACATAAACTAACTTTTTGAATTCTTTACTTGGCTCCTATTAGTAGTAACACATTCTTTACGCCTTCTTACTAGCAGTAGAATACGCAACTATGCAATTTTTCACATTTGTACCAGCTTTTGGAACCCTGCACATAACTCTTGGTATAACGGCAACACTTTCCCTATGCCTTCTCATCAGCAGTAGAAAACGTAATTATTCACAAATTTTCTGTTTAGTTTCGGAGTTGCCTGTCCCAGTGTCCAACGGAGCCTGATGGTATCGCTTCCGCCAGCTCGGACTAAGTCGGATTACGCTCTCCGCGTCCCAAGCCTGAGAGGATAATTCGTCAAGATAGAAGTCGCTTGGCGAAACAAGCTCTTCCAAATAAACGCTAGGGACACACTTTTAGATGCAACAGATGGTTCTGCTAGAATAGAAACATTTCCCTTTCAAGTAGCGAGAAGGAGAAACTTTTGTATTGTTAACCGAGATTTTGAAATCGTGTTTTCTATATGGATGAAAAATTTACTGCTTTTATTTTAGAATCATAATGGAAGTCACGGGTCGGAGCGTACTGTGTACAAGTGCAGCAGTCTTAATGTCTTTTGATTTTATTTCTTCAGTACGATGTAAGGCAGTAACCGTACTCCTCAAATTAACATTTCAAATACGCAGTAAATCTTTAACAAGGGCATAATTAGTATTAGGTGTAATTATGTTCTTCATTATGTCACTGAAAATGAATCTTTCACTTCACTTTCGTAAGTCAACTGCATGGATAATTTTTGAAGGCTGTAGCTTCATATCTATTTGTTGTTTATTGAATTATCGATTTTCATAGTATTTTAAGTATGATGGTGCTTTTGTTAGGGAAGATTTCACTAGCTCTTATATTACTCAGCTTCTTGGTTACTTGGTTGGTTTCTTGCTTATTGGATTGGTATCTTTGTGCAGATATACATGTGAAGCATTAGCTAGATAAGAGTAATTCATTTGCTTAATAGTAATTTGACCGATGCTTTTTTAAAGAATGCTGAAGTATCTGTTAGCAGGAGTGTAAAAACTAAGTTTCACTCCTGCTTACACCGAATTTTTTTCCTCTGAGCTCCATGATGTACGAATGAGTGGCTGATCAACTAAAGTAACTGGGAAAAATATTTCTTCTATAATACAGCTCCGAAAAAGAGTGAAGAAAACGGGGTTTCCCTTATGTTATCTCTTTTTGCTAGCATTTATTTACGGCCCTGGCCACTAGTGAGAATGTACTTAAACGGAGGCTTTGGTCTTTTATATTTGACAGTTGGACCTTGTGTGACAGTCAAATTAACTTAATTACATATAGCAATACATGTTACAGGTCAGGCGAACTAATATTTTTAGCGCTTAAAGATGAGCATAAATTGCTAGAATTTCAGATCGGTAATGCGGTCAGAGTTTTCAGGATAAGAAGCAATGCGCTGTTTTTTAAAATTGGCAAATCATAGTGTTATCTGGAGGAAGAGATTGTTGTTTTATGGTTAATATTACGAGCTTGTCAAGCTCTACCACTACAAGCGTCCCCGTCTTGGTACTTTTTATCTACAAGCTTAAACCGACTCGACATAAAATGCTTTAAAGTACGGTCTTTTCCCAGAAGTTGGGACTTTTTAATTCGAAGAAAGTTTCACACTAACAAAATTCGAGGCAAGAAGTCCAGTTGACCATGCAGCAGACTGATTTCGAATAATCTAAAAATTATGGTTCATAGCTAACTGCTCTTAATTTCATAGCTTATGGCTCACAGTTGGTGGCTAATAATCTACGATTAGTTGTTTGTAGCTCATAGTTTGCGGTTCATTGTTCACTGCTCATCATTGCAATAAGTAAATTATTCTATTGTGATAGTTGTGTCGCTGATCAGAATTGAGCCTCGTTCACTATAAGAACAGAATCACTTACTGTATTATCTCCACCGGAAGCAAATAAAACAGTTCGTGTACAGCTCGTATATTGAGATAACTTGTTTGACTGTTCTAAATAAAGTTTAAAAAGATCTTCCCTTGCATCGTACAGTAGTTCAGAATCGCCGTGTTGCCGCTGTTTTTTACAATATTTTATTAAGAGATCTCGACTTGGGTAGCACTTAACCTTATTAATAGCAAGCCGTACTACTTATTTCGAGGGTTTTTTTTCTTACGGCAATCATACGAGAATATAAAGCCTTTGTAGCAATGTAGTCCAGTTAGGACTAGTGCATGCTTGACTGGAGACAAAAATAAAACCTCGAGGCTTGACTTACTCGAAGCTTGGGGCAGATGATTCAACTTCAAAAAGTTGAACTAAGTTTCAGGCATTGATCATCAATCGGTTATCTATAAACTGCCAGAAACTCAACCTCGCTCCTCCCTAAGATGGACTTTTGAGCAAGCTCAACGTAATCACGCCATACTGCTTAATGCCACACGCTAGTCAAAAGAACGAGTATCGTTAGCTTTTCGTCCGAATGTGTTGATGTGCCCATTTAATTAACACACAGTTGCAAAGAATTTTGAGTCTTAAATCCCTCCAGATATAATGATATGTCCGAGAGTTTACTAACTTCACTACGGAGTAAACTGAACTGACGGTGAACATTTAATACCATTTCTTGGCAATCACAAAGTTGTGTTTACAAGAGTTCAGCATTACGTTCGGACGAAAAGATGAGGATATTCGTTCTTTTGACTAGCGTGTGTCATCGCCATAACACTTCCAACACGTCTCAAAGGGACAAATCCACAGGTTCTGGCTGGAGTTTCGAACAATCAAGCCATGGAGGCTTAATATTGGCGCCGAATCAAAGGTGTCCTTTATCGGCTTCAGTTCTAAGTAATTCCAAACCGCCCTTAAGATTAGAAAAGAAAGGCAATTCCACAATGAATATTGATTAATGCAGTAAACACATCATAAGTCTTGTGCACAACTCAGATTTACAGTAGATCCTTCTGAATCTGACCTCGCGCTGCAGCAGCTCTGTAGGGCCACCAACTCCTTATCGCTCATCAAACTTTGATGGTTCCTACGCCTTGTTTTAATTGATTCCAGAGTTCAATTTGAATGGACATGGGAGGTATGAAAAGCGCGTATACTATGTCTTCGCCAGGACCCTATCTTATCAAAGCGCTATGGATACTAGAAAGAATAGGAAGCATTCCTTCGTGATGTTTTGATAAGATCAAAAGTTCAGTTTGTATGGCATGGAAGGTGTATAATAATTATATGCCACAAGCGTGTGCGATGTATTTTGTGGGACATTGTCTTAGCAAAATAAGAAAACCCCTTTGTTCAATCCTTTGTTTCTCTTACCCGTTCGAACAAACTAAATATTTACAGTCTCTTGTATTTCTGCTCATATCAACCGACTACTAACCTCCCTCATCGAACTAGATTTGTCAGTTTACATTATTATATTACTATACACCCCTAAATATCTTATGGTGTTCAGAATTGAGATTTTCTCTGCATTTAATCTTGGCAACCCAGCAGTAGTCAAGCTACCGGTTCTTCGTAGCTGCTGTTGCTGTTGTTAAACATCTATCTATGCTCAGCCAGACAATTGAACAAGACAAGTTTCTTGGCAACCAGAGGCCAAGTCTCTGTAACATCTCTTTTCTTCACAATGTTACTGTCAACTTTCGTCAATTAACAATTTTGCTCTTGTTCATCCTTTTCTTTACCGGGAAAAACTTTTCCGGTGCCAAATGACTGGAATGGGAACGCTCTCTCTCTCTCTTTCTCTAAAAAAAGCATCACAATTCCTGGCATCTGTCCCGGGCCCGCACAATTAGGTCTTGTTTTCGTCAGACTCAGGGGAAGAATCTCCTAACGGGCCCTAATGAGAACTATCGTAGATCGTTCTCATTAGCCTGCATCGCTGAAATCTCGCTGACGCCAGTTCACGTTGGACGGAAAATGTTTCCTAAGACGCGACGTTTGCAACAGAACGCACGTGTCGCTTAATGTTAACCAATTTAATCGCTGTGTTTAGCAATATACTGTTGACATACATAACATTGCATTCACTGTGTCTATTGGAGCTAGGACAACGACTATGCGAAGGCTTGTAAGTGAAGAATTATATGATCCAGTTCGACCGGAGACAATCGTGAATTGAGTCTCTTTTAGCTGGGTGAACGGATGCGTACTTGAATGTATCTATCGCAGGCCTCGACGAATAAAGTGAAACTGTGAAGCTGTACTATACAGTGCATTAATTACGAGTATATAAGCACGCATGAATTATGTTTGTGCCCTGAAACCTTAATTTATCTTGGTCATTGATAGTAAAATTTCTGACGCAATTAGTGTGTACTTGTACTAAGCTAAAGAAAACTATGGTCCTCGAGGAAACCCACAGCATGACACAATATAATGCTACAAGAACGTGTAGTAGCTACTGAGCCCAAGCGTATTAGGCAACTTGAGTGAGCCCCGAGCAGAATTTGTAGACATCCACGGTGCTGTTTCCCATGCTTCGCTACAGAAAGGAAGATTGCAAAATCAAAGTGAAATATGTTTACTTGTATACAGAAATTTTAGGTACTTATTGAAGGTAGTATAAATGGCCGTACCCAATTCGTGCGCTGTTACTTCGATATGCAACCACTTGTGGTATTTGAGTAGATATTCGGCAGGAATTAAGTAAAAGTAAGGACTGTGTTTCGGGTTGTTACGAATGCATTCGAACAAGATCAACATAGAACCTGCTGCAGATTATTTTGACTATATAGTATCATAGCTCTACTCATTTTGATAACAGAGCATAACCGAATAATAACGTGGGGAGTTGCGGCTACGTAGTCAAATTTTTAAGATCCCAGCCAGGTCTGAATGGCAGGCAAAAGAGAAAATCATTACAGAAATTTTTTAAGTCTTGTATTGTGGCCACTATAATTAGGCAGCATCAAGTGCACTTATTACCTCTTGACATTACAATAGACTCTCCTTATTACAGCACTGAATGTGGAGTTACCCAGCAGTGGACATTCAGCGGCTGTTCCATTTAATTTAGTGCACCAAAACGCTGTCGCTTAGACCAACGCACCTTGGCAGAATGTGACTTTTCCTTTGGAATAATGGTTCCCAAAATGGATGGCACCATTTCTTAGGAAGAAGACAATATCTCTGGATGGGGAAGAGGGGGGCAGAGGTGACGGTACGGCAATAAAATCGGTTAATTAGTGCCAAGTAAGTTTAAAGATATGAAAAAGTTCTTATATTCATGAGTGTACGAGGTGGGGAGGTCGTTTGATCCTTACCTGTAAGCCGACGGGGTGTCAGCTTGGACTAGTTTGGAAGGCAGTAGCTTAGAGCGTCGGCAAGAGGGGGCAATGGGACGGCAAGAGGGGGCAATGGGACGGCAAGAGGGGGCAATGGGAGTGTAGATTTGAGTCTTAATCGCCAAAGTTCCCAGTCTGAGCGCGATATTTTCTTGTAGCTAAGTGCGTTCAGTACACTTCTCGACCCACGTAGGTAGCTGGAAATAGTATTTAGTTGGAGTTTAACATGAAAGAAAGTTTCACATTTTGCAGTTTTTCGCCGGTTTTATTTGTAGCTACTAAGAGAAGTTTTGAGCACGATCGTGCACAGCCTGATAACAGAATATGGACCTATGCTTCTGAGTGACTTCAGTAACCCAGTCAAAGCACAAATAAATTCTACGGACATACAAACAATCATTGTGATACTCTGTCCAAATTTTATACGCTTTATTCTTAACGTTACAATAGACTCTCCTCAATACAGCACTGAATGGAGTTGCCCAGCAGTGGACATTCAGCGGCTGTTCCATTTTTCAGAATCTATTCAGCATGATTTGGAAATGATTGATTCCTGGTGTTCTAGGTGGGGGATGAGGCTAAATACGGGCAAAGCTAAGACCATGCTCGTGTCCAGGTCGTGTACAGTGGGACCTCCTTTCCTGCACTCATGCTGGATGGTGTATCACTTCCTGTGGTTAATGGCTTGGTAATCTTGGGTCTCTATATTGATCCAAAGTTGACGTTTGAGCCCCACATTCGTTCAGTTGTCTCACGCGCATCGCAGAAAATTGGTCATATGAGGCGTGCTTGGCGGGTGTTTGGCTCGGTAGAATTGACACGTCGCTGCTTTAATTGCTTTGTCCTCCCTCTACTGGAGTACTGCTCTGTAGTCTGGGGTTCTGCTGCCGATTGCAATCTGTGTTTGCTTGACAAAGTGGTTCGTCGATGTGCGTTCATGCTGGGTGGTGTTGTGCCTTGTGATCTGGCGCATCGTCGCAGAGTTAGTGAGGTCTGTTTTTTGTATAAATTCTATAACTGCCCCAGTCATCCACTGTCTGAGTTTCTTCCGGATCCATTTGTTCGGGTGAGGTATACTCTTCGTACTGGTGCTCTTCATGAATTTGCCTTGGAACCGTTACGATGCCGTACGGGCCAGTATTCCCGTTCGTTTTTTCCATCGTCTGTGGATGTTTGGAATGGTCTTGATGGCTCTGTCTTTGCTGGTGCAGGTATTGGCACGATCTGTACATAGAGCTATTCTGTGATCTTGGATCTTCTTTTTTTCATTCTTTTGTTTTCTTCACCCGCTGGGCTGATTGCGTGAGGGTTTGTTAACCTCATGGAGTTTCTCCGTTCCTACGTCGCCAGTCTGGTGTGATTAAATAATAATAATAACGATTACACTATGGAAGCTCTGCTCATTTGATATGAACTTTCATGTTCAATAAATACATGTACAAATATGACTCCTATTGGTTATATGAACTCATCAGTCGTTTAACTTTAGGGAGTAGAAAAAACGGTAAAACTTTGGATTGGCTATCGAATACACTGCTAAGCTTCACAAAGAGAGAGACATTGTTCTGATTTTGAAAGCCAAAATGTGACGGTTGGTAACCAAAGTACCGACGGAGTTTGGCATAATGTCCCACAAAGAAGTGGACTGGTATCAATTTCTTTCTACTTTCGATAGTCCTGACGGTTAGGGTAAAGGGCCGGTAGTAAGTTTATATATAAAAAAGAACTAGGAAACATCATGATTTGGTCAGACGTTAGATTTGATAGCAGGCAGTAGAGAACCCAACAGGTCCTTTTTTAGAGAGTAGCCGGGACTAACATTCTGGTACCTTATGAGCTATTGCTGACGACTAAATTTATTGCGGGGGGGGATCTGTTAATGTTAAGTTAATTGTGCGAGGGGGGCATAGGAAAGTGTCTCCTAGTATTAAAAAGTGTCGCCTAGCTGTGTTATTATTGCTGCAGATCCCATATAGGCTTTCTGATGGAGTATACAGAAGGAATTGCATCATAGCAAATTTCTTTTCTAGAAAATTTGAATGATAACAGCAACTATAAAATGATTGTCGTAATTATTTCTTTTAAGTTGTTTTAATTGGTCAAAAATTGCATTCATAATTCTTCCAGCATTCCTCCTCCAGTCAGCTGACTAGAGCGATCATTTCGTCTACGTTTCGTTCTGGACACGCTATGAATTGAGATCGCACCTACGATAGCGCTATTGTATCGATACAACAGTGTACTCATTGGACTGTTTTGTGCATGGTCATTTCAGCGTCGCTTTCAATGCACTTTATGTATTGCGTTTTGAATCTATTTGTGACGATAAGTTAGCGCAAAGCCGACGTAAACTCAATAGCATC
>LQNS02278170.1:17837424-17860332 GCA_001587735.2 Parhyale hawaiensis | reverse complement strand
GACATCGCAGGCTTAGTCTGATTTGTACGAGTATTAGCTTCTCCATACATCGAATCTACGGCAAAGTATAGGGCGACCTCATGTCTGAATGCACTTCTTGCATTGCCGAAGTTGAAATCGTAGCACTAAAGATATCTAAAGCTTCCGTTGGCACTCTCATGCTTCTTGATTCGTAGTTTCTTCCGACAGATGATTTCGTTGCATGAGCTATTCTTCCCACTTTGATGCAATTGTCAACCAAACCGACGAAACATAAATTTTCACGGGCAGTGGACAATTATTTCTTCTAGCTTACTGTTTTCCTCTGACGAAGCAGTTTTCTCTTCATAGGTCAAAATTTGAGCACTTCAAATGAAACAGATATTTGAGGTGTAAAGACGGTATCAACGGTATCTTTGCTTCGGAGCGAACACATTGTATATAAGCTGCTATTTTGTTTAAGTTTGTTGGAGTGTTTTACTCAAGATGTTACTTCTGTCTGTCTATATAGGAGACCTAAGGATGACAACACGACAAAGGATTAATGAAGAAAAGAAGAAAATTAAGAAACAAATGAGAGAAGAGGAGATTCCGCACCGGCCTTGAGGCATCAGGCAAACGTACAGGTTATTGCGTGAATTTTTCACGCACGGGTCCACTAGTATGCTAATAGTTGACTAGCATGAATCTTAGTACAAATTACTGTCATCTAGCAAGAATCGTCAAGGTCAATAAACTCCATCAAAATACTATATTCCTTCTTTCCTTCCTGCCAATAATTGAAGCAGAACATTGCTATCAGTGTTTCTAGCTGCTTAAAGCCTTTTGTGTATTTATTCCTCCTACTCTGGGCGGCGTATCCAAGATACGGAAAAAACTAGGAAAGTACCCTGAGTGCGCATGCTTCCGCCATTGAACTCAGTGTAACAAGAAATTCGAATTGGTCGTGAATCCAAGATTTCTTTTTGATCCTCACATAAATTTGATTAAACGTTCCTCGTAGCACTGCAACAGTAGTTCCTATAAGTTTCTTGATGGACCATCTAACAGACAAAAGGGCAAACAGAGCAACAAACTCATGAATACAGGAACAGAGTACTACCAGAATTTGGTAATTTGCTTCTCTTAATTTCTCTAAGTGTTCTTAAATTTTAGAAAGATAGGTTCATCATTTTTTGAGTCATGTTGTTCCTGATTAAGAGGAAACCAAACATAGAGTCAAACAGACAAGTCATCAAATAAATCACCAGAAAATGTTATTGTCATTTGCTCCTCATAACATCTGTGATATTTCCTGCAAAACAGGTAGACCGACAAACAAACAAACAAATGGTTGAAAATTTAAGACCTTCACCAAAACTTAATCATTTATTCCTCCTAACATATAAAACAATCCCTGTAATTTTCATGAAGATCTGTTCCTACCTTTTTGAGTTGTCTTGATGACAGACAAACACACAGACAATCAAACTGCGATAAAACTATAACCTTCTTGGCGGAAGCAGTAAACAGATAAGCAGACAAATATATAACTGACAATGGTAGTGTTCGCTGCTACCGATCGCTTGCACGTGTCTGCAGAGAACAGTCTGTTCTGCCCCCCCCCCCTCACACACCTCACGCTTCATTGATCATTCAATTTGGTGCTCAATATTGATAGGCGAGGCTTAAAATCTGTAATAGAGCAGATTTGCTGCATTGCAGGCAATGTTCTCCGCACCTGTGGTGAGAGGCTATGTTTGGAGTCGAATAACGCTTTCCTATGTATATCACTGCATCGCTACCTATGTATATTTTCGTATCACTACCTATGAATTTTGCTGCATTGCTACCTATGTATCATATATTGCTGCATCGCTACTTATGTATATCGTTGCATCGGTACACATAAATTGGCCATCGCCTATAAAGTGGATCCCGTACATTTTTGCATGTAGGGCGAGTTCACCAGACACATCCACAGAGAAGGTTTTGTAGTCTCCTCACAGAAGCTCGTGGAGGTGATTGCTGATGGCAAAGTGTTTTGATATATACTGTATCAGCTTAAAAAAATCCTTATCATTTGCGTAGTCTCCCCAGTATAACCCACTTAGGTGTTCCGCAACGTTGGAGCATTCTTCTGAATATTCTGTCGCAGCTCCTCAACATGCAATCTCAGTTTTTGCAGTCTCCTTTGAGTAGCCCATTTCGGTGTAGTTGAATGTTTAAACAACTTTTTGGATATTCTTTAACAGCTTCCAAATATACCTAAGAATGTTTGCTGCCTCCTCGGGGTAGCCCACTTTAGTGTACATCAGTACTTGAGAAACTTTTTGGATATTCTGTACTAGTACCTCAACATACTAACTGAACTTTGCAGTCTGCTCGCAAAAACCAACTCTGGTGCACGTGATTGTTTGGGCAACTTTTTGAATATTCTCCACCAGCTTCCAAATATACCTACAAATTTTTGGTGTCTCCTCAGAGTAGCCTAGATAGGCGTGCTTTGATTTTGAGCTCCTCTTTTGGAGGAGTTCAGTAAGCAGCTTGATTACCTTGGCACTGCTGTGGGAGGGACACGAGTGCGTGCTGCAACCCTCGTGGTCTGTCCAATTTAGAGACGACCAATACATCACCGCCTGTATTTACTCCATCCTCAGCAGCTCTTTCATGTTGAATTACCGACCGTGTTGCCAAAAATTCTCCAGACTTATTCCTGCCAACTCCAAGTGTAAACATCTCTGAGGCAGACGAGAATAAATGCTGCGCTTTCATTTCCTAAGTTGTCTAAATTTAAACCGGTAGAATTGACTTGCTCCACACTCAAGAGCGTGTTTATTAGAATATGTAAATTTCTTCCGTATAAACTTCCCCGCTAGGAATATTTTACTATGAACAGATGCCGAGAAGTTGTTTGCTTTGGCGATTATATGAAAAGAGAGCTACTGGCTTCTTAGGGAATCATAGGCCGACTGAACAAGTTGATGATATGAAGCAATATAAATTAGTGAATCTAAATCCGGTTTAGTTCAAAATCATCCCAATTATTTTACATCAGCTGAATATACCTAATTGTTTACTCAAACCCAGAATAGTTTTGAAACATATCATATTTTCACAATGTGTTTTTTTTGATGATGTAAATAATACAAATGTTATTGAGTACCTCCGCCTCTGATACATTTGGAATGCTAAATAATAATATCGGTTTCATGACATATTTGTAGGAGACTTTGTGGTTACTCTGTACATATAGTAAATTCATAATAAAAGAAGTTAATAGATGTGAACAGCTCCTCAAAAAACTTTGTTTAATTTTTTTTACGTTCAAGCAGTTTTAATTTTTAAAAGTATATGATTTGCAGTATGTGCAGAATGTATTATCATACGTAGTTAGTCGATTGAAAATATTATGGTGCAGGTAATTCACATTTATTAATTTTAAATACTTTGACGTATACTGTGAGTATAGGTAGCAGCATATCTATATATACGTGCGTGTCAATATCAGTATGAAAGACTGTTTTGGTATAACCTTCAGTATCAACAGGATGACGAAACTAAATTATGTTTTATTATTTTATTTTAGATTTATTAGATGCTAGACTAACCGCGACTCTTTGGACCGCTTCGTTTCGACGAATTTAATTTCAATGCAATTTAAAATATAATTTCCTTTAGCATTCTGCATATACAGTACATCACAGAAACCTTCAGCCAATATCAATAGCCATCTTTACTTACTGAAACAATTATTATAAAATAGAACGCCTCGTGGCGTAAGACCGTCACCCGCGGTGGGAGCAAATCCAACGAAGTCATTTTTGATGGCCAGCTAATCCTATAGTTTCTCATATGGATGCTATGTCCAACAATGTTGACGCTGGGCTCACCGCTCCATTCTGATCTCTTAATAATAAGTAATACAGTAACAAAGGAAAAACGAGATGCTTCGATAGTAGCGTGAAACGATCTGCCGCGGCGGAGGCAAATTCGACCCGGCGGGGGAAAATTCAACGCTGTCATTTTTTTATGACCAGCTAGCACTAGTTTCTTGGCATGGGTCACATCTAGGTCAACCCACAAAACTCCCTGCAAAAATTATGAAGATCGTTCTACTATTGCGACCACTTACTGGGTGGACAAACATGCAAATGTAGATACAAATATATTTATATATATATTTACTTAAATCTTCAACGAAAACGTTATCACCTCTCTCACCTTGTTCGCGGGTGATAAAAATCTGTCAGAAACTGCGCAGTGTCCTCGTTAACTCCAGCCCCGTGCGCACTGGTATCAGTGATACACTATTTTCTCGTCTCAATGACTGGAGTGTGCAAGCAGGCTACAAACCAACTAGCAAGCAAGCAAATACACATACAAGGATGCACATCAGAGGTTCAATAATTTGTAGATATTTTGCTGAATTCGGAGGCCATGGCTCTGAAAACGAAATGTAGATATAGAGACTAGATAGACGGTAGACTGACCGAGCGGCCAATTCCCAAAGAGGAGCCAGAGCTTAGGCTACGATCCACTCCAAACAAATAATTTCCATCAATTTACATTGAGCTTTGGGGATTTTTGCTATAGTAGCCACAGTGTAACTATATTTTACTATTAAATTTACAAGTCTTTTTCGCTTAAGAATGTCAAGGCTAGCCTTGAGCGCAACAGCATAGGTACTGCATACCAAACTATATACCTTGTCACGAATAATTTCTTTCGGTGGAATTCTAATGCATTGTTTTTTGAATTCTAATGACTGGCCACGATGCCGAATAGCTGCATATGGATGAACTGTAAGCGAATAAATGAATAACGTTGACCGGAGATGCGTTCTGAATCACAGAGGGGCACCACACACGGGAAATTTCTTTTATGATTTTCAGGCTTCCATTGTTCATTTCACAAAAAAATTGCAACGAAAAGAGCCATTTTCTTTCGTAAGGATTGAATTGACAATAATTCTTTGTTGTTGAATATACAACATGCTTTACCGATGAAATTTCTCTTCAATAGATATATTTTTAAGCAGCGTGGGACGGTATGCATTGCACTTGTGATATAAATCGGTAATAATGAATGACCTACTTTTATGGATGCTGCATTGGTTATTATTATTACTATTATTATTTATTATTATTATTATTTATTATTTATTATTATTATTATTATTTATTATTATTATTATTTATTATTATTATTATTATTATTTATTATTATTATTATTTATTATTATTATTTCTATTTGTCTCAAAAATACTGGATCTCTAATTAAAGCCCCGAGGCTGAAAAACTATGTAAATGAGATTTGCAATAAAATGGATGAGCAATATTACTTTTCTCTTGGTTTGTAGGCTCACTACCTGAATCACCAATTTAGTGACAAAGTTGCTAGATCTAGAGACTTTGGAGCTCAGTTCGTAATAACAGTTCACATTAAGTTGACGTCGACATTTTTAGAATGTGTTATTCAGGGTAGAGTCCTGAAAGCCTTGAAAAGCCTGACGAGCTACATGCGCAACACTTCAGATACAAAATTATGCCGTATGTTGTGTACGAGTAGATATAAGTGATATTTTTTCCAATTCTAACCGTTATAGTTTCGAGTTCATCCAGCGCGACATTCTCCCTGTTACATTCGGTAACCCAGTTACTGAACACATGATCCGAGTTTAAACAGTATGCAAAGCAATATTCTCAAACGAGATTTTTTAAGCGAAAGTTTTTCCAACGAGACCCATTTCCTCTTGGTGAGTTTGGGTTGCACATTTCTCATAGAGTATTATCTAGTTTGATCTACACGGTTTTTCCAGTTGTAGGGGTAAAACTATAAAACATAAGGAGCTAGAGTTTTATTTTCTTAACATTCACCTGGCATTCCACATTTTCACAGGCGTCCTCCACCAGAGTTGCTATTTTCTGCGCAAACGAATCGCTAACACGCCTTGAATTTGTGCCCGGAACCTCGTGAAGCCGATCTCCGTTCTGGAATAGGCCGGAGCTACAGAGGCAGCCCAAGTCTGTTTTGCATGCGAGCTTCTTGTATATGTTGGGAGAATTTTAAATGGCTGTCAGTGAAACGCAAGGTGGACATAAGCGGTTTGGAAAGCCCTTGGCTGGGGCATTCAGTTGCGTTACTTTAGCAGTAGCAGCTGGTGCAGGGCATTTACGGATTGTCGAGTTCAGAGGGACAGTCGCTACATTTGGTGTTTGGTGCAGCGGGACAGTCCGTAGTTTGGTGTTTGACACTGTTTCAGAAGAACAGTCACTGCATTAAATCTTAGACTATAATCCTAGTATGGAGGAACGTCGCTACATTAGGTGTGTGGTTCTTGCCGGTACTTTGTTCATCTGCAGAGGCATGTTGTAATCACTATTTCTGGGATACCAGTGCTGCACCGGTGACCCCGCCGCTTACGAATTGTGTCACATTCACAACCCAAACAGCGGGTTCGAAGTTTGCGATACGGGTTACGGTGATGCAGGTCACCTAGCATAAACGTCTATTTCAAATAAAAGGACCTCTAAATTCATTCGAATACGCAACAAATAAACCCTGCACACCATATTAAACAAATGAAATTAGTTAATTGGAGCTTCCATTGACAAAATTTCAATTTAACAGGAATTTCAATAACATTTGCGTTATCACAACTACTTTTCGGGTTACGTTAACTTTTTTGCAGGTTGCGGTAGCCCGATTTGGTGGTGATTACAATACGCCTCAGACTGGTGTTGGTACAATCGGTACAGAACGTTTTATGTCCTACACCCGTTCATTGGGACAATCGCTGCTTGATTGTATGTTCCTGGTTCAGATTGCTAAGCGCTGCTTTTGTTATTGTGCACTTCCAGGTATTTTACCTTTGTTGGTCCCAACTGCTAAACTAGCTTAATTTATTAACACTTCTATTTCGAAACGTCTCCTGGCATAAGTTCCGAAAAAGAGTACTCCAAAGCAATGACCCGAATTGGTCCACAATATTCACGGCATCGCGTAACGGACAATGCTGCTTTTGATAATTAACTTCTTGAGCTGTATTTTGATGCATGCTGTTTACTCGTACTATATTTTCCACCTAGTGAATTGGAACGTCATTGGCACGATATTCCAAAGTAATTCAGCGAACAGGTTAGGGGGAGAGTAGAGGAACAATATTCGCTGAATATCAGAAAAAGATGATAATATTTCTTTGTAATAATAGCATAATGGTAAAAGCTAATATACATACACTAGCGGGCAAAATAAGAGAACGATTTTCATTTTTTTCAAAATAAACGTTAACCATGTAGAGTAGGTTAATGAATCTTTTGATGGGGCCCTAAGGAATGTATTTAACATATTTCTACAAAACATCAGGACAAACATAACTATATTTACTACATTAGAGCAATCTAACAAACAATAACAAAAATTGAACAGTGCAAAATAAGAGAACGATCGTCTTTAAATATAATTCTGCAAACAAATAACATGGAACAATGGTCATATTTAGGCTTAGAACAATTAGTATGGAGTACTAAAACCTTTATTTTCAATAACTTTAGCACAGCGACGATTACACGACATCACAAGTTTCTTACAAAACTCTGGAGTAATGTTTTCCATTCCTCTTCAATTTTAGATCACTGATCCTTTACTGTTGATGGTTGTCGTTCTCTTACACTGTCACCTATAATTTTCCATAAATTTTCAATAGGATTAAGGTCCGAGCTTTGGGCAGGCCACTTCATGACTTCGATATTCTCTTCCGCAATATATTCCTGCACTTTCTTTGCAGTATGGCACGGGGCCTTGTCCTGCATAAAAATTACTGGCTGGTTTGGTGATGATCGTAGAGGTGGGATAACATTTTGCTGGACAAGATTGAGATACACATTAGCATTGACAGTTTCTTCAATGGCCACCAGCGGTCCAACTCCTTCAGATGAAAACATGCCCCACACCATTACGCTACCTCCCCCATGCTTTACAGATATTTTGACCCATTTCGGGTTCAGCCTGTCACCTGCTGCGCGTCAAACATACAGTCTGCCATCAGATCCAACCAAATTAAATTCACTTTCGTAGCTGAAATGCACTCTTTCCCAATCTTCATCTCTACAAACGATGTGTCTTTCCGCATATTCAAGTCTTACTTTCTTATTCTTCTTTCTGAAAAGTGGTTTAGTGGCAGGACTGCGTGCCTTTAACCCACATGCATTGAGGCGACGAGAAACTGTACAGGGAGACACTTTTATGTTGTTATTGACCTTCAGCTTTCTGGAAATTCGCGCTGCAGTTTCGAAAGGATCCTTCTGGGCATAGCGTTTCATAATCCTATCAACTCGTACGGTGGAATTTCGAGGGCGGACTGCAGATACCGGTGATTCCAGCTGTTTCTTTTTCTCATAGAGCTTCAAAGCACGAGAAACAACGCTCTTGGATCGGTTTGCCTCTCTTGATATGGCCGAAAGAGTCATTTCTGAGCACCTGAGCTTAACAATTTCTTCCCGCAGCTCAGGAGTAACTTTCACGTGAGGTGCCATGTTTCTAGAATGGTGTAATCTAAGAGTGGCAGTTCTAGAAGTCATGTACACGAAATTGAATGTTGCCAGATGACCGGGCTAAATGTGAGAATGTTTTAGAGACGATCGTTCTCTTATTTTGCACTGTTCATTTTTTTTATAGTTTGTTAGATTGCTCTAATGTATTAAATATAGTTATGTTTGTCCTGATATTTTGTAGAAATATGTTAAATACATTGCTTAGGGCCCCATCAAAAGATTCATTAACCTACTCTACATGGTTAACCTTTATTTTCAAAAAATGAAAATCGTTCTCTTATTTTGCTCGCTAGTGTATATATATATATATTTACCCCTGGTATGTGATTGAATGTTAATTGGTACGCTGGGATCCGAACCCGAAAACTTGACCATGGTAAGCGAGACCACAAGCCAGAATGACCAGTTCTTGTCCTTTCAGGATGATAAGAGTATCCTATGACTGTGAATAAAATGCTCTCATCAGTGTTGCAAGAAATGATGTCATGCTTTCTTTCTGTAAGTAGCTATGCATATTTAACATCCCAGGAAAGTTAGACTCAATCAGTGGCTCCTAAGCAATATCTTATTTTCCTCAGTTTAAATTGGTCAATGGGAGGATAGTCTGACCTTAGACGAAGCTAGTGATCGAGATGCGGAGGAAGATTTTGCTGATCTGGTAGAGATTTGTTTCAATCTCAGATGGAAACTGGAACGAATGAGTCTCTGGACGACCTTTCTCTCTCTCTCTCTCTCGTTACCTCTCTTGCAGTCTTTTCCTTTGGAGAGAAAGGAAAAAGGGAAAACTTAGAGTCAGCTGCAGTAATGGTTACCTTACAAATGAAAAATTCGGGGTAAATTTTTTACCCAATCATCAATTTCAATTATTTCGATAGAATTGTCTACCAAGCTATTGTATTTATCAGTTAAGCTCCCGACAGTATTACTTGCTACACAATATTATAATTTTTAGCCAGCTCAAGCAGGCTTCAGAGTCGTGTTCAAAACTCTTTAAGGTCTTTAGGAATGATTTAGATATTTTACGATAAATTTTGTTTCGATGTATGTATATAACAGAATACCCTTCTCCGAATTAGTAGAATAATAAACCAAATGTACTGTAATGTACTCAGCTTCTATAACAATTAATGATCCCTATCATTACATAAATAGATAGCTTTCTATGAAAAATTAATCATCAACGAAAATATAAAGCGATCGGATTGCTGAAATCGTTTATTGTTAAAGATAATAGAAAACCAGCGCCGGCGCGCTTCATTTCAGCTCCGGCAGCTTCAGCTTTTCTTTGGTCCAATTTTGATGCCAATAATGGAAGGCAAAATTGCTCCAGTGGTTTCCGTTGAAAAATTTAAAAGCTCTCGAACATGATAATCAGGAGCGTGAATGCAGTTACAGGAAGTAAATTAGAACGCAATGGAGCATAAAGCATTGCCGTAAAATGGCTCAGGCAGGTTGATAATTGTTTTATCATATTGATAATGGTGTGGTACAGGCTTATTAACTTCACTTGTAGGAATGTTATTATTATGATTTTTCATTCATATTCGCAGAACGGAAAAACTGGATATGATGGCTCTTCTTGTGCCATATTAATTAGAGACGACTAGGACATATTTCCAAGTATTATTTTGTATAATAGGATGAAAACTTAGCCAACTCTTAGTTCGATTTAAAGTAAGTTATTGAAGAGAAGGATAAATAATAACAAGTATTATAGATTCAAGTTTTTATTGACGCATAAATTTACTTGCTGGGTTATTTATTAAGTATTATAAAGAACAGTAAAATAATCTGATATATTTAATTTGTGAGGTGGCGGTCCCTATCGGATTTATCGGACTTGATTTTTGAATTGCATAATCAAATTTGAGTAACCTCCGCCAAATGAATCGGGTAATTGCAATTGGACAGCAGAATATTTAAAATGATTAGCGGTTTATTCAAGTTAACGTCGTATTTTTTTACATTATCAATTTCTTGACAAATTATTCAAATTTTTTTCCAAGCAAAGATTTTTTCGTTTTATTTTGTTTTATTCTAATCACACTTTGGTAAAACAGGGTGCACATACACTGAAAATGCTTATAATTAAAATAATATTACAGGTACAAACTAGGCATAATATGCGTGTAATTTGGATTTTATAAGCGTCTTAAATCGGTTAAAAGAAGCGGTTTAGTGAGGTAAATATGTAAGTTTTATGTGCAGTGTATACAAAACAAAGTTATTAGTTGACCCTATCTCTGTTTTATCATTTTTTGAGAGAGAAAATAAGTATATTAGCATTACTGTACGTAATTTCTGGAATATCACTAATTGGAACTTTTCAGGTTAATTTTTTACTATGTTAGGCTATATTTTATTACCATAAAATGCTTGCATTTGAACTATTACCTTGGTTTCTCTTTGTATGAGCTAGAACTGGTTTATTAAGGGTAAAAAACTACTACATTCTCTTTAGAAACACTGAAAATCGCTTTTAAGGACATGCAATTGATTTTAAAAATATTGAGTCTCTTTTAAAAGATATTCATATCGAATCGCTAAATAGACTTAGAGTTTTGGCATCCTAATCCGACCTAACTTAACGAGCTGGCGGATCGGCAATCGCTAGTCAAACATCAGTTTTTTCAAATCACTCCATCTTTGTTTAATTCATCGTCAGATATATACACATCTAGATCTGTTTTACAAAAAGCAGTTTATACTGCATTCAATCTCACCAGAATTTACGAGATGACCTTCTAACAATGTAAAATTCACCAAAACAACTTTTCGCCATCACCATAAATGACGTCCACCTCAAATCAAAGCACATTAACTTGTGGCATTTAGCCTCTGGAGCATGGTCTTCAGCGTTCCAAAAATAAAAGCTTTCATGTTATGTGTAGCCATTAGCATTACATATCTTTTTAATTATTACAGACTAAATAAAATAACCATGCTCATAGCTAGCCATCACAGAGCTCGAAGTCCACCTCCAACAGTCGCGATGCGTCATTCCATGGAAGCCTGACCAGCCCTTCCGCATCCCCCTTGCAATCCAATTATTTCTTTCCGGTTTGTTTGCCTCCCTGTAATTGGCTGATCATTGACCCCGAATACCCCATCGAAATTTTTATGTGCCGATACGTCAATGGAGGTTTTTGAGCAGGCAGGCCTTAACTGATGTCCTTGTTCAAATGCTTGAGGGGATGCTTCTGAAGAGACTTTGAGCTCGAGTTCTTGTCTGTGCGCGTCAGAGCTGGAATGCTTCTGAAGGCAAAATTTCAGGAATAATTTCTGAAGAGACTTTGAGTTGTGTCTTTGTTCAAATGCGTCAAGAAAAGTTTCTAAAGAGACTCTGACTGGCATTCATGTTCAAATACGTTAGAAAAAGTATCTGAATAGGCTTTGACTATAGTGTCCTTCTTCAAATGCTCTATTAAGACTTTTTGCACAGGACTTGACAAAGAACTTTGTTTATACGTTTCAGAGGACCTTTCAATCAAGCTTTGACTGAATATATCTTTAGTGAAATGCTACAGCAATGATTTCTGGACAGGCTCGAATTACTCTTATAGAAGAAATGATTAAGTGCAACCTACTGAACAGCTTCTTGTGTGCATAGAATAAATTCAGGTAGCCGCAGCTTTATATTAATAACGCAAACTGTATCCTTTCTATTCCATCGATTGCTGTCAACCCCAGCACCTGCAGGCTATATCTACCAGTTACGCTTCACCATCGCAGTAACTTTTAAGATTGAAACCTCATCGGATCTAATGGCATAACATAGTACTAGTTACTAGCTTCATCTAGTGAAAATGTCGTGACCTGGCAGCACTGGCCCCAAACTTGCCATTCTGTGTACGTTCATCACGGTGCGTGCCGCGCCACAACCACAGAAGCACTACAATAACCACTACCAAACCTCACTTAGTCAAACCTAGCGTTACCTTACCTAATATAATCTAACCTTACCTAACGTTACCTAGCCTAACCTTACCTTACCTAACGTTACCTAACACAACCTAATTGGCCATACAGAGAGCAGCACAGCACGCGAACTTGAACGCCGCCCGCACGCACAGTGATGCGCGCTCACAGAATCGTCTCAAACATACATAGCGCTTGGCGAGTTTGGCATCTGTGCGGCCAGGCAGCGCTATCGTTGTTCGTGACGATTTGTATGCGTGTTTGTGTAAGCAGATCGTGTGCGTGGGAGCGGCGTTCAAGTTGGTGCGCCACGCTGCTCGCTGTATCGCTGATTTCGTTATGTTAGGTAAGGTTAGGTTAGGTAAGGTTAGGTAAGGTTATGTAACGTTAGGTAACGTTAGGTAACGTTAGGTAAGGTTAGGTAAGGTTAGAAAGGTTAGATTGGGTTAGGTTAGGTTACGTACGGTTAGGTTAGATTAGAAGCTTAGGTAAGGAGGTTAGGTTAGGTTAGGTAAAGGTAGGTTAGGTTAGGCTAGGTTAGGTTAGCCTTGGTAGTGTTTATTTTAGTGGTGGCGCGCGCAGGAAAGCTTACTTGAACGCAAAATCGTCGTGAACGACGATAGTGCGGCCCGGCATGACTGTGAAGTGCGTTACAAAGTCGAGGAAAGATTTTACTTCAAGAACTGAACCAACAGAATGAAAATCATCGAACCTTATTCTACCAGATCATTTCCAAACTTACTCTCAATATATGCACACCTTAAACCCTTCCTCTGAGGTAGCCGCATGCTTACTGTGAATAATATCCGCTCTTACGGTGGAAGGCGCACGTACCCAGTAACTTACTTACACAGACCATCACAAGTACAATAACACGATTCACTAACGTAAACACCTGTTCGAGCTTTCGATTGATGCATTACATATAAATTGAAAGAGAAAACTCACTGCTTCCAAGTTCTCCTAACTTACGCAATGAGTTTGTTCTTAGAAGTTTAGGCTGCAGTGCACGCAACAGAAATTCTCGGAAGAGCTTTAACTTTTTAGAAATATCGAGGTAGTATTTCAGGTGCCTCTCAAACGTCGATCTCCATGGTCGTAAAGCTCCAGAACATCAGAAAAAGGTAAATGTAAAGGAACTTAATTTTCTCCACTGAAAAATGATAAGGACGTTGAATCTCTATGAACGAGGCCCCTAAGATGAAATTTTAGCATGGGGCATCTGTGATACATGATGAAAATATTCGAGTCTACAAAATAAAACTAAACTCATCACCAATGAATTTTCACGAGCTATACAGGGGTTCTTTTACTGAGTACATGGCTTCTATGATACATACCCGGTATCTTTGGTATTACGTCGACGAGAAAGTTTTATGAATATTTTTTTCATAAACACGTAATTTATATTTTAAAAAACACATCACAGTAATTTTCATTCTTGCTATAGCTTCCTTTATTTTCAATGACCCCTCTCCAACTTTTCCCTAGCAAATTAATTCCTTATTTAAGAAAATTCCTGGAGTTGATGATAGTCATTGTCTTGTAGTCCTTGCTTGGAAACTGGCAGTGGACTTTGATTTCGGTGGAAAGACTGTCTATTCACTGCTGATTCTCACTTTAGTCGCTAACTTCGACCGACCAGCAGACACAAAGCATGGTGACTCCTCACTTGTGAAGTGATGTGAGAAACGCCACCTGGACTTAGTCCGAAACCCCTCAAGGTACTAGAGGCATTATGTTGAGTATTGTTGTAAGGAGTTTATTCCTCGTTTTCAACGACAACTCTTTCTAAAAATGGATCTGCATGATTTTCCTGTGGCCTAATATTTGATGGAAATGCTTCTATAAAGATGTGCAGGCAGTGAATGTTTTTGGCATCGTCGGCAGCGTTCAAATCTTGCGGAACCCAATGTTTAAGTTTTATGGTCTTCTCACGACAATTGTCATAATTTGATCTATTCAAAGCTGAAAAAGAGCACTTTTAATTTATATGCACTCCATGATTGTCACTTCTTTACTAGTTTTTTTTAGTGTAATGTACACCCACATTCGACAACAGTTGCAAACTAACACCCATCATTCACCCTTTCTAGTTAAATTGCCAAATTCTTGCCAAAATTTCCACTTTGGCCGAGAGTGGAGGTCGGAAAAGAGGATCGATATATTGGGAGTTCATCGCTCTAACCTGGCGCAATCAGGGCTGAACCTCATCGCCGCGGGACAGATATCCTTTGTTTTTACGAGCATAATAGCCTCTTTAAGGTGGTGCTTGTGCTCTCGTTTGCGATCAAATGCAGTCAGTACTTAGCCAATCAACGGCGGACCGATCTAAAAATGCTCAGGCGAAGGGACATTGCTGTTGCCAGGAGCATCCGAGCGTGCACCAGGGAGATACGAAAATCGTCCCTTCGATGTATAAAGTACCATGCAAAGTGACTGCCGAACAATGTTATTTCTACGGCAGCGGCAAGATTACGTTAAGCCTGGCAGGGATAAAACTGAGCATATCGATGACGGGGCATGCGGTGTGTGGAGTAAGAGAATTCAAACTTTTGAGTGATGCAAATGACGGATAAGACGGGGGAACTTAATCAGCAGTGTGGATATTACCTGGCGACCGCTTGTTTGCGTCAGGTGCCTGCGGTGCTGGTGCTGGCATTTGTGCGAGTTAATTAGAAGCTGTAGGGGACGGAACTGCACTGTACATGTTTAGTCAATTAATGAATGCTGTACCTTTTTTCTGGATGATATTAATAATGATATTATCAAGAGAAGTAAAGGCTTACTTTAAATGGGTGAAGGAGCGGTAATTAGAGGTTGTTACGAAGAGAGAACTATGTGGAACTTATCTCATACACGGAATTGTGTAAATCAGAAGAGCTTAGATACGTGTTGTGCACCTTATAGTTGTGGAAATAGTTCTGTTCCGGAAGGAGAGTTTCTCTTTTGAATGATAACAAATGTATATGTCTAATATGCAGTACTGTGCAGATCAGGCATGTTCAGTTACATCACTTTTATAAGTACTCTATTCATATGACATCGAGCATTAGTCGGTAATAATAATTAAGGGTTGTTAGTGACTGGAGATGAATTGTGTGCAGTATGCCCAGTTCGGTGCATTGCGCAGATCAGGAATGTTCACCTTCTGGATTGTTATTCTGATCGCTAGGAAAATTCTACACTAGCACGAGAGTCTGTGTCCCCAGTAAGGTATTAGAATAAGTAGTCATTCGTGACAAAATCTAAAAAAGTACATAAATGCGAAAACTAATAAATGAGCTGCACAGAGAATTGTGAGTCAAACTTTTCTGAAAAGAATAGCGACTCATTTTAAACGTTAATGATGAAAGATGATTCGAAATTATTCGGTAATTGATGCGAATAATATTAGATGGCCTAATAATTCTTTGTTTACGAAACGTATCTCATTAATTTCGCTTATTTTGAATAGAAAATACTGTCCGTTTCTTTTTAGATCTAATTTTTCACTAGCTACGAAAAAAAAATGGAGACACAGAGATATAGTTTTCACATAATAAACAACTGCAGTAATAACTTTCCTATCCGTATACAATAAAACGCTTCGTGTATTTATTTATTTCGCGTCCGCTCTTAAGGAAATAGGCGAAAAATAGGCCAGGCTGCAGATTTTGTAATTAAGTTACGTTTTCATAAAGATCGATGATCAGGTTGCAGAAGATGACGAAAATGGGATCCTTATCGCTTTATCTGAAGACACATCTTGCTTGAAACACATCTTGAAATCGGTACGATGTGCATGCAGTTTTTGGAGTCCAATTTTATAACTTTTTCTCTCAGGTCACGACGCACAAATTCGGTAGATGTTTAGCGGAGCACTCGCGAATTGATGATTTATCACTGGCAGTAGACAATTATTTCTTCTATCTTATTGTCTTTCTCTCACGGAGCAGGCTCCTTCAAAGGCCCAAAAATTTCACTATTCCAAGGAAGCAAATATCATTATGGATACAGTGCACTCACATTGCATATAAGCTGACTGGAGTTGCATTCAAGTTTATTGCTGTGTTTTACTCAAGATTTTACTTCTGCCTCTCACTATGGACGATGCACGTTTAAGTAAAAAGGAGGATATGGAATGTAAAAGAAGAACGAGACTACTACTGTCTCAAGAACTAAGACGTGCTACCAATAGAATGAGATGAAGCGGCTATACGGAATAGTGTCAAGAAAGACTTGAAGCATGCAGAAAGGTTACAGAAGGAAATAAGAGCTGCTGATAAGCGTGGGCAGGTAAATGTAGAAACGGCAAGTCAGAAAAAAGAGTCCTGAGGGTTAATGAAGGAGCAAGTCAGAGAAGAGAAGATTCCGCATGGCGAGCCTATACTAAGCAAAAATGTCAATTATTGCGGGAATTTTTTCACGCACGGGTCCACTAGTCATTTAGTAATGGAAACGGTATCTGATATACTATCCGTAGCAAAATGTGACTCGTAACTTTACTATATGGTGAAATTGTCACCAGAGCAAAGGTTCATTGATGACGGTATCTGTAAATGCTCTCAGCAGGGAAAGAACTACCACATATACCGTCAGTACCAAAAGTGCTGTAAATAAAACACTGCTCGCACGCACTCACTCTCCAGACTTGACAATGTTGTTTCAAGAACTGGTGGTGACAGCGACGTCCTGGGACAGGATTATTCTCCAAGGGTTTGTCAAAAATCTCGGACGAGAACAAATTGTCTGTCATGTCTTAAATAAAGCATCAGAATATTCCTCTCGAGGAGGGACAATAAGTCTTTGTTAAATGACCCGAAGAATATAGTTTTTCTTGGAGAAATGAAACCGGAGTAGCGAGGACATTTCATCGCCAGCTAACAAACCAAAAGGCTTAAACTTGTGATGGTGCATGTTTTATTAAAGAAATGTTACGCAAACAGGGGAAGAACGGATTCTGGTAAAGCTTACAAACCAGGGTTGGGGCATGATATTTCACTGTCAGCTAACAAGCTAAAAGGTTTCAAACTTGTGATGACAGAAATGCTTTGCATGTTTGAGAAACGATACGCAAACAGGGAAAGGAATGTACGCGTGATATGAAGGAACAAGGTAAAATATAGTAATTTACGGCATAGCAGGTAGTGGCTGTATTTCAATGAGAAGAGACAAGCAAATAATAAAATTCTAACAGCTCTGATCTCGGTCATACGCGTCACCCAGATTCAATGCCTCTTGACAGAATAATAAGCAAAGTAACAATCTATGTTAGCGAAATTGAAGTTGTACTCGACTCAAGGGAGTAGTTTAATCTGTTACTAATTGGAAGGATGATGATTTGCTAGAGATGCCTGCCATAAAAAAATGCTTTTATCAAAAAACTGGCTACATGTTTAGTATATGAGAGATTGTGTTAGGAAAGGAGTAGTAGTTCATCAATTTTAATTAATAGGAAAAGTATTCCGGGTGAGATCCACCACTGGGGATATATTTGACAGCGTTGACACAGCTTGTTGCAGACACGATACTCTAGTGGTGGTGAAATATTTACTTTTTTTATATTTTAAACTGATAATCAAAAGTAAAAAGATTTACTACAGTCCATTGTGTTGAACTGAGAGTATCTAGAAAAATAGTTGGAAACAAGAGAAGCGCCCCGTGAGTCCTGAGAGTACAGACCTCGAACTGACGAAATGCTAGCTAAGTCTTCAAATTGGTTTTGAATTCAAGATTTTCATCAGCTCCAAAAGTTAATCATCTGTTACCTGCACATTCCCAGTAGTTTCATTAAATTTGCCGAAGATCCGTCCGCAACTTTCTAGTCATAATTTGACAAACAGACAGGTGAAAAGAGACAGGCAACTGTACAGACAGATTATCACGAAAATTTAGTCATTTATTTTTGTGATATTTTTGAGTTATGTTTCAAATCAAACAAAAGAAAAAAAAATAATCAACTCACGACCTGATAAACGGATCTTCATAAAAAAACTAGCTCTCTTTTCCTCATGTTATACACAATTGTTCTTGTAAATTTCATGAAGATCCGTTCCTAGCATATACAGTTATACATATTGTTGACAGACAGTATAAGGGACAGATAGACAAGCAAACAGCCTGGCAAATGCCGACAACTATACATCAACTGCTTGGCGAATGTAATTAAACATTCTTTTTATAAAAACGAAATTTAACAGAAAGCACTAATATAAATAATGTTCGTTTTGAAGAAACCGGGACAGCTGCTATCCTTATTTTTTGCTTAGCATTTACGTAGACCGTAAATGAAACTCATTGATCACACTAGTTTCTAACAATAGTTATAGATTATTTAACATATTTGTTGATCAAAATAGCCCATGTCTTTACCAATTTTGATTTTTTTAAATTTAAAATTTCTGCAATTTTACCTTATACATATTATTCAAAGCTTATACTGTTGTTCCTGTGGGACAGATGAAATTTATGCAGTGAAGGGTTAAGGCTCACAAGGCAGTCTATATTTACTTTAAAATAACGACGGACCAACGCAACATTAAGCTGCTTCGTCGGAAAAACACTACTTGAAACCCAAAGCAAAGGGAACACTCGGCGGTTTACAGTTAAGAACGTGCTGGATCGCGAGAATGATACAGTTTCCCTGTCAACTTTTTTCATTACTGTTCATTTGTACCCGTACATTTCGAGTGACTGGCGGAAAAAAGGAAACTCGTGCTGTTTTGAAATCATATCCTACATTTGCTTACTTTTTCATTGGGTACTGGCCACAGTAATAGAGTTTTTTAGTTCAAAGCATAAAATATTTCACGTCCTTATCTCCTCGAATGAAAAATCTTAATTAAAAGATAAAAGGCTAAATATAAATAAGCATCCACAGGTAGATACTTCCTTAGTAGTTTTTTTCAGCGCATTTTATTGTTTTTTAAAACAAAGAAATACACTGCCTATGCTGAAAATCAGTGGACACTGGCGTCTCAGCAGCAACATCACATTTGCTTGTAGTTAAATTTAACGAAGAAATAACCAACCTACATGAATGGTTTATCGCTTCGAACTCCAGAGTAACGATTACCAGTTAATGAATTTTTGAAAGACCAAAAACTCTGTAGTGACAAGCATGCCTGTTCCCACGCCAGTGTTTTGCTCAGCTAGTCGTCTGAATGTTTTGTTGCGTCCCTACACACAACACAAAAGCATTTACTAAAATGTTTGCCGTCAAGTCCGTCGACCTAAGCAAGAGACACTAGTAAGGTTTCTGATGTCGCTTCAATTTGTGGAGAATTAAAGCCCAGGAAAATACGCACTTACCTTCCGTTTATCCGACATGTCATGCATTCGGACAATGAGATGAAAATTGAAGAAATTAACGTGTGAACCTTCATAATGCAACAGTCGTACGGCAGTCGGACAGAACACATTCATATGACTGTCGTATGAACCAGCCATTACACTAGAGCCTATGATTGTAAGATCAATGGTTGATTTTAATCTTCATCGTAACCTTTTCCAAATAGGTTTTGAAGATTTCTTCATACACGATCAATCGCTCTTTACTTCAGCAATTAACTGTGAGCTGACGATTAAATGCAGCTTTTTATTAAAATCTCTTCGCCCAAACGAAGCCAGCTGCAGCAGTATTTATTGTGACGCTGTCTTGCACGAGCATTTCATTTCGAACTCCAGCTATGCCCTGCTCGGTAACTTTAAATTAATTTCCCCTACCTTCAGGCGATTGCTCTGTCAAATTGAGCAGAGACACAAGGGTTCAATTTAGGAATGCCAACCCTTTATGAATTATTTAGAGAGTTCTTCTCAAGCATAATGTGAGGGTTATTAGATAGAGACTTGGTCAGCTACAGCTATTGAACGATTTCAACTAGATTAAAATGATATCTACATAACTAAGATTTTAGCTGAAAGTATAGCGATGAATAGTAGATGAAACTTATATTAGTGAAGATGTTGTTTGTAATTGATCTTCATATAACCTAAACTTATGTAGAGGCGTAAGCCGTTGAATAGGCTGTAGTTGTGATTAAGCTAAGTACATATATATTGACAACGCTCTATAATACGCATGATCATTATTAGTAAACAACAGATTTTCAAGCATTTCAGTAGTATAAGAAACATTAAAAAATACCGGCATATTTAGCGCATGTTACTTCATATTGATGTAATCAGTATATTTATCCGATGACAATTTAAAAAACACCATGCATCAGCATGAAATAACCAGCCCAAATAGTAATACTTTATAACAGTAGTTCCTGTTGGGCAGGAGGGAGTTTTTTCCGTCTCCAGGGTAACGGTTTAGGATTAACGCTTGCAGCTCAATTAAAAGTTGCTACTTAAAAGCTCATGACCGAATTCTGGACTAGCTGAAGCTAATAGAATAAGACTAGATTGAATGAGCGTCTTTCAACTTTGATTATCTTCTGTAGTCGTTCATATAGGTGGTTCAGTTTTACATATCTATGTTTAGTGTTCAGAATATACAAATAGCGCTGTTTTCTTGGTTTAAGAAAGATCTATGTACGGAAAACATGATATATACTTGCACAGCTCTTTCCATGGTTACTTGTAATTGTGGAGTTTATTAGTTAACTTAAAATATGTTACATAGTCTGTACATGATGTACGTTAGAGCTTGACTACTAGGGTCAAGCGCATAAAAAACAAGAATATTTCATAGATATACATACTTTTGATTTCAGCTTAAGAATTTTAAGCATAATAATAAGCTTCTCGGCTCAAAATAGGTGACTTACTGATTTAACCGATCACAACATAATACTTTAAGTTATGTGCATTTACAAATAATGCCATCGCTCTAGCAAAACGATGTTTTACAGTGAGCGAAATCGTTCTCTTTTAATACCAAGCTAAAACTCTACCTTCACGATTACAAAAATATGTTTTATTCTCCAATATGCATCTCTAGCCTTTGAATTTGCTAGCAATTTCCATGTAAACTATGTCTATAAGGTGAAAAAAGTGCTTCGATTACTAATGCCTATTTTTCTTCCTTAACTAATTCACAAAATATAATTTCAAAAAATGAAAACTTGCTTATTTCGCTAAGCGTTTAGTTTAGTCATGGAGTTTGTTTTTGACTTTCAGGAACTGAATGTCTAAATTAGTGACTAATAACGAATTCCTTATATTTTTCTGTTTGAAATATTAGTAATGATAAGAAGTGCTCACATTTCACTCCCAGGGAACAGATGCCTCGTCTAAGGAAACTCTTCCATAACTGATCAATATTTTCCCTTCTCTTGCAGGTAGCCTCCAGCAGATGCGCTATCAGCCCCTCCCTGCTCATGGTTCTGGCCCTCAGCTGCGCCCTGATGTTGCCACCAGCAACTGCCAGACCTTCCCAGGCGGGGTGAGTCTAAACATAAATGTAAATACGGCTGCGACATACTTTCTATGAAAAAGTAACTACGAAAATTGCTGATTTGATTTAGAAAATTGCATTTGATTTCAATGCAACATTAGTAGAAGTGGCACTATTATATGGTGGGAGTCAGCAGAGTCCATTTAATCGTTAAGGGGTGAACTGTAAAAATGGGTTACCGAGCACATACTATTAGAATACTGAAACATTGCGAGCTTTGTAGACTCTTATCTCCTTGTCTCATCGAGAATGGTAACAGCTCTGCACTTCCAAAAATACCCTTAAACAATGAAGTTTATGTACAGTAGCTATCTCTCATGTTTTATGCTTTCAAGCCATGTTACACCATAATTTTATGGCGCGTACCAACAAACACCGAAAACGAAAGATGAAGTCTTACCGTGAAAGTTGAGCATTATCTAAAACGTGCTGCGACCAGTAAATGGAACTACATAGCACTAGTATTCACTTAATTTTAACGAGTACTGGAGTGCGTACAATCGGCCTATACCGGGTGTCCCACAAAAATGTACCCGGTTTTTATTTTATCATATCTCGGCTTTAAATCAACATATTTTAGGTGTCTTTTTTTCCAAAATATAGTAAATTTTGTTTTCTTTTCGAATATTTGAAGTTTTTTGAAATTTTTTGGATAACTAATTCACAATGATCGATTTGCTGAAAGGGTAGAATACCATTTGTTCAGATGAAACTTTTTGCGAAAAACATTGGGTATTTTTTCATTTCTTCAAACTTGCTGTTAATTAATCTTCCAGGAAATTAAATGTATCCTACATACCAACAAGTACAAGTATTTAAACCCTCTGAGAGATTATTTCCCTTATTATTTCAACATTTGAAGACACCTAAGTTGCAGCTTACTACCGAGCAAAAAATTTTCCTCATACAGGAATATGAGGCAACGAAAAACTGTAATAATCTTAGAAGAGCATTTCATAAAAAATTCCCGGAAAGAAACTCGCCCAATAAGAAGACTGTGTATCGCACAGTTAGAAAATTTAATGAATATGGAAGCATCCTCAACCAAAACAAAGGCCACTCAGGGAGAAAAATTACTCAAAGAACAGAAA
>LQNS02278170.1:17749234-17784978 GCA_001587735.2 Parhyale hawaiensis | reverse complement strand
CTGCTGATGAATTTGCTTTTGAAGCCACGATTAAGAGCTCAGCCTGGCGCAGCGATGCATCAGCGAAGTGCATAACAGATTACGACCGCCTTTGTAATGGATATCCAGTTTGCAGATGAATATCTCGACCGTATGCCGCACTCAAAGGGCGAGAGAACGTGCTACATTAACAGACTCACGTATTCGGGCTCCTGTAGAACCTGCCTGTAGTGCTGCACAGTGACCAGGAGAGTGAAGAACATAAGCAATTTACGAACTTTGGGCCACAGGCCTGACGCGGGTTCATAAGACATTCAAATGAATGAGTTGTCCCAGCTCAATTTTCGAACGCGTTGCACTTTAAACGGTTAAAAAGTCGGCAGCTTCCAAGTGCTGATTTACTTTAACTTTGAAGAGATTTCGGAAACGTTTGCAAATGGTACTTGCCCAGCCAACTGATTTGGCGGTTAGTATTTCAGTGTACTTTTCGGTAAGCACATAGTTATCTCTAGAAGCACTCATTCACACACACAAAAAAAAAAAAAACATTCGGATGCCAGTTGAGAGAAGAGGTTTATTTGGTAATTGTGTGGACCCACCCGCACTGAGAACTACACAAAAAGTACACAGCTACTATGCCCTGAGGCTAAAAGGGAAATGTACTTGGATACGGGCTTACACTGGACTTATCTGCTGTTCAGTGTGTGGCCAGATCATGACCCGTATTAACAGTCTCACGCATACATTGTGTACAACGGTAGGGTGTAGGCCCATTCATAACTGCGCATGGGGTTAGACAGAACCTACTGGCCTGCTGTACATTGTTATGAAACACCATCTATTCTATATTAAAGTTTCATGTATGAGTTTGGGCTTCCGTATAACCAGTTTACACTATGTTGTGTGCCGGATAATAATTGGCTTAAGCAGCCACAATTGCCAATACAGGAATAGAGGCCTCCACAGAACTTTCTAGTTTGCATGTTTGCGTAAGCAAATAAATTGTGTTCATTAAGCCAACAATGCCTGTTGGCTAATGTACTATAGGCCTATATGTATATGAGCATCGGCACAACTAGTCTGTAGAGTATTATCGTTAAGACGGAAGATGAGAAACTCTTATTTAAAAGTTATTATTGCGAGGCATGGCAATTGAAATTCTAGTTTTAGCTTCAACGTGCATTATATGCCTGTAATCTACACTGTGCACATGATGCAAAGCGCTCTCCACTACTACGTACTGTGATGCTTTTCATATATCATAAAGTATAGCATCACTAACTACATAGTTGTTGACCTCGTCCATCATTGTCGAAAATAAATCTAATATCGATGCGCTTGAAGAACACTAGCATGAACACTGAAGAACACTTGCTTGAAATAAGATAAGTCGACAACTCTCTACATGTGTGTATATGTTTTGGTGGAGGAGAATATTCAATTTGCGATAAAATACAGACAGATACCTGGTAAAAATATTTGTGTTTGAAAAAAAAAATATTTCACTGCATATGTTTGCAATATTCTACCCTGTAAACTTGCACACCCTTGAAAAATGAAGTCAAAGCGAGCGAAAAATATACGAGGTTTGCAAACTTCAAAGCTAAATCAGTTATCCGAGGATCAAAACCCGGGGGACGTTCCTTTGAATGTCTGTGAAACAAAGAGAAAAGGATTTCGAACACGCAGCCAGAGCTCTGTAGGTTCATATGCAATTCACTTCAGAAAATTCAGCAAACTTCTCGCCAGGCTTAGTCGTCGGTGAATTTTGATACACACAGGAAAAATCATGTGCTAGAAGATCGTAGCGATCGTGAATCCAAATTGGTTAATGCTTGTGAGATTATTGAAAAATTTCTATTTAGTCGCGGGTGAACTTTGTCACCCAGGAAAATATCGTCATGTGTTAGAAAATCCTAGTGATCGTGAATCTAAGTTGATAAATATTAGTGAGATTTGTGGAAATTCCTCCAATTCTAGTCTTAAGAGATACCGGTGCATGGTGCCATGAACTTGGTATTGGATTTAAAATCCACGCGGTTTGGTTTGCGATATTTTTTTACGCTCCTCCAGCCTTTGATTGGAGAGGTTGCTCAAAGAGCTGTTTTTTGTTGAGCCCAAGTGCGTATCATGAATACTCTTTTCATTCTATAGAGAGCGTCACTCATTACAGTATGCAAAAATGCTATGTAATTAGCTAATTATCTTGCAACAGGAGCCAACGATCAAAATGGTTATTTGCTTAATAAATGATTTTATATTTATGGGCTGTATGGTCATCAATTAGAGTACATTTTGTGAGGCTCATAATTGTAAACTACTAGCAGACCAAAAATATGACCAGGATGGGGATATTCTTAATTTGTGATTACTCTGTGAATCTGTGAATAAGTATGCTTTGTCTCTTATCTCTGTTTGGGTTGGACATATCTAGCAATAACGGTAAAAACCTGTTCGAGCACCAAAATTGAAAACAGTAGTCAGATATGGATAAGAAAGGATATCTAGCGAACGCCTAATTCGTTCACCAATTGGAAATCACTCTGGGAGATGGGTAATACTCATCAATTACAAATTTTGCCTATTTTAGTCTGTAGGGAGAAGGTAAGGCAAATTTTTAGTGAGCATCGCTAGCACACCAAAACTAGAGCACTCTGAGAGCACATACTTCCGCCAAGCAAATCAATGTTAGCGAAAAATTTATTTTGGTCTTGAAACCAGGATTTTCTCTTTATCATCACCAAAATATGGTCATTTTTGCTTGTCGACAATAGTATCTTTTTTTTTGTAATTTTCTTGAAGAACCGTCCCTAGCGTTTTGAGTTATGTTCTGACAAACACCAATAAAACTATACGCACAAGCACACAAGCGAACTAACCGATCAGCAACAAAATTTGGTCATTGTGCCTTTTAATATTTCTAACTTTTTCGCAGAAGTTCGTCCGTAACATTTTCAGTCATGTTCTAACAAACATAAAAACAAATAGAGAGAAACAGACAAACGGACTGGCAGGTCGCCACAAAAATTTGTTCAGTTGCTCTTCGTAACCTCACAAACAATTGCTACAAACTTCATGAAGATCCGTCTGTGCATGAGTTATGTTACCAAGAAAAAAAACAGCAAGACAAACAAACAGTTGAACGGTTCCTCACCAAAGTTAGTCATCTCTTCCTTTTAACGTACCTAACATTGCCTTGAAATGTTGTAAATATTTTTTCACAATTTTTTGGTGACAGACAAAGCGACAAACAGAATAGCAGACGCGTACAAACGCTCACAGAATCATAACCTCCATGGCGGAGGAGGTAGTTACGAAACCACAAGCTCAATCCAGCAAATCGCATAATATCAGCGAACCCATAAATCTAGCAAGGTCGGATGTTCATCAATTGGAATTTATTCTCGGCAATAAGCAATAAATTTTACAAGCTATGAAACTGCCACGGCAGCCGTGTCGGCCTCGCTAATAGAGCCATAAAGTACCTTGTTTGTGGCCCAGTACGCGCTGCATCATTATGGCGTGGTGATGAGAGGTGCCGTGTAGTTGCAGACAGACTTAATGGACGTTATTTATGACAGATTTGTGTCTCTGGAGTTAAAAGTTATATGAAGAGCTGGATCAAATTACGTATTGAGTGAGAATACACATTTTTCATCTGTCCCTAACCATGTTTATACTAATTTAAAATTATTTTTATGCGTCTAAATGCCTTGTATCCTTTTCATGTCGTACGAAATTAATAGTTAAGACACATATATCATGCGTGTAGGCGATTTGCGTATACTTTCATTGATCAAGAGCAGCTCACAAACTTGGTATCTTCATCTCCACAATTGCTGTTTGTTTTTATTAACATGCTGTTGATTTTTTTCGGTACTTTTGGCACTGTGGATGTTCAGAATTTTCAACTTTAGTATTGATCAAGGTATTGATTCCATTGTGGTGTTTACTGCTCATTTGAACTACGCTACTATTTTTCAGCTATCATAGTATCAATTCTTCCAATTATTTACTGCAGATACAATTGGTACAGATGGGGCCACAAATTGTATCCAAAATGCTGTTCTAAACCTTTCTTGGGAATAAGATAAACTAACTTTTTATTCCGTTGTATTTGTTGATTGCTAAAACGGAATTAAAATTGACAGTGCTTGCTGTTCTTGATGTTGGAGTTATGTCCGCTGCTTCGGAGGCACATATCAACGTGTCTGTCAAAAATGTCGCTGCGTGTAGGGACGTCGCTGAAACCATTTGCCTACTTAAGCGTGTCTATTAGTTACCCTTTGAGTTAAGCCGTCTTTCTCGAGAGAGATTAGTCCAAGCCCGTGGTGGTGAAGCGCGTATGGCTTGTTACACAGCTGGGCCATCAACATTGCTGCATTGCGTTGGATTCTTTCCATTTTATCTAAATATTTGCAGTGATGCGGCGACCAGAATTGGACAGCAAATTGTAATGGTAGGCACACTAGTGATTGGTGTAAGGGCGGATTATATCCCTAGTTTCTCGTAATAAATGCCACACCTCTTGCTTACCGTTTTTCACTCTTATTTACTTGATGACTGTCTTTTTTTTTGTTCGTTTCTGTTAATTATGAAATATGTCGATTCCTTGACTTTAGAGAGGCATTTGATATGGTTGCTTTAATGCTGTGTTTGAAAAAAAAAAAACTCGATCGTCATGGTGGTACAACTAATGAAATAATTGCCAGTTATATAAGAGCGACCAGTATGTACTTCGTAGTCCTGTCATTCCTCAAGTTTTGCGTATCAACATTGGAGTCCCCAAAGGTAGCGTGCTGGAACCATTGTTATTTGATATTTTTCTTGATAATGTACCTGCTCATTGTATGAAGTGTGCTCTGTCTGCAGATGATGCATTATTTATCACTAGCAGATATATTTTACTCAGCCATAACCAATACCAAATATATTTTCAGTGGAATGTCGGAATGGTTAACTCGAAATAGATTAATTGCTCAATAAGACAAAAACAAGTTATTTCATGTTATTCACTCTATGCTCTTGCCCTGAGTTACCTTCTGTTTGTTTCAATGGCAAAAAAATTTAAATGGGTGTCTCAGCTACGATATCTCGGTTTCATTCTTAATGATAAACCGAGCTTGAAAGTCCACAATGTAGAAGTGGGTCGAAAGCTCAGTAGAGTTCTTGATATAAATTATGCATTGTCACTTACCTGTATGTCAATTATGATTCTATTCCTTAAAATAGATTCATTCTTCATTGGCTCATTTTACATTAGCTTGAATTATTATCACCTGGGTGCAGCCCTCGTTGTTACATTCGTAAATTAGAAGTGTTACTAAATAAAATTTCATGGCGAATATAACGTGTAAAACAAGACACTAATGATATACCGTTGATAAATTGTAGCTGTATGTACTAGACCTTAAAAATGATGCGGTTTCAAGATTTGTACAGCTAATCGCTACTTTCATTTTCCTATCACGATTATATGATCATCCTGGAAATTTTCAAAGAAAATACGGCTCGTTCATTCTCGAACGAAATTTTGAAATGAGAAGATGCCTTCTCAATCTCTCAAACGTGCGTATTGCTGTAGAGAAACATTCAGATATTTTTCAAACGGCGTCTCTTGGTCATAGAGTACCAATGTATTTATTGGATCCGGTATCCAAAAAAACGCTTTAAAAAAAAGCAGTATAAAGATTATGTGATGCAGTTGTGCTAATATAATCATTACTTGTTGCCCCCAAATCCATTACTTTCTCTAGCTGCTGTGCAGACACATTATTATTTGTGTACAGTAATTTGAAATGTCTTCAAGATTTTTTTATTACCTCCGTCAAGAAGGTTATGTTTTCATTCTGTTTGTCTGTCTCTTTGTCTGTCTGTTTCTCTCTCTTTAACCGACATAACGCAAAAAGTTGCTAAGAGAT
This sequence comes from Parhyale hawaiensis, assembly GCA_001587735.2. Taxonomy (NCBI): domain Eukaryota; kingdom Metazoa; phylum Arthropoda; class Malacostraca; order Amphipoda; family Hyalidae; genus Parhyale; species Parhyale hawaiensis. Next base: position 17,779,078 of record LQNS02278170.1, on the reverse strand, counting down.
CTTTACGAAATTTACAGGGATTATTAGGCACGTTAACAGTAACAGATGATTAACTTTTTGTGAAAACTTGTTCGTTTGTTTGTCTGCCTATTTTTCTTAGTAGCATAACTCAAAAAGTTATGAACAGATTTTCATGAAATTTACATAAATTGTTAGGCATATTACGAAGAGTATAGACCAATTTTTTTGTGATAAATTGCTTTGTTAGTTCGTATGATTTTATACCTGTAAGCACAATAACTCAAAAAGTCTTGAATGGATTTTTATGAAATTTAAAGGAATTGTTAGTAATGCTAAAAGACATGAATGATTAAATTTTTCGCGATAATCGGTTGGTCTGATATTGACGTATGTTTGTTAAAAAATTGTTTGTAGCAGCATAACTCGAAAAGTTAGAACAGATCTTCAAGAAAATTACAGAAGCTGATATTACTGTCAAATGGTACAAATAATTAGATTTTGGTTCTGATACAAAAGAAATCAAAATTCCAGTACCAATTTGATTTTATTTTCATTACCGTTGTCCTGCTCGGTGGAATTATTGTACGCTTTCAGAGTGCTCTAGTTTATCAATGTAACTAAGAATCTGTAATATTTTATCATGTTATGAAAGAAAGTAATTGAATCAACAGTACTCCATATTCTTCTGCCAAATTTCTTCTTCAACGGACTTCTAAAATGTAAATTAAATATCATGTCGGCAAGCTCAAAAGCTTATATGTAGCTCAAGTGGCAACTCAAGCAGTGCAAACATGATGTTTCTCTTTCTATTATTCATGTACTATGGGCGTTGTTTGGGACTCGAAATATATCCAAACAGTGTGACTGGAAATACATATATACGCAATGAAACAGACATGGCTGATTATTATATAATACAGTTACAAAATTATTTAAGCATGCGTGCTGTATTGATATCTTCTCTTTGTGTCCCCGTCCACTAACAATAGTATCTGTCGAACTCAAGTGTATCGTTTAACGTGTAAATACCATGCGAGCTTTTTTTCTGAGTTACATTGTTTAATTCAAGCGAGATAATTTGGGTTTGTGCATCAGGAGCGCAGGTCGTTCTGAAAAGTAAATAAATGACATAAAATTGAACATATTTATATTGGACTTCTACAAGAGCCGGCTGCATCAAGCGAATACACAGTAATAGAGACATACATTTAGACCGCGGATAAATTATGCGGATGATCTTTAATTGTCAGAAACTCGGGAAGGAAAGGGAAATTTTAATACTGTTTGTTGCATTGCGTACCCAAGAGTCCCTGCTGTCAACGTATCGAGTTGCTTTTAAATTGGTTGAACTTTTGCAACTCAGCATTGTGAAAATAAAATTGTGGCATTTTTATTCCGCAGGGCCTAAATTCGCGCTCCCTTTTTTACATAATCGCTCCTCATTCGCCCAAATTTCTATGATCGCTTTCGCAGCATTGAGGAACTTCCACTGTACTTCTAAAACACTGAGTGATACAATTTTCATAATACAACGCTATGAAATGATAGTTATATACTTGTACATACATGGAATGGAAAATCCTTCAACGTCAAACTGCTTATAGAAAAAATTCCTCGGATTTTCTGGAAATAAGATAGTGCCCCTATACAAGCATCAGATTTTAAGAAGTTTCAGCGCAGGATACAGTAGCTTGCCTTCAGCAGTGACCAGAAACTCTCATCTAACATCTTTTAATTTCTTTCTATGGGGTATTTGAGGAATAAAGTGCATTAATCACCTCTTCTAAGTTAGACCAGCTTGCAAAATGATACTACGGTTCAGTAATATATCGTAAAAAACAAACTTGACGTTATCAAAAACACGACGAGAGTGAGACATTTAAACTGTCGAAGAAAATAAGCGAATGTCAAAGTCCGTTTCATATTGTCACTCTTCTAAAGAAATTTTTCAAGAATTGTTATTGTTGTCTTGTAATATTGATCTCATAAGCAGTGTCAGTGCCGTCTGTTTTACTGCTTTTAAGCAACGGAACACTGAAAGACGAAATTAATTTGACCAAGGTCATGTCTGTTTATCGCGATATTAGAAAACACTTGTGTGTACGTAATACTGAGGTGAAAGGGGTATAGTTTTTCACCGTGACTGGGATTTTCAACTCAGGTGCTATAAAATATGGGCACTAATAGCAGATTGTATGGTCGAGACCAAGTAAACTAACATTCTGTTTCAAAAGGCATAGGCAGATTGCTGGGTTTATTCTAAGAAAATTTACAACTGTACAAACTCTGGGCGAGGCCCCAACTGTAAGGTTACGCTGTAAAGTTAATGAAAATAAGATTATATTCCGGTCAGCTATAAGTAATTTTATGGTTGTTCTCTCGTTGTTTATGTCTGTGATGCCTTGCCCATGCAAATTCAAACTAATTACAAATTGTACAACTGCACAAGCCTGGATTTACAGCTGCATAGGACTGGATTTACAATTGCACATTTTGAATTCCAACTGCACAAAAGGGGTACCACTGCACGTTAGGAGAAACTCTGGTAGATTTTTTTTTACAAAAGTTTAAAGTGACGAAAGTGGATAACACACGCTGTTTATGAGCTATCGTCCTTATGACATAAAAAAATATACTTAGTAGTCCTGAGGAAACTTTAACCTTGAACATGATTAAATTTGATTTTGGTTCAATATGATACTGTTATCTTTCTACGAGGGCTACCGTTCTGTAAATTACTTTTTTATTCTTTTCTCCTCTTCTTTGAGTTCTTTTTTTACCTAAAGTGATTTTAATTTAACTACGTTTTGTTACATGAAGCTTAAATTTAAAAAATCTTTCATGGTATTGCGACTACTCTCCAGAAAATAATTTTTCTCATTTTCGTAAGTTCACTGTAAACAAAATTTAATTTTTTTCAAAGTAGCTAGTTAGAACTGTTCTAAAGTAAAATAATTCCACTCTTCAAGTGAATTTGGGTGCGCTGATCGACATTATAGTGAAAGAAAGATTACGATACAGTCACGCCGGGCGCGATGCACCTTCTGAAAGTAAAATTACATCCCCAATAATGAACACTTTGAAACTGCCGATGTACTGTAAGTTCGTTACGGTCACCTCGGGCGATGTGGCGCACTAGGAAAATTGAATTTCAACTCTAAATGGCATCTATTTAATCTCTAGGAAATCTGTCTTATTAACAAGGCCACCAACTCCATTAAAACCTCATCATTATTTCAACTCGCTCTCGAGATATTACTAGGTACTGAAAAACACCATATGCTTGCTTGACTTGAGTGTCGCTATGGAGTATAAAAACAGTGATGATGTCATTATTCTTTATTTTAAACTAGAGCGACACTATACAAAAATTTCTCTACATTTCAACATTTTTTTGATGGACTTGCACAACAGTTTGCTCATTCATCATCATTTTATATTTTTAATAACACAGGGAGCACAAAAAATAAAAAAAGTTAAGTTTATCGATTTCTTCTACAATAAAGAGACTTTTCGAGTGCAATTGAGTTCAGATCCCGAAGCAAATGAAAGCATAACCCAACGGTCAACAAAGAGCTGCTCATGTTTGCTCTGCACTCGCTGTAAATCTTTTCTATGATCAATGCATGTTTACGTTAGCACTCACTGCATGGGCGGTGGCAAACTTTTTAAATAGGTTTTTATGAGAGGATGAACTTGCTTGGTAAACTTACTTCTCGGAAGCGTGTCTAACAAAGATTGACTGATGGTGAGCACCTTGAATGATAATAATAATATTTAAAAAAGACTGGGTCTAGAGCAATATTTAAAAAAAGAGAACTAGATCGAAATCTATTAAAAACTAGAAATTAGCGGAATCTAGCAGAAAATTGCCTTGGACAAAAACCGTTTTAGGCAAACTATGCTTAACTTACAAAGCACACTGTTGATTATTTTAATTGTAATTATATTTCTCAACGATATCGTGATCAATAGAGAAGTGAATAATTCTTACTATTTGAAGAAATTTCTAACCCTTTACGTCCGGCGTTGAAGAATGCACCTCGATAACGGCTGTAATGTGTGTAATGATTGCAGTCATTGCGTATTGAGAACGACTGTGACTGGTACATTATTGCAGTCATTGAGTCTGGAGAACGACTGTGACTGGTACATTATTGCAGTTATTGAGTCTGGAGAACGACTGTGACTGGTACAACACATGTTCTGGTTGCTCTGAGACAGCTATCGCGTCAGAACAAAGAGTTTAGAATACAATAAGAGCCGAAAGTACGTGCAAGCTTTCAATATGGCGGCGCATGGTGGGAGTGTAAAAACATTGAAACATAACATCATTTGAATGCTCAATAATCTTATGAATGAATTAATGAATTTATAATTCAGAGACGTCAGAAATGCTTAGTTTTGAAAGTATTGCTGTTGTTACGGGGTATATAAATATAGCGGGCATATATACATAAAATTAATTATGGGAATAATAGTTGACTGATTATATTCATTATATGTTTTCCTATCTGTCAATGAATTATTAATTACGAATGATCCAGCTGATCATTCTCCGAAAATAGCACATGACAGAATTGTGACTATGAAATAATATAGAAAAAAAGGATATAATATGTTAGACATGTCCACAACCTACCTAACTGAACGACTTAGCGATTGGGTCTCATACTGCAGCTGGATCAGTAAACCACACGCAAAGATCTCACAATATATTGGAAAAAGAGCATGGAAATTTAATAAAAAGAGGCAACCGCATGCAAGCAAGAATTAAGCAAGCTGTATTGAGATTGACTCTTCGCAACAACATTGAATGGTAACTGCTACGAGTTATAAGTGAACTATTCCGCAGGTTCTCTGGATATTATTATTTATTTTCAATCGTAAATATCATGTATGTATATTAATACCTGAAGTGTATCAGCCTAAAGATAACTCAAATTGATTACTTCCGAAACAACTGACCAGGTGGCATAAACGGTGCACTCAGACAGCGAAGATGTGATACAATGCATGCATACAAACATATTATCATATCAATGCTGTGTTTAGGAAAACTCCGGGAAAAGACCTCACTGGCTATGCATGTTTCATTCATTTCTTAACACATTTCGATGACCACTGTCTTCTACTCAAGACGCTCAAAATTTTGGTTACAATAGATATTGTATAGATAGTCTCGCACAAATAAAGTGGTACCGGTACGTATCACCATAGTTCAAGTTATGAATTCATTCTAATATTAATTTATTTTAATCATTATAGTCTAAATTTTATTCTAAGCCATTTTTTTGGGATGTTTTATATTTGCAGCGCGATAAGAAACCTTGGACGAACTACAAGCTTCAATTTCTTTTGTACGTACATACATTTACATTTCCCTTATCTTTACCCTATCCGTTACCAAGTTTTTCAGCCGCTTGAGCGCCAAGGCGAGGCTGTTGCAAAGAAAATTGCGGTTTCAGAGACAATTTAAATTTTTCGTTACCGTTGCTTTGCTTGGCTGAGGTATGCGATCTCAGGGTGTTCTAGTTTGCACTCATTTGGTGCGTTCGGTCATATTTTGGTATCAAATTTATTTAAAAACAGTAAGGGGGCTGGAAGGAAAAATATATCCCTAAGGGGGGCGGGGGAGTAAAACGGTTAAGAAATACTTATCTAGATATTTGAAACACTTCAGTATTCACTGCATCTTTGAGGCACTTTTAAGCAAAGGAAAACAACATTTCTTGCCTCTATACGCTATTAATGAACGCATCGCCATCAGCCATTGAAATTTCATCGATATTCTCGTGTATCACAACATACTGCGAGTGAGTTTGCATTAAGTATGTTTTAAATAAGAAAATGATATCTTTAGGTATCACCGCCTATCTCTAGAGCAACTAACACTTTCATGACAAACTTTTGAGGCTGAATACATATATTAGTTCTGACTGGTTTCACGATATGAACACTATCATGAATATCCAACAACATTACGGATGTAGTACTGATTTAAAGTTCCCTGAATGTTATCGTCAATAAACTACCAAAGTAGTCCCAGAGTTTGGCAGTACTGCCAATAATTATTAATTTATTCTCAATCTGACAGCGTTCTACAAACATAACTATTGTTTAAAAAGTGTTTGTGGTTGCTGAAAAAAAATTGCCTGGTAGTCAGTATGAAGGGGCAGAAGCAGCCTATGATATAAAGCGAGTATCTCAGTTGGTGTATGCTCACCATCTCTGGATAAAGTTAAAAATTCTACAAAGAATCTATAGAGCGGAACTCAGTTTTGCATCGGGTTAGATTTAAATGAAAAATTTATAGGTACTTACATAATAATGCAATGATATACGTAAGAAGGGGCACTGTTTATTGACGGCGATGGCCTCGATACAGAGCACGGATCCCAAGGCAGCGTTTGTTTTTGTGGGTGATGTTAATGCACACCACCGGGACTGGTTGGGATCGGCATCACCGACTGATTNATTAAATTAGATGTGCAACTAATTACGTTAAAATCCAACAACAAGCATACCGGTAGAAGAAAATTTTCCAAACACTCAAAATAAAGTTGGTAAACCGTGAAAATTTTCACGGGTCCAGCTAGTTATTATTAATGTATCATATAGATGCAAAATTATTTAAGCATGCGTATTGATATCTTTTCTTTGTGTCCCTGTCCACTAAAAATAATATATGTTGAAGTCCATTGTATCGTTTAACGTTTAAAAATTATGCAAGCTTCTTTTCTGAGTTACATTGTTTAATTTAAGCGAGATAATTTGGGTTTGTGCATCAGGAGCGCTGGTCGTTCTGAAAAATAAATAAATGACATAAAATTGGACATATTTATATTAGACTTCTGCAAGGGCCGGCTGCATCAAACCAATACACAGTAATAAAGACATACATTTAGACCGCGGATAAAATATACGGATGATCTTTAATTGTCAGTAACTCGGGAAGAAAAGGGAAATTTTAATGCTGTTTGTTGTATTACGTACTCAAGAGTCCCTGCTGTCAACGTATCGAGTTGCTTTTAAATTGGTTGAACTTTTGTATCTCAGCATTATGAAAACAAAATTTAGGCTTTTATTCCGTGGGGCCTAAATTCGCGCGCCCTTCTTACATAATCGCTCCTCATTCGCCCAAATTTCTATGATCGCGTTCGCAGCAATGAGGAACTTCAACTGTACTACTAAAACAGTGAGTGATACACTTTTCATAATAGAAAACTCTAAGAAATGATAGTAAATATACTTGTACATACATGGAATGGAAAAATCCTTCAACGACGTCAAACTGCTTACAGAAAAAATTCCACGGATTTTCTGGAAATAAGATAGTGCCCCTATACAAGCATCAGATTTATCGCTGGTAATCATTTCGAAAGAAGTTTCAGCGCAGGATACTGTAGTTTGCCTTCAGCAGTGACTGGTCTACCAAAAACTCTCATCTCACATCTTTTAATTTCTTTCTATGGGCTACTTGAGGAATAAAGTGCATTAATCACCACTTCTAAGTTCGACCAGCTTGCAAAATGATACTACGGTTCAGTAATATATAGTAAGAGACACACTTGATCTTGTAAAAAACACGACGAGAGTGAAATATTTAAACTGTCGAAGAAAATAAGCGAATGTCAAAGTCCTTTTCATATTGTCACTCTTTCTAAAGAAATATTTCAAGAATTGTTATTGTTGTTTTGTAATTTTGGTCTCATAAGCAGTGTCAGTGCCGTCCGTTTTACTGCTTTTAAGCTACGGAACACTGAAAGACGAAATTAATTCGACCAAGGTCATGTCTGTTTATAGCGATATTATGAAGCATTTTTATGTACGTAGTACAACAGACAGAATTAATATATCTCTACTTATTCTTAGATTACTGAGGTGAAAAGGGTATAGTTTTTCACTGAGAGTGTGATTTTCAACTCAGGCGTTTTGAAACATGGGCACTAATAGTAGATTGCATATATGGTCGAGACTAAGCAAACTAACATTATGTTTCAAAAGGCATAGGCAGATTGCAGGTTTTATTCTAAGAAAATTTACAACAGCACAAACTCTGGTGCGAGGCCCCAACTGTAAGGCCACACTTTAAAGTTAATGAAAATAAGAGTATATTCTGGTCAGATAGAAGTAATTTCTATTATTGTTCTCTCGTTGTTTATGTCTGTGATGCCCTAGCCATGCAAATTAAAAACTAATCACAAATTGTACAACTGCACAAGCCTGGATTTACAGCTGCACAGGCCTGGATTTACAACTGCACATTTTGCATTTACAGCTGCACAAAAGGGGTAACACTGCACGATAGAAGAAACTCTGGCAGATTTTTTTTTTTACAGCGTTTGAAGTGACGAGATCTGTTTGTGTGCTATCGTCCATATGACAAAAAAGAAATAAACTTAGTAGTCTCGAAGAAACTTCAACCCTGAACATGATTAAATAAGTGTGATGTTGGATCAATATGATACCGTCATCTTTCTACGAGGACTACCGTTCAGTAATTTACTTTTTTATTCTTTTCTCCTCTTCTTTGAGTTTTTTTATCAAAAGTGATTCTAATTAACTACGTTTTATTACATGAAGCTTTAACTCAAAAAATCTTTCATGTCATTGGGACTGCTCTCCAGAAAGTAATTTTTTGCGTTTTCGTAAGTTCATTGCAGACAAAATTTCATTTTTTTCAAAGTAGCTAGTTAGAACTGTTGTAAAATAGAATTATTCCCCTCTTGAAGTGCATTTGGGTGCGCTGATCAACATTATAGTGAAAGAAAGATTACGATACAGTCACGCCGGGCGCGATACACCTTCTGAAAGTAAAATTACATCCACAATAATGAACACTTTTAAAGTGCCGATGTAAGAAGTTCGTTACGATCACTTCGGGCGATGTGGTGCACTAGGAAAATCGAATTTCAACTCTAAATGGTATCTATTTAATCTCTAGGAAATCTGTCTTATTAACAAGGCCATCAACTCCATTAAAACCTCTTCATTATTTCAACTCGCTGTCGAGATACTAGGCGCTGAGAAAACCATATGCGTGCCTGAGTGTCGCTATGAAGTATACAAAAAGTGATGCTGTCAATATCCTTTATTTTGAACTAGAGCTACACTATACAAAACTTCCTCTACATTTCAGCATTTTTTGATGGACTAGCACCACAGTTTGCCCTTTCATCATCAATATATATATATATATACAAGAGGGCCCGCGCTGTCATAAAATGACAGGGATGAATTTGTGATGACCTTCTTCATACATTCGTTATTACAACTGCTAACCTAAGCACCCTGAGATGAGCGTTTACGGCTGCACAGCTTTTCAGTAGCGAAACTTTTTTCCCTCTCTAAAATGGAGAAAAGTCATCGCTCATTGCAGCCCAATCAGCAACGCTCAAAGTAATAGCTCAGATTCGGCATTGTGGATACGGTAGGCTAGCTTACACAAGTCCACTGGTTTTTGTGCTGCGAAAGCTATTGCATCGTCCATTAAATTAAATTTGGGAGAATAGCTGAAGCAACGAAATCATCTGTGGGATGAAACTACGAATCAAGATGCATGAGAGTGCCAATGGAAGCTTCAGATATTTTCAGTGCTGTGAGTTCAATTTCGGCAATGCAAGAAATGCATTCAGACAAATGGTCGTCCGATACTTTGCCGTAGATTCGATGTATGGAAGAGCTAATACTAGTACAAATCAGACTAAGCCTGCGATGGCTTCATTGTTTGAATTTCAACTGTCCCTGATTAAGATGCGTTTGCCATCTTCTGCAACCCGGCCTATTTTCTACCGATCACTTTTCACTGGAGCTTGAGAGGACGACCAAAGCCTCCAACCTGGACTAATTTCCGCCTATCTGTTTTGTTATACCGTGACAGAAAATGGATGATCAGATAGACAAACAAACCGATAAATACACATCAGTCTTTATTATATTGTAGACATTTAAAAAAAACACTGGGAGGACAATAAATTAAGTTAAGTTTATCGATTTTTTTTTCACAATAAAGAGAGTTTTCGAGTGCAATTGATGTCAGATCCCTAAGCAAATGAAAGCGTAACCCAACGGTCAACAAAGAGCTGCTCATGTTTGCTCTGCACTCGCTTTGAATCTTTTCTATGATCAATGCATGTTTACGTTAGCACTCACTGGATGGGCGGCGGCAAACTTTTTAAAGAGGTTTTTATGAGAGGATAAACTTGCTTGGTAAACTTACTTTTCGGAAGCGTGTCTAACAAAGACTGACTGATGGTGGGCACCTTGAATGATAATAATAAAAGTATTTAAAAAAAAGACTGGGTCTCGAGCAATATTTAAAAAGGAGAAGTAGATCAAAATCTAGTAAAAACTAGAAATTAATGGAATCTAAAAGAAAACTACCTTGGACAAAAACCGTTTTAGGTAAACTATGCTTAACTTACAAAGCACACTGTTGATTATTTCAATTGTAATTATATTTTTCAACGATATCGTGATCAATAGAGAAGTGAATAATTCTTACTATTTGAAGAAATTTATAACCCTTTGCGTCCGGCGTTGAAGAATGCACCTCGGTGAAAATAACGGCTGTAATGTGAGTAATTAGTGCAGTCATGAGTCTGGAGAACGACTGTGACTGGTACAACACATGTTCTGGTTGCTCTAAGACAGCTATCGCGTCAGAACAAAGAGTTTAGAATACAATAAGAGCCGAAAGTACGTGCAAGCTTTTTGTCCCATTTCCGTCGCCCTCTGGCGACGATTCTGTATCAACTCATCTATATGTAAACAAACTGTTTCAATATGGCGGCGCATGGTGGGAGTGTAAAAACATTGAAACATAACATCTTTTGAATGCTCAATAATCTTATGAATGAATTAATGAATTTATAATTCAGAGACGTCAGAAATGCTTAGTTTTAAAAGTATTGCTGTTGTTACGGGGTATATAAATATAGCGGGCATATATACATATAATTAATTATGGGAATAATAGTTGAATGATTATATTCATTATATGTTTTCCTATCTGTAAATGAATAATTAATTACGAATGATCAAGCTGATCATTCTCCGAAAATAGCACATGACAGAATTGTGACTATGAAATAATATAGAAAAAAAAGGATATAATAAGTTAGACATGTCCACAACCTACCTAACTAAAAGACTTAGCAATTGGGTCTCATACTGCAGCTGGATCAGTAAACCACACGTAAAGATCTCACAATATATTGGAAAAAGAGCATTCAAATTTAATAAAAAGAGGCAACCGCATGAAAGGAAGAATTAAGCAAGCTGTATTGAATAGACTCTTCGCAACAACATTGAATGGAAACTCCTACGAGTTATAAGTGAACTATTCCGCAGGTTCTCTGGATATTATTATTTATTTTCAATCGCAAATATTATGTATACATGCCTATTAATACCTGAAGTGTATCAGCCTAAGGATAACTCAAATTGATTTACTCAATGCTGTGTTTACGAAAACTCCGGGAAAAGACCTCACTGGCTATGCAGGTTTCATTCATTTCTTAACACATTTCGATGACCACCGTCTTCTACTCAAGACGCTCAAAATTTTGGTTACAATAGATATTGTATAGATAGTCTCGCACAAATAAAGTGGTGCGTATCACCATAATTCAAGTTATGAATTCATTGTAATATTAATTTATTTTAATCATTATAGTCTAAATTTTATTCTAAGCCATTTTTTTTGGGATGTTTTATATTTGCAGCGCGATAAGAAACCTTGGACGAACTACAAGCTTCAATTTCTTTTGTACGTACATACATTTACATTTCCCTTATCTTTACCCTATCCGTCACCAAGTTTTTCAGCCGCTTGAGCACCAAGGCGAGGCTGTTGCAAAGAAAATTGTGGTTTCAGAGACAATTTAAATTTTTCGTTACCGTTGCCTTGCTTGGCTGAGGTATGCGATCTCAGGGTGTTCTAGTTCGAACTCATTTGGTGCGTTTGGTCATATTTTGGTATCATATCTATTTAAAAACAGTAAGGGCGCTGGAAGGAAAAATATATCCCGGGGGGGGGGGGGCGGGGGAGTAAAACGGTTAAGAAATACTTATCTAGATATTTGAAACACTTCAGTATTCACTGCATCTTTGAGGCACTTTTAAGCAAAGGAAANCGAACTCATTTGGTGCGTTTGGTCATATTTTGGTATCATATCTATTTAAAAACAGTAAGGGCGCTGGAAGGAAAAATATATCCCGGGGGGGGGGGGGCGTGGGAGTAAAACGGTTAAGAAACACTGTTCTAGATATTTGAAACAATTCAGTATTAACTGCATCTTTGAGGCACTTTTGAACAAAGGAAAACAACATTTCTTGCCTCTATACGCTATTAATGAACGCATCGCCATCAGCCATTGAAATTTCATCGATATTCTCGTGTATCACGATATACTGCGAGTGAGTTTGCATTAAGTATGTTTTAAATAAGAAAATTATATCTTTAGGCATCACCGCCTATCTCTAGAGCAACTAACACTTTCATGACAAACTTTTGAGGCTGAATACATACATAAGTTCTGACTGGTTACACGATATGAACAATATCATGAATATCCAACAACATTACCGATGTAGTACTGATTTAAGTTCCCTGAATGTTATCGTCAATAAAGTACCAAAGTAGTCCCAGAGTTTGGCAGTACTGCCAATAATTATTAATTTATTCTCCAACTGACAGCGTTCCACAAACATAACTATTATTTAAAAAGTGTTTGTGGTTGCTGAAAAAAAATTGCCTGGTAGTCAGTATGAAGGAGCAGAAGCAGCCTATGATATAAAGCGAGTATCTCAGTTGGTGCATGCTCACCATCTCTGGATCAAGTTAAAAATTTTACAAAGATTCTATAGAGCGGAACTTAGTTTTGCATCGGGTTAGATTTAAATGAAAAATTTACAGGTACTTACATCATAATGCAATGATATACGTATGAAGAGGCACAACTTTTTACATGGTGTCTTCAAAAACGATGGAGACCCAAAAAATTCCATTAGTCAATTCTTTTTTAACAATGAATAACAAATAAAGCTTTCCAGAAAGGATTTGTCATGAGTTGTCACCATTTTACAGTAATTATGTTGCACGAAAATCTGTCCATATCTTAAACTTAAAATTTAAGTTTGCTTTAGCAGCGTCAAAGATTTTGAAGTGAAGGACTGGAGATCTTCTACAGAAATTTTCGCCGACACTTGGGAGCAAACCATAATAGCCAGCATTACAGCTGAAAAAATTTTGCTGGAATTATAAAAAATTACTGGAACTCGATAAGAAACTTTCTAGGAAGATTCTAGATCAGTTTCTGAACTAACGTCGGGGCTAAAACTGCTTTGTAATCAGTGAAACCTTTATGTATATTTTAAATTCTTCTTCGACAGCATGCATAAGGGACTTTAAAAAAATATTGTCAGTAAAGACGAAAGAGCAAACTATCTATGCATCCTCATTTCTTTAACAAACACTGAATAAATGCAACTTTAATTTTTCTTTGATTAGATAAGTTCCATCAATAATTCCCGGCTCCATAAATAAAAACGGTTTTAGCCCCGTTTAGGTCACAAATGGATTTCGAGAAAAATATTTCTGTACACATTTGGGTACAATGAAACATTCTAAGACTTTTTCATGAATAACGTTTTCGTCGCAAATGCTTCGTTTTTGAGATATCTGACCTTGATGTTTACTTACTTTGTTTTCCTTTGGGAAGAAATGGTTACATTAGGTAAGGTTAGGTTAGGTATGTTAGGTAAGGTTAGGTTAGGAAAGGTTAGGTGGTGTTAGGTTAGGAAAGGTTAGGTTAAGTAAGGTTAGGTTAGGTAAGATTAGGTAAGGTTAGGTAAGGATCGCTTTGGTTAGGTTTGGTTAAGTTATTTAAGGGTAGTTTACGCTCCTATGTGGTCTCCGTTATTTTTTCTCCATGGGAAAACAATAGGAACTTCAGAGTTAAATAACTCGAAAACTAAGCATTTGCGGCGGAAACATCTTTCGTAAAAAATGTCGTAGAATGCTTCATTCTACCCAAATCTGTAAATATTTTTCTTGAAATCCATTACTGGCCTAAACGGGACAATTACCATAAAAACTAATCTGGATATATGTCAAAAACTCACAAGTATACCTTCATGGACGTTTTGTTTGGTATTGCAAATGCCTGATGTCAATAACCGTATTTCGGAATCGAAATCCTGTGGAATTTGATATCTATGTTTACTATTTCGTATTCCATTCAAATTTTTGTCTAGGTTTTATCTCATTCTATTCAAGTTACTCATGATAGTTTTCTTGCCTCGTTCCATTTTTCTCATATTGTTTTTGACTTTCCCATGTTCAATTCTCTCATATTAAGTTCAACATTCCCATTTTTATTTGTATCATATCATTTGAAGTTTTCATCTAGTTGTTATTTACTCACATTGCTCAAAATTTTTTGGTCAATTTTACTTTTAACTCCAAGTCATTTGCTTGGAATTTCGTTTAGCCTACTTATTTAGGGTAAATGAGCCATTTTAAGACTTTTTTCATAAATAACGTTTTTGAGGCAGATGCTAGTTTTTAGAATATTTGACTTTGAAGTTATCATTGTTTTCCTATGAGAGAAAATTACTGGTGCTATTATAGAGGCTTACTACTACCCCATATGAATCTACCTGACCTTACCTAGCCTTACTTACCCTCACCTAACCTAATCTTACCTACCCTTACCTAACCTTACCTAACCCAACCAAACCTAACCCAATCTAACCTTTCTAACCTTACTTAACGTTACCTAGCCTTACCTAACCTAACCTAACCTAACTTAACCTAACCTTACCTAAGCTAACCTTACCTAACTTTACGTAACCTTTCCTAGCCTAACCTGACCTTACCTAACATTACGTAACCTAACCTTACCTAACCTATTTTGAGTAAGTTTAGATTCCTGTGGGGTCGCGGGTTATATTTTCCCATAGGAAAACAATGGGAACTTCAAAGTCAAATATCTTGAAAACTAAACATCTGCCCTAAAAGTGGTATTTATGAAAAAATTCTTGAAGTGGCTCATTCTACCTATATAAGTAAAAAAAAAGGAAAAAAAACTAGTTGGAGTTAAAAGTAACATTCACTAACTTTTTAATGCTGTGTTTAATTTCATCTTGCAGAATTTTTAAATTTTCTGTATTTCGGATTTACTTTGGCACGTAAGCCACATTTCCTTTGCAAGTCCGCCCGTGGACTACACCCCGCGTTCAACAAATGTCAATAGATTGTTTGTAATTTCGAAGGCGCCCAATAAGGCTGAGTGAGATCCTATTTACTGGGACAGATATTGCATGAAGCTATTGCCTCAAGATCTAAATGAGAATACTTTATTGCGAAGGACGAGCACAACGGGAAGAATAAAAATAGATCTGCTTGTATATAAACAGCTCTCTGCTTTGCCATGGGCGTGCCAAAGCTGCTATGATGGATGTTATCACTAAGATGCCTCAATAGTTCTTAGTTTGAAGTAATTTAAAATGATTTTAAAAATTATTAATGGGTAACGCAATCCATCCTCCATAGAGTGCGCCTCAAACGATGATATTCCTAAGAGAACTCTAAGTTTTATTTTAGTTTTTATAGGCAAGGCTAAGTTCTGTTTGGTACAGCATGAAACCTACATTACACGTCAAACGATTCTTCTCGAGTGTAACTAAATATTTTGAACAGGAATTAAGTCCAATAAATTTTTTCACCACACGGATCACGTAATAATGTGGGTGCTATGATGCTAATAACACAACAAATCCTGACTTGAAGTATCTTCAAAACCCACGGTATTACCTTTGATTATCTGATGAAATTATGACCTCGAGGCTTGACTTCAAACATAAGCGCTGGCATCGACCTGTTCAATAGAGTTTCTGGAGTCGACCTTTAACCTGTTGCCTTTGAGACTTTCAAAATCTCGCTGTTGCTCCGTATACTGGAGTTCTTAGCAGGCGCAGCGTAATGATTATGATACTTGCAACGCAATTAGACGTCGCAAAGCCAATACACCTGCCTGTTGTCCGGACAAGTCAAATTAATCATATTAAAAAGCTCAAACTTAACTAAAGGTCGCTAATTATTGCCCACAGTGAATACTTGTGTACGTTGCAATTAATGCGGTCCGACGAAAAGAGCTCAGTGAATCTGAAACTAGAGGGATGAACGAGATATTGGCCATACTTCAACTCCCGATTTTTATAAATTATAAAATCTATCATTAGTTCTGTTTTACTTATTCAAGCAACACTCTGACTGGAAAATTGTATACATATGTAGCAACGCGGGGAAATTCTGGTGAACGTGTTGGTGCATATAAAACAAATACCCCCAAAAATTAACGTGTAAAGTTTATAGTAGAGAATAATCGCTCTGACGCCCTTCTCTGTTTAAATTTGTAAGTGCAATTCTGATATTAGGAGCTAATGCATCTGCTATTAATTTTCTTTAGACTTCAAAATGCGTGAGAGTGGCTATTACCATAACTTTTTCTTGCTACTAGGAAAAAGGATAGAAAATAATCGTTCATCATGTGATTGATAAGAATACTCCTGATACTCCAGATAAAAAATCAGTCATATACATACACCTCTAGCTAAGACCGGTAGCCTGTCACAAACTTCCTCTGCAAAAACAGCTAGTGTCACCCCGAACAGATTGATTTTCAGTTCAAGAAGGTTTACGGTCATCTGTCGCTTGAGAAGTCCCTATAGCAGGACATAGAAAGTTTTGAATTGAGACTTATTGGAAAGTCTTAGCATCGTCCCAACTCTGATTACATTTTACCAGTCTAGTTCGTTCGGGGCTTGACAGGAAATATAGTTGCAAGTAGACAACTGACTACAAAGATAGATTGAAAGGTAAACTTTCATTGCGTATTTTCTAGTCATGGTAAGACAAGCAATAATTTGATAAAAGAACAAGAAAAAAAAAACGAGAGATCCGCTACATTCTGTGTTGAATAAGAAAAAACTGTGTATGAACACTTAATTACGCCAGTCATATGGAAACTTTCCGTAAGAACTGCACTGCTGAAAACACCAGTATGGGCATTTGAAAGGATACAAAGTTATACTCCAAAGCAATAATTAGACTACTAAGGTCTGCAAGACTGAATAATTTGGCTCCTCACCACTTCTTATCATTAAGAAAGATAATTTCGAAAACTCATCGATTTTGCTTTAAAAAGTGGTTTACTGTTCTGACTCACTATACTAATAATACTGAGTTTAAGACACAAATTTCATTGCGACCTCATATGAATATAAAAAATACGATTTCAAATTCCGATAGTTATTACCTCAAAAGTTCCACTAACGAACTCTAATGCGCTAAAACTTTCTGTCCCTGCAGTAAATGACATTTTTTATAAGCTTCATTGCATTATCACCGGCCAACCCCCGTATGTCTCCTGCCGTCCAAAGCTCAACCGAAAACCTTACATTTTGGAGGGCCATTGACAATATTCCCGACATGAAACCAACGCAGTCCATTAGTATTTCGGTTAACACACTCGTGCACAAATTGAAAGCATGACTTCATTTACATAGCAATTTGGGTCTAGAGCAATTCATTAATCTACCGGGAACGTTAAAAGCCTTCGGAATTTGTTACCAAAGTCAGCGATAGTTAAAAGAAGCGCATGGGTGGAAGTTTTCAATGTAATTAGTATGAAATTTGGCATTTCATAACGTAAATTTTTTAGCCACTGGCAGTACCTACAGAAAGCCTATAATTTATCGCACTTTACTTACATGAATAGTAGGCTAATTGGACAATCGCCTCAACCACGCAAGTGCACTTGTGGATAAATTATAGAAGTGACTATCTAAAGTTGTTCCATTTGTCCTAGTCACGACGTATCAACTAGAACTTCGTGGGTAACGATTGTTCTTGTAGGAATAACACTGTTTAAAATGCTGTTTTTTAGGAACCCTACGTAAAAAGGGTTCAGTAGCTGAAAGAAGTGAATACGCTTAAGTATATAAATTAGCACATGTCATGGCAGTTACAATGTCCTAAAATGAGTTTTACATCAGCATGCTGACTTATACCGCGTATATTGTCATTAGTTCACTAAACAGGCTGATTTAGGAGCATTCAAGTTAATTTATGAATCTATGACAAAGCCACTTGGTGTTAGCTGAATAAGATTACTTTTACTTAGCAATAAATCATTTTTATATATTTTCATTATGCATATTATGTACAGATTGTATTATTAATATATCGATTTTAATTATACTAGAGAAGCATTCTGATGCTCCTGAAAGCAGAATTTCCCTTATATCATCACCAAAATTTGATCATTTGTGCCTCTCAATGTTTCTAATAGTTCCGGTAATTTTCTTGATGCTTCATCGATAACTTTGTGAGTTATCTTCTGACAAACACTGAGATAAACATGTAGTCACACAACACAAACGGGCGAGTGGATCATCAGCAAAATTTAATTATTTGTATATTTTAAGATTTCTAACTATTCCTGCAAATTTCATGAAGATTCGTTCAGAACTTTTCGACAATATCGCTGACAAACATAAATACAAGGAGACAGTCATAGAAACTGACAAAAATTTAGTCAGCTGTTCTTACTAACTTTTCCCAACAATTTTGGCAAATTTGATGAAGATCCGTTCACAACTGTTTGGGTTAGGTTACCAAGGAAAATCAGACAAACAAACAAAATAACAGTTAAGCATCTGTTCCACCTATAATAACTGATGTTCCCTACAGATTGCATAATAGATCAGTCGATGACTTTCTGAATTATTTTGATGAATGACGAACAGACAAAATGACAAGCAAAAACACAATTTTCTCCAAATAGATGTTAATGTGCATTGAATTATGACTATAATTTGTGTTTCATCTTATCCCACGGCCATTAGCACTAGCAGCATAAGGCAAACTAAAGCAGTATTTAAAAAATTAGCCAATTTATTATTCAGCTTTGTAAAACTCCCCTATGGTATTATATATCAGCGAAAGTAAGGGTTTGCGACCACAGTGGCTCCTGCACCGAGTAAGAAAGAGCAGGTTTGCGGCCTCCTGCGATCCACTACTTTTGCGGTCTAGGTCGCAGAAGGCCGGACGTGCCCACTTCTGTGGTTTGGTTTATTATATTTTTATTATTTTCCAGCTAAAGACTCAGTCGTAAACAACGGTATTTTCTGTAATAAGAGCATTTAGACTCGTGTTATCATGTCTTGCTAAGATGAATATACTTCATTTTTGTGTTACCATATTGCACCAAGCCGGAAAATTTTTCTTAATTTTGTTTTACCATATTGTACCAAAGTTTAATATTGCTCACATAACCATCTTTTAATATTGAAGCAACAATAACAATATATCAGAGACGCTGATACCTGACAATTACGCCGCAAATGAAACTAAATTGCTCTTTGACCTCCCAAACCTTAAAATTAAAACCTTTGTGAGAACTACTGAAACGAAAATTTCAATTCGTTTTATCCGAACGACCTCAAATGTGCAAATTAGCTGGTCAGAGATCCTGCGTTTGCTGCCGATATTTAAGGAAATTTGACATTTTCTCGCTAGCGTACTAAAAAAAGTGCTGAGACTTGTGAAGAAATACTATGCGTCATAGAAAAAAAACGTATACCTTAGCTTCATTCTTGTTCAGAGCCTAAATTTGTATAATTTTTGATATGCCCTAGATCATGTTTGCCAATAGCATCTGCTGCTCGTATTTTAGTTATTTTAATTAAATATGCAATAGTGGATAGATGAAGCCCCACATCCCTGTCTGGATTATACCCGATGTTGTTGGGACTAAGAGCTGCTCCTATATTGTGGATGTGCCTTCTGTAAATGCAGAGAACGCACTATCGAAGCAGTTATCGGTACATATGCGAAATAATTGAGAATTTTGAAAGAGTTTAGTGCTTTGCAATCACACTAGCCCTCACAATTATGCAGGGTTTACATTAACATATTTTTTTTTCCAGGAAAACAACTGTAAATTCTAGGATACTTCTTTCAGGGTAGACACTGCCTAACCCTGAGAGCATGTGCCTAATGGGCCTAAATTTATACAACAGTGTATTTCGGTAGCAACCCTTCAAAAATTAGAATATATGAACAATATCAATCAAGATATTTCAACAAAAATGCACATCTCTAATTTCAATCACACCTAAATGGAATTTAAAAATGGTTATTATATTTATATCACCAAGAAACATATTTAATTAGATACAGGGTTACGTAATGTCAGCATTTTTTTCTGTGTGAACGTTCGGTAAACGTCACATTGCCTGTCTGTTTTTCGTGTACAGTATAAGTCAAACCTTCTTAGCAAAGTGAAGCTGAATCTAACATAATATGCACGATGCGTATTGTTTGCTAGAGCTATTGTGCAGACTATTATCATAATAGTTTAATTATTATGATTCTACCCATTCCAGACTAGCTATTGAAAAGCGCGTGAGTGACCAGCGACTAGCAGAACTGGAGACGCTGCTGGCTATGGCTGTCAACAACCGCAGGATGGCGGAGATGGGTGTTGGTTTCGGTCTTATTGATCCTCATGCTATGTGAGTACCTTTTTATTATCTTACTTGCTTGACTTGTGCATCGTCTCACTTTTCTCTCATCCACTGTCTCATATTGGTCAAATATTCATCTTATGCTAATCCCAGCCGCCATCTAATGCTTTTAGAGCTCACAGGCAGTGCTGAACTAAAATGCGTCTGAAGTGATTATGTAAAGCTGTTGCAATGATCTTCTAATGCTCATATACTGACCATCTAACGCTCATGTAGTGATTATCTAACGGTCACCTACCGACCATGTATTGCTCAGTTAATGCTTACCCACGCTCATAAAATGATCAACTAACACTCATGGCATGATCATTATTATAATGCCTATGAAATGATCATCTGATGTTTATGTAATATGAAATGATCATCTAACGCTTATGAAATGATCATCTGATGTTTATGTAGTAATGGCTAACTGATCATCAATTGCCTATCCGCTAATTAAGGAATGCCTGACATAACATTGACGTAATGACCAAAACAGGGGCTCATAATCTCTTGCCTTTTGAGTACCCAGTTTTTGACAACTTACGAAGTGTTTATCAAACTTATTATCCCGTTGACTTCGATTGCAAAACATGTGATGGGCAATCATTTATTTCTTCATCCTGGTCTTTTTGGACTATCAATATCATACTTAATATTTGTTACTCAAACAATCAAAAGTAAAGTAATGATACCAAAACAAGTAACTATCATCATCTTTCTTTGTATACCCTTAAGTGCCTAACAGGATCTATTTCTATATCGGAATAAAGATGATTCATAATCATAATCTGTGTTATGAGTTTGTGCCATATCTGGCGTACATCGCAATGAAGGTGTTGAAGCCCTTTGTGGTCAAGCGAAAGCGAAGGCTTTATTGGCAGCGGTGTGGGTACCCACGGGCTATCTCTCAGGAGCTGATACACCTGTTCGTCTCTTGTTATGGGAGGTTGTGCTGTACTACTGGCTGTAGGTTTCTGTGAGGACTCTAGTTTTATGGCTCTTACCCAATGGTAGTGAATTGACTTCCCTCGCGGCAAAATTACTGAAGCCGAAATTCCTATTTTCTGGACTGTGCGCACAATATTTTCGAATCAACTAACAGGTATGCGAACCTACTGACTGCTATCATTCGTCCTGCATGTCCCAGTAAAAAGTAAAATCCTTTATGAGATACTAATTATGTAATAAGTTACATTTTTCCGACAGCGTGCGTATTTGCTGCCGAAGCTGAACGCAATAATAACGGTATTTTTCGTTAGGAAGAGCTCCTTACTTTACTAATGATCAATTATCGACGAACTTTATGGCGTACGACGCTCTGATCCAGTCAACAGAAACATACTACGCATTGCGACCTTGCATGGTACAGTAATATGGAGGTCAGTTGTAACTTAGGTTATTCTACTCTGAAGACCAAACCGAAACTAAGCAGAATAGCTTCACGGAAACTTTTCACTCGATTATTCTGGTGGTTTAAATCAATTCCTTATGCAGTTTAGCGAGTTGCATCGGTGACTTCGCGATGTATTTGGAAAAGTATGGGATGTAATACGTGTGTAAAGGTTAAAGATATTTATGCTAACGATTTTCTAAGTTTTGTTAAATTGTGTTGTAATTTCCGTAGAATCTATGGGTGCATAATTTTTAGTTGCCAATACGTGTTGTTGAGGTGCACCTCAATGCAGAAGTTTCAATTGCAAACGTGCATTGATAGCGATTGGGTCTAGCTTCATACTGTAAATAATGCTGATATTTACTTCTCACAATTTACATTTCGGTTCGATTCTGGTAGAATAATAATAATATTACTGATACTGCAAACCAGAAACTCCAATCATGTCCAGAGGGATGCAAATTGTTTTGCCGGTTAGCAAATTTTTGTGTTATTATGCTTTAGAGCAATTTATCGAATTTTCATTCAAGCTTCTACCAGCGAAATGAATTTTTCCTGTTAAGTTGTTTTCGGTGTTTCAGGAGCGGTCTTTTATGACTGATGCAGTTACAGAATTTGCAGAATGGAGAAATTAGTATTTTTTGTATGTTTCCAATGGTGACCCGCAATTCAACTTTCGTGACCGTGTGGCAGTGTAGAGGAGTTGATAATTGCACAAGCCCAGTAACCCTGTTAGAAAACGTTTAACGCGTTAGCAACCAGCGTCTTAAAGAAAGTTCATCAAAATTATTACAATTCCTGCAGGAAATGGATATCTTCTTGAGAAGTAATGGATCGATTTTCACTGTCGAAGTCACGCGGCGTCGTCGCCATATGTCCATTATCATTCTCCTCACAATGAGACGTACTCCACATCTCAAGCTCTTTATGGAATAAGAGACATTCATATCTATAAGTTCGATCTATCATGTAAAATGAAATTTAGATTTCCTCACTCAATACTCAGTAACTTCCGCTATATATGTATAATTACGAGAGTAAAGAAGTACTTACTTTTTTTTTCCCTGCAGCTACAGTTACCAAGTTAAAGTACCACACCTACATAAATATTTCATGCTGATATTATTCGTAAGCATAGAACTGTCAACAAAATACTTCGGTTGATGACCATTTTCGTAGTTCCATGTGCAATTTTGAATACACACCATTGAAAAGCACATCTTAATCACTACTCTGATGTGTAATTTTGCTCCCAAGTCAAATAATGTTATAATTTTATTACAATGTGACGATAACCCGTCTGTTTCATTGTGTTTCTAATTCATAATGTCAGTACAGGTTTCTCAATCGAAGTCAGGGCTTCATTTGCTGTAACCCTATTTTTTCAGTTGCATTTTTGGTCAGTTACCGAGTATAACGGAATTCTCAAACATCATCGCAGATTCGTAGTATTATTCCTCGGAATACTTCTTTTTCCAATGGTCTCCGTAAGAAAAACTAACTAAGAGCATTTCATGTTGACCAAACGAGGTGCAAACTTTAGCAAACATCAGCAGAAAAGTTGCATCTTATGCTTGTTAGGGCTGTGGAGTTGCTTGTAATAGGAGTAATTGGCTGCTGGAGTGTTGCGATATTTGTTTCGATCTAGTTTTGAGATAAACATTTCATACAGGGGTTATACCAATATTCGATATTACCCATTTCTCGATTTAGCCCTTTTTGTCATAGAATTACAACAATTCAAATGGAGCTGTTCCGACGAGAAAAGGCAAATTAACTCGACTTTTCGATGAAAGAAAAGTTTAACAATTAGCTATCTAAAATGAAAAATTTGGAAATTATGAAGTAGGCATTTTCTTACTAAATCGTATTTTCGCTACTTGGACGTTAAAGGTATGATCCTCTTCTCTTTGACTGGATATTTGCACAATTCTACTGTAACTTCTCGCGTCCTTTGTTTCCTCTTCGAACTATGCATTTGTTGAATTGTTTCCATAAATAAATTAGCTTAAAGTGACGAGTTACAGATGAACTCATGAAGAATAATGTATAACTTGCCATCTATTGGTACTACTACTTTTGACTGGCTCCTACCTGTAGTGACTGCAAAAATTTGTATATCTGACGAAAAGAGAGTATTATTGATTCATTTAAGTAGCTTACCTTCCTCTTTACTCTGTTAGTTTCTGTAACTACACTTAGGCTGCTGTGTAAGAATATCGAGTAAATTACATTTACCTCGAACAATTGTGACATTTAACGAATCACACCAGTTCTAGCGTTGCAAATCTATGTGTCTTTACCCGGCTGGGTTTCATACGGAGAGTAATAACTTCTCTTGCTATTTCTACGGCCAGGCAACTAGCCTATGACATCCGCTTCATTTAAATCTTACTATTTTTCTTGATAAACTGCACCTCACTCGTTAGTTTCATCCTTCGCATGATACAAAATGATAAAAGTATTTTTTCAATGTTGTACTATGTCTCCAAGTGTCCTTTAAAATGCTTGGTACTATGAAAAACTGCAGAGTCTACGATAATTGCTATTTATATCCGTAAAACAGTTGCATTAATGACTAATGCCTCTTGCATATAACATAACAGGACAAAGCAATAGAGTGCTACTTCTCAAAATGCTTTATTGTTTACATATAATTGAAACTACATTAATGCTGATCACAAGGTGGACATAATTCAACAAAGTAGATATTATATCATGTTTATAATAATAGATTTATGAATTTCTATATCAAGTAAATTGCTGCAATGCATTGCAAAGGGCCATATCTACTTACGACAAGATGGGAAATATTCGAGAATATCTCGTAATGCTTCTGGCTGCATGCAAACCAACGAACACATCACCAATTTAGAGCACTGTATCCATGTTCATAACTATCTGCTTATGACAGAGGAGCAAAATTAACTGGAATATGGTGTGACATCGCAAGATGCAGGAGTTTTCTAGCTTACTCGAATACAGCAAATTTGTCCTTCGCTGCGTCGTGGACGCCTTCGTCCATTACTAGCTGGCTGTGCCATTAAGAACTCGTAACCGGGCACCGCACCTCGGTTTGGGTTACTGGGCTCTTGGTGTCTTCGGAGTGGGGCAGTCGGAAACAAAATACAGGCATTAATGAGGTTCCCAATTAGGTACGTAATGAAGCAGCTGTGGAGTGCTTTGCACTTCAAGTTACCTTAGAATGACGAAAAGTGCGAATCCAGTTATCGGACGAAGGTAATGCTTGGCATGCCTTGCTGTTTATGCTGAATAAAAATGATTATATCAACCCTATCGAACGTTATTTTAGATTCTGTAAAATGCGCGTATCCCAATATTAAAACGAGTTTGTCTTCCAAAGGAAAAAATTTCCTGAGTTGGGACGATTGAAGAAGAAGAAGAAAGAAAGAAATACAGACATTAATGAGGTTCCTAATTAGGTACGTAGTGAAAAGTAAAAAGTTGTTCTGTGCCTCTCACTATCCTTTGTGCTGAAGTACGCACGAGGCGAAGAAGGAGCAAATTTTATGGTATGTCAAGGGGAGCTTTATGAAGCAGTTTTACCCTCGCTCTTCCGCCATTTTTCTAACTAGGTTGTTAATGACGGAAGCAAAGTTCATGTTTCGTTGCTTCAAGCAAGTATTTGCGTTTTACAGTTCACTTGTAGCTACATAAAGGGCGCGTTCGAATGGGTCGCCTAAGTCAATCTAAGCCTAGTTGACTTGATTTGTCAGCAACCTCAACTCTAGTTTCGTCATGTTGAGTTGTGTGCAGGTGTTAAAAGCAACCCGATTGTGCTGAGCCGACAGAAAAACTCCTTTTTGAGGAGCAATCTTGAGTTCTTGAAGGTCTCATAGGTAATGAATTACTCGTCAAAGCCTGAAACGCAAATCCATGGGTAGAAGCAGGCCCACCTATCTAAATTTTCAGACAAGTCAAACCAAGCGACCTTGTGTTAGATCGACTTTGAACACTCAATGGAACGCGTCCTAAGACTACCAATTATTATGAGAGGATATATCATGAAACGTTTTCTTTTCAATGTAGCTACGTGTTATCAATTGACATGTCAACGCCGAGCTCTGTAGATTTGACTTGTCCGGATATTCAGACAGGTACTTTGGCTTGTCCCCGTCGAGGGAGAAAGTTTAGGAGTTAACAACGAATCGATTACCCCTGAGGTTCCTGCATGAAGACTCAGTCGTGGACCAAAGCGAAATTTTCGGCGATCTCAAGAATAATCGAATTGGTGCTAACTCTTGAGACTAATTGGAAAAGAGACGTAACCAAGGCTCCTGGCTGAAATTAAGTAGAAATCAAGCCCAGTGGGCTCGACTTCGCTCGGCCAATCGATGACGCTTTTAATATACCTGCATTGATCTCAGGGCTCTAACTGCCTTGCTCGGATCTTATCCAATTCATCTACTAAACTACCTTAAAGTTATTCCTCTCCGTACTAGGCTGTGGTACCTGGCTACAAGGGTCTTTCCCGCAGAAATACGCTAGGAGCAAAAACTAACAGTGGCGAATTACACAGCCTGGTATGAAATACGGCTGTAATCCAGTCAAAGTTCTGTCGCCTACAGCTGTTTGACTGGTAAATATTCATGGCAAATATTTCATTCTATATTTATCATCCAATTGGCTGTTCTAATTATTAAGTAACCCCGTATATATAATGTAGCTAGAAGAATTACTGTTAATTTGAAGGGAATTGAAAGATGCCCATTATTCATGTAACACACTCGCACCTTATAAAATTTTCGAAGGCTCAAGCTGATCTAACAAGTAACTCTTTCTGCCTTTTTTTTACCATTTGTCAATGCACGTCCGTGCCCAATTTTTTTTTATTGTTGTCGATTTATAGAGTTGAATTATTGTCAGAAACAGGAAGTTGAAAAGGGTTCAGATGGCAGACTTGTCTTATTTTTTTGAACGAATATATAAGAAAGTCTCCAAAGCAGTGATCCCCTAGCTTCGGTTTTTACCCTCCCCAGTGAAAACGACTTGAGACACCTGAACCCCTGCTATTTTAACATGACATCAAGTTAGAAGATTATATATTGAATCACTACAATTTATTTCTGAAAATGTTTACAGCGTCAACCGTAATGTCATTTAATTAATAGAGTAGAGTCAAAGCATAATGCCAAATATGTAATTACTTCCGTGATCTCCCTACTTATCGCATCCATTAAATTTTCATATTTAACTCTCCTGAATTCATTCCTAAGTAACTTCAAATAGAATTTTACATTAAATTATAGCAATTTTACATGCATTCACCGTTATTAAAAAAATTAACATTTTCTATGATGCGAAAGTGACATGAAGGGGATACCTATATCATAATTAAGTTTTTCCGATAAAAAAAATAATGTAATAGTTCATTAAAATTTACGTTTCTCCCGCTATAACTTTAAATAAGTTATTAATCAGCATTATCAATGCCATAAAGGCAATAAAACACCTTCACACAAGCATTAGATGTCACGAACTAGTCAGGGGTCCTTGCATGAACCCCATGGTCTTCTACGATGGATACGCCAAAGGGAAACACCGCTCTAGAGTAAACTCTTCGAGGATAAATTTAGCCCTAGAACATCGAACAAAGCCCTGAGTTGTCATCGTAACAGCGCTGTTTGAAACATAAGATAAAACTGGCGTTCAGCGATACAGGGTTACTTGATCTTCAGTATGCAATCATCTGTGAAGAATCATTCCTGCATTTGGAGACTAAAAGTAGACCACAAAATTTAACACGTGCAGTACCGACCGATATACCGCGACTCCAAAAATGGCTTCGAGCGTTCTACCGGGAATCTTTCGAGGTTCATTATTCCTCCGGTTCATAAAACTGTGTCACAGTTTTCCGATGGAGGCCATAGAAGACCTGAAATTTCCCCTGTACCTCCTTTGCTTGGTAATGAAGGGGCCATGAAACTATCTCCGGAGAAGCCGTTATGGAAAGAGTGCCAGACTGTTAACTTCCCNAACTGTGTCACAGTTTTCCGATGGAGGCCATAGAAGACCTGAAATTTCCCCTGTACCTCCTTTGCTTGGTAATGAAGGGGCCATGAAACTATCTCCGGAGAAGCCGTTATGGAAAGAGTGCCAGACTGTTAACTTCCCCCAGTGCCTAGTGACGCCAGCGTCTTTGTAGAAGTTGTTGGTCCGCGAAACAAGAACAATGGGCTGCTTGGGCGAACGCGGGGGCTGGACAAACGGAAGTTCGAAGCGTTTGTAGGGGCGAACTGTCCTGGCTTTCATTCGGTGTTTGTAGCATCAACAAGAGTTTACTGTTGTAGGATATGCCGGCCCGTTGGTGGGCTGTATTGGATATTTTACAAATAGCGGTCACTGCGCGGAATACTATTGCGCTAGCAGTGGTTAAACTATGAGTGTAATCATTGTGTCAATAATAAGACCCTTTAGGAACAGCAATATTTATATGATTAACTGTTAAAAATGCTGACTTGTATCAGACAGATAGTTCTGCAGAAAAACTTCGCTAGGTAACAGGAATGTCCGCTATTGGTAAGGTTGAGTTTTATCAGACAGATAATTCATTACAAAGGAACTTTGTTTGGTCACACTTTCCAGCCATCAGAAGAGGAAATTAAACAACAGGGTTTTAAGATTCATCGCATTGATGAAATTTCATCATTTAATAGCACCAGCTAACTGAGACGCCGCACAATTCTGATGAATTGTAAAGGGGGAAGTTACATGAAATGTAATTTTTATCAAATACATTCTCGTGTAAAGAGTTGTGCTATAGACGCCCAGATTCGATTTTTGTTTCCTTTAAAATCTACATTATATCTAATATTTCAAAATTAGAATGTTGGGACATATCCATTATGTTCATATAAATTTTGGTAATCACCTACACCAACAAGGAGTTCAAAATTTACACAGTACAAAATTTAATTTTCGAAAGTTCAGTAAAACGTGCGATATTCCAGGCTGTTTGCATCTCTAAGTCCTGAAGGATTTACGAGTAAAGTAAGCTTAAAATTTAAGCTGTAACTTGGATAGTAACTCTATATCTCACATTTTAAATGGTAAAAATGAAACGAACTTAATTTCAGCGTAAAAGATTCTTTACACCACAAAGCGTGAAGGAACTGGAGCAATGTCAAACTCCATCCTACGCACCGTTACATATGTTTACAGAGACAACACAGTCGCTTTCAAATACCGAAAAAAGAAGTATACTAATCCTAAAATATTGAAATGTACCTAGCTATACGGTACTGAAATATATTTAATAATGCTATGTATGATGATCAATTAATTTGGTTTGAAGGTAACTCTATTGCTACTCACCGTACCTCCAGGCACTAAAATATATTTTAAATAAAAGGAAGAAGACGAAAATCCAAGAAATTTGATGACGTATTCAGTATTTTTTTTTTACTTTTTACAGCAGCAGAAGTTAGTTCTAAAGCAGTTATGATGCCCTTATACAGAAAAGTAGAAACATAGTGAAAGCGAGAGTTGAGGTTCAGCAGATAAGAAGCTAATTGCATCCCAACCGAGGAGCTACACATGCAGCAGGATTACTTCTCATACTAGCACTGTTGGCTAATCTGTTCGTTGTGTCTGTAGTGAGTCTCAATGTGAATATTTTTTTTAGAATGTCCCTACTTCCCTACCTGCTCTTTGGATGGGGGTAAACGAGTGTCACTGTAGTTGGAGCCCTCGACGAGGCTCAATTGACGGTGAGGACGTCTACAAAAAATATACATCTATCTACAATATAATAATTCACGTCGTGTTTTATTTATTTATTTATTTATTTATTTATTTATTTATATATTTATATCTTTCCTGTCACGCTCTATGGGAATAAGATAGGAGAAAATTCAGATTTCAAAATGTAAAAAAAAAAGTGG
>LQNS02278170.1:17721582-17739223 GCA_001587735.2 Parhyale hawaiensis | reverse complement strand
GCGTTCTCAATTTTTTATTCGTTTATCTGCAAGGAACAGCGTTTTGTATCGATTTATGTTAGCAATAAATAGGTATTAGTTAAAGTTCGGCCACACAGGTGTTTAAATTTTACTTTTAGCGGTATCCTATTTCTTGATTATCCTATGAAATTTTACTCCAATTCGCAAGTACTGTTTTTCTTTTTATAGGAATTGCTATTGAATTTCAGAGTTACAAGCACCGGTAATACTGTATATATTTTGGACGATCATAAAGTAATTGAAATTTTTATAATCGATAAATTTTTCCTATTGTGGTAAAACTAGAATTTCGATTAGAAGTGCTTAAGGTTTTAAATTTTCTATGGTGTCCAGTATAGTGAAGGCAGTTTATTTGATATGAACACCCTGTATTTTAAGGAGTCATGTAGTTTTAAAAGAGCATAGTAAGAATTATTCAGTGCTGCTGTATACAGCCTAAATTTTCTTTGTAATAAAAAAAATCGTCCCCAAAAATTGGAGCGATATTTTGAATGGATTCAAAAGCGATTATAACTCTAACAAGCTCCGGCGTATTTCTCACCGCTAAATCATTACTTTTGAAATTTATTCTTTAGATCTTACAGAGAAATTGAACGCGTCTTTACAACCTTCTGAAAAGCGAGAGTTTTGGGAGTGTTTCTTTCCATAAAGAAAACCTATCGAGCAGCCAAGCTACAGCATATTGACTTTGCAGTTCAATGTTGACGGTCATGAACTTATTCTGATACAAGAAACTCTTGGATCGAGAGAGCAAAGGCCACATTGTAAAGGCGCTACGAATTTGTACGGCGACCCTTGCATTTCAGGCACTAATTTGACATTGCTCGCTATGTTTTGCTCTTTTGTGAGTTAATCACATAAAATTTTATTTAACCATTAAACAATCTAATAAAGTAAAAGTTAGGGTGTCTCAGAAGACTAGCATGGTCTGTAAAGTTTTGTATCATGGATGTTAAGCTTTGCACATTAAAAAAATGGAATGTAGGAAACGTCATATCACAATAATATTATCAACTTCAACTTGCAGTGCAAGTGTCATCATGCCAGCCGAATACTTCAATTAAACTAATTAACGACGCTAATGCTTCAATATACCAACGGCAGTCGCTATTTCGAGTACCAGCGATAATAAACTCAATTGGACGCTTTAAACAGGTAGGGACTTGCCAGACTGTTACCCGCCATGTCCAGTCAAAAACCAAAGTTCAATACAACAGATGTTTGTGAACAAACTAAGTGGAATGCGCAACCCATCAAATGTGGACGGACAGACACACAAATGCACACATTCTCTCGGTTACTACGCGAGCTGAAAAAAATAAATCAATGACATAGTTCAACCATCAGGGCCTAAACTACATTAGTAGCGCTATTTAGTTATCTGTAGCGTAAAATGGGGAGGGTATGGCCTCTCTATACACGTTCTTGTAATGCGAAGCATCGATCATCATTATTATACTACCCGAATATTAGCAACATAGTGTTGGCCGGAGTGATTACGTTACAGAAAATTAATCCAGGGTTAGAAAACAAGAATTGTATATTAAACAGAATATCACTACAAAGATTAGCAAGAGTCTTCGTGAAAACTTATTAGGTGCAGCACAGCACAATAATATGCGATGGAAGTCTGAGAGGCCTGGACACACGATCCAGTATAGACATACTGACGCAAATACAGCTACCGCTGCCGCTGCGCTTTGGCGGGCTGTCATTAATAGTTTAAGTTGCCAGTGCTAGTGTTATAGAGTATATTATAATATATGCTATACAATATAATATACTGTATTGTGTTATACTACATGTTATGCAGCATATAACGTTGCAAGTACGTTACTGAGTATGTCATGTTGCAAATTATCTAATACCCACTACCTTCCAGCGGAGGGTGCCGCAACTGGCCATATGTCTTGCCGCTTTTACGCTTCAAAGTTAAACGTAATAGCAAAATTAATTATTGTGCACACCAGCATCATTGAAAATAAAAAAGTGATTACTACATATATCTAGCATCCATTCCAGCATTGTAGAATTTCAGCCAAGCGACCGCTACTTTCCAAGTGATCTGCATTACAATCCTACTGGCTTCCAGTAAATCATTTCAAACAATATAGAATGAAAATTTGTATATATATTCAGTTTAACGGATGTCTTCAGTTCTTCATACTATTGCTAGAAGAACTCAAGCTATACAATAAATTAATCAGTTTTTTTATACAGTTGCAATTTAAGCTCATCTCGAATCATTACCCATGGCATGTTTTCCTCATCAAAGGTAAAATAGAAAAGAAATAAGCGTGTCGTCACTGATCCACTCTGATTAACTTCTACGCGGCCGGAATATTAATTCTGAGCTTTTAACTCGCTACTATAGCGAGTTCCAGGGATCATCGAAACTGATTAGTAAAAACGCCATCTCAAGCGAAATCGATTTGAGGTCAACGCTGGAAAAATCGATTGAAAATTGCGACCCGCACTTTCAGAATTGACACTGTAGATAAACTAAAACTCATGGAATTCAGCGATCACTATAGAAGTTGGTTGGTTGAAGACGCCTTCGACGTACAATGGTCACTGAACTTTTAAAGTAATTTCAGTGTCCCACTGAAAGAATCTAGTTTAAGCGAATAACAACTTCTCTAAATTCAGTGGGGTGTACTCTACCTAGAGCAGAAGGAGTTTTTGGTGTTGCAATTCAACATGAAATCAGTCAAATGTTTCCCTTGGCTGCAGCAGCATCATAAACTCCTATAGTCAAATGCACACTGCCTCCAGCAGAGGGTGTATTTCTACGGTACAATTCAATACGGCATTCAGACAAGGATGATGAGACGACACAAGGTCAATCCACAGGGTGGGGCTAAGCTGTGGTGCACCATGGGTAATGAGGCTTGTGACGTCGCAAAATTCAAGTACGGTAATACGCAGCTATTTACAATGTTTCTCCATCATTTCATTTGGGCCTCCAGAGTGTTCTACATGTCCTACAATATTTATAGTTGCCCAAAAATAAGCATCAAAGCATCTACGAGCTTTTTAAACTTTCTGAAGGATAAAATTTTATCATTATTATTTCGGACAGTGTCTGGAAAGTGTGACCCTACGCTGTGCCGTCGCGTACGCGTCGTTAACAGATCCTCCGGTCCTAACTGTGAAAACTATCGCATCATTGGAAGAAAGTATGGATTTAACATTCGCCAGATTCAATAACATCGTTCGGAAAGATAGTTCAGAAGTGAAAAATACGGTTAGGTAACTTTTTTCCAAGTTAGTTAACGCGAGTCGGAAGACGCTTACTTATACTGCTGTAACGCACGCAGCGTACAGTAGGAGAATTACCCAATTGCCGAACTAACGCCATTTCCGAACAAACAGTTATTATTTGATAGGTGTAAATAATAATCCCATTAAATAATAACTGTTTGTTCGGAAATAGATTTAGTTCGGGCAATTGGGTAATTCCCCTAGCTGATATTTTTTCTAATTTTACCGAGCAATTGCATAGCTTCTCCGTATTATGTATAGACTTTTCCTTTCATATTACTTCGCCGGAAGGAAAGTAATTGGTTTCTCTGATACTTATATGTTTTCCATACAAATCTTGGTGAAACATTCTTCTATCCCGGGGTTTAATCATACGCAACTGAACCATTTTTTTGTTGCAGTGGTTTGAAATTATAGAGGATAGCAGGTCACTGGTAAAAGACAAGAATCAATATAAAACATGAAAGGGGTCAGTCATATGATTCCACCTTCAGAATGCTATATTACTCTCGATGAAACTCCTTGAATGATTGCATTTTCAAACAATAAACTTGAGTCCAAAAAAGCCTCTGACACATGGGGGAATTAGCCGCGGTTGAATTCATCTTTTTTTTTTCACAGCCGTTTAACAAACGTTCTTGCAAAAATTTATTCGTCAGAAAGATAAAAAAAAAATTGTAGATGCTTTGATACGTATTTTTGGGCAACGATGAAGATTGTAGAACATGCAGGACACACTGGAGGCCCAAATGAAATGATGGGAAACAATGCAAATAACTGTGTATTATTGTACTCGAATTTTGTGACGTCACAAGCCTCATTACCCATGGTGCACCTCAGCTTGGCCCCGCCTCATGGGTTAGCCTGATGTAGCCTCATCATCCTTGGCATTCAGATGTACCAGTAATCTCTCTGAACCAAATTTATAGATTAGAGATTAGATTAGATAGGCTCCAAGTGAACTACTCTCTAGCTACCTCCAATAGAGAGAGCATTTCAGTTGTACTATTTAACATTAATATAATTCAAACGTACGTTTCAACTGTCTATAGCAGCCTTACAAACTGCAAGCCTCTAACAGAGGGCGTAATTCTGAGGTACAGCGCAATATGACATTCAAATGTATCAGTTATTTGTCTGTACCAACGTTACATACTCCTAGTAACGGGCTCACTGCCCCCACAGAGGGCGCCGCAAGAGGTCCGCCCACCCCCTATCCGACGCCCTGCTGCAGGAGCTCTCTCGCAACCCCGCGGCCTACAACAACCTCCTGCAGGTGCTGGGGTCCTACGCTCAGCACGACGACCAGCAGGACGCCCTGCAGCTCGGCAAGTTAATTAATGCTGGAGAGTTTGGAGAGCGAGGTGCTTCAAGGGCAGCCATCATGTAGGTAAGAGTCTCTAGGTTAATTGACGCGGTACGGTGAGTGTAGGGGGGTCTCTATTGTTAACACTCTCATCTTTGGGCTCATCCATCCTCACATTTCATAACCTATACGACACGATTCTCAATGTAGTCTGACGACCCATAGGACACTTTTTACATACTCGTCGGTACGATACCCATTCTCGCCTTTCCGAAAAATGGTACTAATGAAAATTAGGGTCTGTTTTATTGCGAGAGTGTAAACTGAGCCATCATATAAGTAAGAGCCTATAGGCTGCTGGCTATATCTTAATAATAGTAATGTTTGTCTGTCGCAGAGTGCCAGTTGATAACAGCCTATTGGCTATTTGCGATGTTAAATAATAATAACGGTGCCTTTCTGTTGTGTCTATCACTGTTTACTGCCACTAACGTAGGTTCGTTTCTGTGGCGTACGTCACGAGTTAGACGTGCCAAAGGCTGCCATCATGTGGGCCAAACGTTTACGTATTTATCATGCATTTGAATATTATAAACGCACTTTCCGGGTTTAACTTCACGTCTGCCTATCTTATAAATGAATTGTGACGTAGTTGCCTACTGCACGAAATTACTTCCCTAATAACAATGACATTCAATACAACAAATTGCTCTGACAACTAGTAGAGTCATCGTGGAAACAGCTCAATGTCCCGCAGCGTAGCACAAAATTCTACCATCAACATTCTGACCGGTAGTCAGTGACCCTGAACATACAATGTTGTCTTAGCCCTGATGAACACTTCATTATCGCCTGTTTTTTTATTTCACTAAAGAGAGCTGCAACACCTTGTAGTATACATATAAGAAGATGAATTATTTCTTTGCGTCAAAGTATATTGTAGAAAGCAGACAGAATTTAAATTTTATGATTTGACTTGTCTATGTCAGAAAAACAACTCGAGTACGTTGGGCTCGACGAAAACTTAATTTTTCGGACTAAGATTGAGTTTCGGAAGTCTCAGGGTAATTTATTAGAAGTCAAACCCTGAAACTCATTTCAGCTGGTCGAAGCCAGGGTTCCTGCCTGAGGTTCCGGACAATTCAAGTCTTGATGACCTAATATCGCTGCCGAATTAAGTGCGCCCTTGACGTCCCTTTATAGGACTGAGTACCAAATTAGGTTTTTACAAATTAATGCACGGCTATGAAGCTCAAATTCCTTTGCGATTAAACAATCCAAAACCCCTCATATTATAATAATAATAATAATAATTATAAGGTAGTGTAAAAATATTATTATGCGATGAGTACCAGCAAAATTCAGTTTCGCTTTAACTAATACATATATCAGATATTTTCAGAAGTCTTTATTCGTATGCAATGCAAAAATACCCCCATTATAAGGCACATCTGCCGGTACAACCAACTCTTTAGAAGCTGATGAGATCTAACAAACCTCTCTTTCTTTAAAGACAATCTTTAAATCTCTCACAGTCCACTCTGAATATATCACTAGAATTTTACCGCAATCTCTTACGAAAATCTACATTTAGAGCTGCAGCGGAAGCAAGAATTCCCATTCGTCATTTTGGGAGGAAGAATAATACCTCCATCTTGGAACAGTTATCGCAAATTCCAGCGTCTTTCTTAAGGATTTGAATTCATAATTTTTGAGAACAGAAACTGGTTAGGAATTATGTGTGACCTAGAATTTGGACCAAGAAGGACAGGAATGGTGCTGGGCGCCAATTATAAAAAAAGAACTTTCAATTTTCTACATGACCAGTTTTGGAGAGATTGGTGAGCTGTGTAGGCGGCCTTTTACGATTTCAGAATGCGTTAGCAACTGACAGTGGCCATTTCGAGGGAACGGGTGATACCTAGGTTTTTGTCCCGGCGGAGCCACTGCCATCATACAACACACACTATGCTACACATGTATATTTCTTAACCCATTAATTGTAAATGACGGAGATATCTGTTAACAGAACCGTAAAAAAGATACGCATGAGGCAGTTGATGAGTTAAGAAAGATTTTTGAAAGTGGGTGACTCAAAATTGGTGATTGCATTAGCAATTAAGACAAGCACTACTGCACTTCTGTTTTTTATACTCGTACGTACCAGTCAACATACGATTGCTTTGTGTCGTTGGAAACACATCTTTATACTGCTTACTAACGGAGGTTACTAGCAAAGTTTCGTGTATCGCTTCAAATATGAAATGTATTCTACTGAGTAATTAGCTGTGCACCTTTGCGCCTTATCAATTTAGATGGACGAAGCACCAAAGCAAAGCCTTGGGACACCAAGTATTACGTATTGACGGGGGGGGGGGGGCGGTAAGAGCCCGTCTTTAAACTGGTGAATGTAGACACGTTGCGTTATTATTGTTTGCAATACACAAGTACACATGCCAAAGAGGCAATCGCTATTTCTTTTTTCCAATTCGCAGTATCTCCTAATTGTAAATGCCAATTTATAATTATTGAAAGCTGTGATGTGCTTCATTTTATGAAAACTCTAACGATACTACAGATAATAACGTTATATATACGAAACAATGTTTCTGTCGTTGATCTTCACTAACTCTATAAAAGAGTAACTAGGACTAACAGGAAATATAATTTTTTAGTGATCTAAACTTTCCTGTTGCGCAAAGGAACGACTCTTGCACTCCCATCGAGGCCCCACTGACAGTTTTGACGCACACACAGTAGCATATTGGTACATTGCAAAAATCGTATTAAAATACGTTACAGTTTTCCACAATGATGTATCTAAAGACCTGCTAGGAAGCCAAACATAACTATTGATTTGGGCAAACTAAGTTTACAAAATCTAGTACAATTGCGTTGCATGTTTTTAATATCGCTTTTACAATACATAATCGGAGATGGGAGCTACATAATATCAGTGGTACATATCTGAGATGTTTTCAAGAGAAAATTTCTCCCCCAAATTGATTATAAACCACTTATTTCTACGGAAATTTAGTAGGCATTATTTTTTCATTACAACAATGAATGAACTTCGTAGACTTCGTATTACGTTTCTAAAGCTGGGTTCACACTGTTTTTTTCCCGTAAGCAGCCCATAGCACACAAATATTTTGCTGCATCGTTGCAGACGAAACAAAAGTATTTTGCTTTCAGTTTTGATTCACCGCGTAAATTAGCAGAAATATCAAAGACTTTATTAAAGCGACACTTGCAGAGCACACTGATCTTACGGCAAACATTTTGTCAATCCTTCATAGACTTTGTGCAGAGTATTGACGGGAAAAGAATACAGAGCAAAACTACCTTTCAATGGAATTTTCTCTTCTGTGTAAACCAAAACATGTTTCTCCAGTTGGATAGTCATGCTCCTGCATGGAGGGCCTGAGCCTAGATCTCGGGTGTTCTCTAGCAATGGGCCTGTTGGTCTGTGGTGTCCTCTAGCAATGGGCCTGTTGGTCTGTGGTGTCCTCTAGCAATGGGCCTGTTGGTCTGTGGTGTTCTCTAGCAATGGGCCTGTTGGTCTGTGGTGTTCTCTAGCAATGGGCCTGTTGGTCTGTGGTGTTCTCTAGCAATGGGTCTGTTGGTCTGTGGTGTCCTCTAGCAATGGGCCTGTTGGTCTGTCAATTGCCACTTATCTAATCTACTGGTCTGCAACGCCAGGTGCATTATAGTATCTCTCTCGTATTGCTGTAAAACCTCGTACTTGTTTTGACAATTAATATCATTACCTTTTAATTTCAGATGAATACCTTCCTTCTTTTTACACACGTAGGGTTACCGGTGTTGTTTGTCTAACGAGGAAATTTCTATTATACATTAATGTAAATTCATACTGTTGTGTTAACAGTAATGATTATAATATACTTTCTTACTTTCTTTATTTCAGATCAATGAACTCCCATACACCCGTAGTGCCCTCCGTGTTGTGTCTCCAAGAAGGAATAATCTCCCTGGCGACCCCCAGATAGTTGATGTTCATTGATGTAAGGATCCCTCTAATATAGCAAGCTTATAAGCCGTGCGGGCTACGCGCCGTAATGAATTAAACCTCTATTTCTTCTGTTCCTGGTGAATGTAGAGTAGATACTTGATAGCTTGCTTGAGCTGAGACTGAAGAGGATGTTGACATTCAAATTCAGATGGGAGCCTATTATCCGAGATGGCAAACGTTTAATTCTATCCATGTATTTGGTCACTAGCTATCAAGCTGGCTAAGACTTGTGAGAAAAATCTGGCTGTACAGAAAAGATGTTCCCAATCGATTCTTCTAATCTGAATTGTATAAAATATTCCAGTCTTTTGTAGATAACACGAACCAGTTGATACAGCTATGTAATCGACAAACAGTATTTGGAATTTACAAGCTCATCGCCTGTATCCAACCGATCGTCGTCCATGTTCAAAACTGGAGAATATCCATCGGTTGATGTCCACCCGATCGTGGTAAGCATTTAGGCTGGGCGGAATCCACCAAGTGTTCCTAAATATTCGAAATTAGTCATTATCTACCACGTCTTCCTTACATATCGTGTCTGACTAGCACCCATACGTGACTCATGAGGAATTTTCTATCTTAGAGCTTCAGGGTACGCGGTTCAGTACAATAATTTCAGGCCGAAGAAATATGAAGTATTGTGCGGATGGCAAGAGGTTGCAGCATGTACTGGTTTACGCATGACGTATTCATAACGAAGGTATTTGTACAACCTAACTGTTTTAGTTTGTGATTCTGGCTCAATAGTTGCAAGTTCGATTGAACCATTTGATTAAATAATTATAATGACTTCGAAGACCTAATGATTACTGGAGGACGTATGCCATACTTTTCTCAAAGAAATAGTGACCAAAGTGGTGGCTGTAGCAGCGTTATCATCTGATGTTCCATAGTCAAATAAATATCAAGAAAATTCTTTGAACATCAATATTCCTGATGCTGTTCGCTAACTCGAGTGCAATATATACAAATATACACTGACACGCACACACCTATACGTATGCAAATAGTGATATAAAATATGTACAGTACATATAGGCATAATTCCAGCATACGAGTACTACTTCATATTGTGTGACAGACAGTATTTACTTCTTTATAATTAATCGTAATAATTCAAACGTATCTATTAACGTATGCATATCATGCATTAATATAGCTGACTGACCAGATTTATATCTTACAATAATTATTATTCTGTAAAGTACTTACTCGCTAATGTGCTTATCTCTATTTTCCTACTCAACTACGAGTTTTCTTCTTATAGCAGCTTTGGCCAAAAGTCTTAGCTCTCTTCTTCTATTGAATAGAATTTTACATCTAAAAATCTATCAATATAATTAACAATGAAGATTAACTAGGTGTGACTGACAGCTCTCTACGATTAAATTCGAATTCACTGAACAAAGATAGATTATTACCACCACAATAAACACATACTTCATCTTCAATGTACATAATACCAGAAAAAAACTCATTCACTAACGTTCGATATTGTTTTCCCCTAAAAATATTAAAACACTATTATTGAATTCAAACTTATATATTATGACGTGATATTTAACTTGCTTAGGGAAATTTATTTGCAGTAAGTATGCATTATACGGGGATTTTGCAACATGCCAACATGTGTTCCATTTAAGTTACGAAGCTTCAGAGTATTTAAATCCTCCTACAGGGAATAGAACCGAAATAGTCAAGAAGTTGAAAATAGAAACTTTCCCATTGTGGTCGCCAGGGTTTCAAACAATCTGTAATCAAGTACTTCTACTTCTTGACTCTGTATAAGTTTTTTTCGTTGTAGTGATTTATCAATATATTCAATGTGATCAAAAAATGGAAGAATGCTATTTATTGTCAATAAAATATATTAAAGCTGAAATTTGTTTCCTTTGCCGAAATGAAGAAGAGAAAGCGGAGATGGACTACCAGACAAGTTCTAAAAATCTGTTATCGGGCTGGCCTAGTTTGTTGAAAATTTATCCCAACCTATATATTATCATAACTAATTTAGCATGTGGAAACGAAAAGTTGGATTTGAATTAGGTTTTTTAATTTTGTATTTCCAATGGGATGAACTTTCAAGATGATGGTTTTACCGGATTCCTAAATTACTAGGCTGAGTGGTCCACTATTCCTTCGATATTGCTACCCGTCCAACACAGTAGGCTGCTAGTGCCGATGCTCTAATAGTGCTCCGGACTTTGGTACGGCAAGAGTTGACTAGCAGCTGAGTGGGCTAGTTCATTAGTTAGCTTCCAAGACGCAATTTCACTAACAAGAGGGACTGAATATTATCAATATAAGCATGACATTAATTAATAATTAGAGCACGATTCTGATAGCATGTAAGAAATCCATAGGGCATGTCCCATTGGGCGCCAAAATTAAGCCCTCAAGCCAATAGCAGACGTTTATGCACTTACACATTCACACCTACACTCATATATGAATGTCCAGTTGTCCACTATTTATATACATATACGCACTAGGGTACCAGGCTGTTAGAAATGACAACGGAAAATACGTGATATTTATCCATTGTCATACTTTCGTTAATTCGGCTGCTAACTTTTCGGAAACTTAACAAGAGTTGAGCGTTCTTGTCAGCTGCTGAGCAGGGAAGCCCTTTATTTCTTTCTCTGTCATAGAAAAAATTACTTGCTTATTGCAGGCAGTCATTCATCCCTCAAAATATTACTTTGGACTTGATATCATGGTCAAGCAAAATATAAGTTTTTATTTTTTTTTTCCTCAGTAAAAAGCTGTTTTGTTGCGAATGAAGTGAATTTTTGAGAATAAGAATGCAACGAAATTATCTGTGGAAGAAATCAAGAATCAGGATGCATGAAAGTGCCAATGGAAGCTTCAATTATTATCAGTTCTTCGATTTCAACATAGACAATTCAAGCAGCGCATTCGAATATAAGGTTGTGGTATACTTTTGCCAACGTTTGCAACCTGGCCTAAGTTTCGCTTATATGTTTTCTTCATACTTGACAGGAAATGAACAGACCGATATGTGTACATATCTGTTGATTTATGTGTTCGCTTATTTACTTATTTGTATCTGTATCTGTCCATTTCATGTCGTGCTGTAGGAAAATAGGCGAAAATTAGGCCAGGTTGTAGACTGTGGTCATCCTGTCGTGCTTCATTAAAAACGGATTGGTAGGTAATAGACCAGGTTCCAGATGCTGGCAAGTGTATTATAATATAATATTTGAATGTACTTTTTCCTCAGCCAACGTTGAAATGTAAACAATGAAGATATCTATAGCTTTTCTTATCGCTACAGCGGTAAGAGAAGCTGTAGATATCTTCATAGTCTATAGCATGCTATAGACTAAGATATTAATTTTTTTCATACATTGATGACGTACAAATTGAGTAGATCATCAACGATGCATATGAGAAGCGATTTTTCCGGCGTAGTAGACACAGTAGTTATTTTATTTTAGTTTGCTTTCTTCCTCTGACGAAACAGTTAACGCATTAGCGTAAAATTTCGATGCACTGAAGTTCTATCAAGGTGTATATAATATATGCGGCGGGAATATTATTAAATTCTATGATGCTTCACTACTAGCCATTATAAATTGATTTTTTTCTCAAGTGATCTAAGAAAATTATAAATAAATGAGTTAGATGCTTAGAGGAATTGAAATAGAGAGCACTCATAGCTTATGATAATTTGAGTCGGCCATCGTAGCGTGTTCTTCAGAAATACATTAGTGACCAAAGTGTGATTAGTGAAGAATTGTCATCACAAATTCCTTGCAGCGTGAGCACTCCATTAAAAAAAAAAATCAACAAATAAACAAACAGATTAATACACATTGGTCTATAATATATTAATACACAAAACAATATACTCTTTGTTTGTTGGTCTCTCTGCCCTAATTTGAAGGATTAGACAGGATAAAATTCAACTGCTGAACGCCAAGAGGAGGACATCTGAGGAAATTCGAGCAAATGAGTTCCTTGAATTTGGTAATGAACTGATACCCAGATACTTTTCGACATCTATCTCGATTTACATTAGCAGTGCGTATATATATATATATATTTTTGTAGTATGAAATGTGTCACTTTTTTCATTCCGTTTTTTTTTTTTTTTGTTTTGCACCTGATCTCCTCAGTCTTCTTTTTTCGATTAAAATGTCCTCACTAGAGATGCTGTTGTCCATGCAGAGTGGTTTCGAGAATGATTCGATTTTCAGCACGATAGGCTACTACTGTAGGTTTTGGCTTACCACTCGGTAGCTAAGATGCAATAATTTATTGTGGTTATATTTCTGTCACTTCCTGAAGTTTTTGCTCTTCCTTTGCCTTATTGTTTGGAATAAAAAAAGAACAGGGTCAACTCGTATTCATTAAGCAAGAAATGCATTGAAATCCCGTATTCACATGAACATAGGCTGTCGTACACTTCAACGATTCGCCATTTTATGCACGATAATACAGTGCAATGCTGCGCCTCCTATGCTGGATATCCCCATCAGCCTTGCTGACCTCCGAAGATGAAGATAAAAACTTGTATTTTCTAACGCTCTTGTTGCTGGGTAGAGACTGTAGACCAGCCGAGGACAGCCCATGTGGGAGGAGCTTAATTTCTGTTAGTTTCCCCATGGTCATTTGACCCTCTAACAGCAAACATCATTGAATAGATTGTCATCCATTTTAATTGGCATTCGTATGTAGAGAAGTAATAAAAAAATGAATTCCAAGCACATACATGTTAGCTACATGTGGACACTTAACCCTGTAACTGTCTAACAGCGAAATTTGTTGAAAAGCTTGCCGTCTACTTTAAATGGTATCTTTGGGCCTATACGAACAAATTTTTAAGAATAAAGATTATTCCAAAAATTCCAAAGCAGCTTTTTGTTACTTAACCTGTTATGTAACCCCTTAACAATAAATTTTACTGAATAGCCTCTTCTTAATTTCAATTGGTCTTGTTATGCAGAAAAAAATATTAAAAAAATACCGCAACAGCGTGCCTCTACGATTTGGGGAAATTTTGCCTCAGCAAGTTGATTATCTAGGGAAAAATACCACACTGTAACCTCTATAAGATGGTGCCAGTCTAAAGGATATGCCCACTTAGGACTCAGAAAACAATTGAGAGCGAAAATATGAGCTATCGTACCAGC
The DNA here is from genome assembly GCA_001587735.2 of Parhyale hawaiensis. NCBI lineage: Eukaryota > Metazoa > Arthropoda > Malacostraca > Amphipoda > Hyalidae > Parhyale > Parhyale hawaiensis. The sequence goes on along the minus strand of LQNS02278170.1, from coordinate 17,725,437 downwards.
AAAGCTTGAGTGAATCGATAGTATGTTAATCAAAATATTTTACTCAGTCCTGCTCGAAATTGCCATATCGTGTATATGAACGGATTGCTTGCACAGCTGCAAGCTAGTAAATGTCAGTGGAGCGCCAGATTAAATCTTAATTAGTGACTGTGAAAGTGGACCACTAAAGACTCGTGCTTTGGCTTAACGCGATATTCAGTAGAAGAAACATTACATTATCGATAGTTTGAAGAGCGTGCCGATGCTACGATTATGTTTGGGAAAAATAATAGTGCACTTGAATAACAAAAAGGGTATTATTTTTTACATAAGGCGTTAAAGCAATATGGATAATGGAAGTAGTCTTTTCTTATGTAATTATTATCGCAATTAACAAAAATGATTGTCCTATGGGGACAAATTCTTCCTAAAAAAAAACAACACTTTAGAGTAATGCAGGCAATTGCTTTAAATCCGTACAATTTTTTCCTTCCTATATTTCACTGCATTACGTACGTTTTATATTCTGTGCCTCTACTGCTAGTGCAATGGAGCGTTGTAGTTCATGTGATCCCTATTTTTAAAATGATATCACATTTTATGAAAAAGATAATATTTCATTACACTTCTTTAGACATCACGGTGTATTACCCAGAGAAGTGATTTATTTTGTCTTAGCTGTCCTAACTAGTATAGAAATGAGTATACAGAGCATAAATGTTTATGGAGATGCACCTCAAGCTTTAATATTCCAAAAAAAGAAAAAGAAGAGAAAACTTAGTGGTTACTTGGTTTCGGATAATTTACTGTATGTATATTTTACCTCCGCTTTTATTTGGGTCACAACAGTGGTGCCAGGTTAGGTTAGGTTGCATTAGATTACTACCATTATCTATATTTTATTTTCTTCAGTATTAGATAGGAAAAAAACTTAATACTCATGACTAGAGACCGGACATTAAGCAACAACGGTTTAAGCGCTTTAAGCAGTAAAAATAAACAAGAATAGCATCAGAAATAAGCGCTTACGTTGACGAATTTAAGCATTGCACCTTAGGCGAAATAAATGAATAAACACCAACAGTTCCCTATTATAAGCGCTTAAAACAAAAAAAGATATCATTTCAAACATTTTTGGAGCTATGTCCATATGACGAAAAACAACTCTAAGCGGGCATTATTCGGGGCATAGACCTTCGGCGTTCCGCTCTAGGTAACAAAAAGTAACACCTATCATTGAATGTTCTTTTTCCCGCTGTAAGCCTACAAATTTGCCTCAATTAGTAATTGAAAGTTTCGGCGACGGAATGGAAAGAAAATTTAAAATTATTTTCAAGATAAGCAACACTTGCAATAGCCAGTTAGAAATATGAAGTGAATTTCAGTCCTTAAACTCAGTCGACATAGGTTAGCTTGAAGAATGAAGCCACGCAATGTTTATTTTTTAGAGTTGTGACGCAGAGCAACATAAAGTTCAAGGAGTGTCTATAAGCGTCTTTTTCATGACCACCTTGCGGATCATTCCGCCTGATTCCGTATGATCCGTGCGTTTTTGTGACCACTTTCGATACCAATGATAGCAATCACCGGTGATCATTCGTGAAAATTGATCGAACATTGATTTCACTAGCGGGCTTATCATGCATGATCAAAGAGTAATTCCAGCCTTTAGACAAGCAAAACTTCAAAATTTAAAATGCAAAGTTTGTGATGTTTTCTTATATTTAAGGATAAGTTGGATAATATTATTATGATTGCTTGTATTACTGACTTCCAGAATTGTAGTTTCGTTACAGCGGGGGCACAATATCACAAAACTTGCTCAGTCACGCAGCTTTTCCCTTCTATCGTCTCGTTGCCGTAACTATTACTCATGGTGCTTGAATGTCAGGCTAAAACTGTGCGTCATTGCAGCTTTAAACGAACACAGAAGTAGGAGGTATTCTAAAAGCTTCACAATTGCTACTTCTGGTAAAGTACAAAATCCAAAGAACGACTCGGTCAATACCTTATATAATATTTTCATATTCTTTTCAGCCTGAGCGGAAGCCTAGGGCGCTGCAGCGCAATCGCACACTACGTTGCGTTGCAATGCAACTTTGGCGTACGTGTGCCCACGCTCTTAGTTTTATGCTTGTGCTTGTTCAAAATGCATTAAATACTGCTAGTTTACTTATCCATTGACTTTAAAATAAATAAAAAATTCTCAAAATCGATTCCCCACCATCTTTTGTGTAGATACGATTGGAATCCAAATTTTGAAGATAGACATGGCGTCTCTGATTTGTTTACAATATCATTGGCCGTTATTGTACTTTTCAGTGATCACAATGATCATAATCACGGTTATTCTGATCACGAATGTGGTGACAAAAAGACGCCTTATGTACGCGCTATTCTGGTATGTTGTTGGCTTTTGCGCACAATAAATAGGTTAGTACACGAAAACTTCCTACATTAAAAAAGGTCTGGGAACATTTTAAATGTAGGCTAATTGCCGGAGCAACTTAAGTGATAGCAAAACATTTTTAAGCAGTAACTAAAATTTTAACCGCTAGCAAAAATTTGGATGGTGCTTACAAGCATTTTAAGGGGTCAACTCAGATTTTTCGAAACATTTTTATTTGTCGACCGATTGTTCAGAAATTTGTACAGTATATGTAATTTTTGAAAAAAGAAACATATTTTGTTCACGAGACTTTTTCAATTTTGGCCTTAGTTTTTGAGAAAATGGGAATACAAAGGTTTTTTTTTGTCTATTTTTACAGAAATTTTAAAAGAAGAGAAATCTATGAGTTTCTATTCTAGAAAAAAAAATCTAAGGTAGTTTTGATATCCTTGAAACATTTCAAACAAACTAATGTAGCCGGATTTTTCATTTATCTTTTCATTTTCTTTTGATAAGCGATTTTCGATCACCAACTAAAATTTTTCTAAAAAACTAAATTTTCGTTTTTGAACTGCGATTAAAATAATTTGAAGGTAACAATTGGAAATATCTCAGCATTAGTTTGTCATAAATCTTTCAAGGATTTCATAACTGTCCTTGTTTTTCCCTAGCATGAATACGCATTGAGTTCTATTGTGAACATATAAAACTACATGCAGTGCGGTGGTTTTCCTGAGGGTGAATCCGCCCGCATTGGTGCATCTGCCAACGGAAGCAGCTGGCCGGCCATGTCTGACACCCTGATCTAAAATTACTTAAGCATTAATGCGTTTAATTCTTAAAATAAAGGGAAAGGCGAAAATCGCTAACTGTAAGGTTATTTTTTAGGATCCCTGAAATTATCGTTTAATAAAATTGGACCTTTCAGACTAACTGTTCATATTCAGTTAACAGTCTGTAGAGCAATAAACGAAAAAAATTATACCGCAACGAATCAAAAATCGAATTTATAAAAACTAACCCTAAAAAGCCAAACAATTATTGTATCAGCGTTGGAAATTTGAGTGCAATTTATTCGAAAAGCTGACAACAAATGAAATAGAAACTTGGAAACATGCCAGGTGAACATAATAGATAGTTATAGTTAGAAAGTTTCAGTAGTATGTAATATGTAAAGAGAACCGGGAACCCATGCACGAAGGTGTTCCCACACAGGATCAACGCGCATGGGAACAGCAAGTTAGGAAAGAAGAGGGCGAACAGAATAAAGCATGAGTAATCCAGCTTCCTGGAGGCTTGGTTAAGGGTGGGTGAGATGTTCCGAAGGCCTAGCTAATGGCCGTGGTAACGTACACAAGCCTCCTAAGGCTTGCCTGGCCCCATAGCATAGGATGGGCGAACCTAAGACACAACCCTATGTCCTATGGCCCACCCTATGCCCGCTGGGGGGGGGGGGGGGGGGGGAAAAAAAAAAAAGGGGGGAAAAA
>LQNS02278170.1:17706688-17721536 GCA_001587735.2 Parhyale hawaiensis | reverse complement strand
GGGGGGGGGGGGGGGGAAGGGTGAAAATAATACACGGGGAGAAAAAACTACCATGATGAACTAAGAGTTTGCAATGAGAAGGGGGAATGCACTCTGGCTTTCTTTTAGGGCAAGTTTAAGTTTAAAAATATGCAGAGGCTCAAAGATGCGTAGGTCTGTTTTATAAGAAGTGTTTGCTAATATTTTAAATCATTGTTTGTGACTGGGACACTATAAATTTCAGCATGTGACCTAACAGAAAAGAGCGGTGGGGAACTGAGAGAGAGACTGGTCCTGCAACTGCGTCCCGCGTGCTCAGAAGCTCTGGTCATCAGGGTACGACAGGTAGATCCTATATACCGCAATTCACAACGTGAACAACTGAATTGATACACCAGAGAAGAGCATATAGCAGGAGGGCGTCTACCCTTGAAATGAAAAGGGGCCAATCGTAAACTTGTTCGCCAGAATAATTGTTGGGGAAAAATTCACCGATGAGAGATTGAATGTCTTCATTTAACTTGATGGACTGGTGACACATGTAAGATAGTTTGATATAAAACTTTTGTTGATTGCGAGACTGAGCTGCTGGAGAGTGATCATAATTCTTTGATGAAAATATTTTATTGATTTGTTTATCAACAGCGACAGATTGAAAGCCATTCTTAGCACAGAACCGTCACAAAACATAAAATTTTTGGTACAAGTTCTGAAAACTAGTGCATATTTGAAATGCTCTATTGATAAGGGTCCGAATGCCGCTGAGTTTGACCATGAGAATAATTATTTTAAATGCTAATTATTAAATGATAAATTATAATTATTAAATGATAATTTCATGGATTTTAATAATATGACCTTACGATTGGTGATTTTCGCCCCTCTCTTTATTTTACGAATCATGAAACCGTATTAAAGCTGCACACTTTTCTGCGTAACGGGAAGCCGTGTGAGTTGCACATCCACTCATAAAGTAGAGCGTGCGATTTTGTAGTGTGGCCCCGACATTAAGGCCAGGTCACACGTCAGTCGGTTCAACTCTTTCAGCGACTTATCCGAGTCCGTTGCTGTGTTGCTTAAACAGAAGAAAAGTACAAGGCTTTCAAAATTCCAATTCGCTGCCTATTTGAAGAAATAGCGATAAGAATCAAAACTAGGAACGCTTGCTTAAACCAACTGACCTGACTTGAGGTCAACATTTTAGCAAATTCTTAGTAAGATGCACATTCTGTTCACAGGGAATCAATGAAATATTCCGACAGTCCTCTGAAAATTCACTTCGAAAGACTAATGTGCCAACTGTCCAGTAGGAGATATCTACCCTAACTGACTTTCTAGCCTAACCGGTAGCTGATTTATGGCTGTAATTGCTGTGGTGGCGTAGAATTGTATTAGGGATAGAAACTCCCCATGGCATCTCAAAGACATTTTGTTTACAGATCATATCAGTCTGGATATACAGGACTCGTGTTTTCATCTGGACATGGTTATCAGGTTTACGAGTTCATTAACAGCTTTTTTCACTCACAGAGAATTATTTTTTGCAGGTGATAGCTTATTTAATTCACGCATGCCTCGAATTATAGCAGTAAACGAGATCTGGATTATCTCGTACAGAGAACGGATGGCAGAAGTCGCCAAAAGAAAACCTTTCGTGCCTTAGAGACATTAGCCACGCTATAAAAACTACCGAAATAATGATGCTTCCCCCGAAGAAAGGCTTCAAAAGATGACCCTCGTCAGTGTCCAAAGTAAAATGTCCTTTCCTGACTTAACTTTCGATTGTTAATCGAAACGGAGGCGAAGCTGGCGAAACGCTTCGAGGGGTTTGGGGGCCAAACTTTTCGTAACTATGAAAGTTGCGGATAAAGTTCTGTTGAAGCGCAGACAAAAGTAAATTCATAACTTTGTCTCAACTTTGGGTTTGAAATGCTGTGCAGCATTTTATAACTGTTGCGTCGGAGCATAGGAAGAATGCTTTTACGCTGCAAGTTCACAACGGATGTCAAAATTCGATGTTCAAAGTTGTCTCTGAACAGTTCAACGCGCATGGTGGAATTTCCTTGTATACATATATGGAGTTGTACTTGATGCGTAAAGGTTATGTAACGCCGATGTTCTGTGTTTATGAACAGGAAAAACTCGCTGTAAATAAAATTTCGGCAAAGTCTGGTGATGTTTTGAAATCAGTTTTAGCATTCTAATGTCTCAGTGTTTTGTAAGAGAACGATTGTTGACAATTCTCATAGGTAATCAGCCGTATATGTAGATCGTTAAATGTCATGTACTGCCTGTTAAAGGGATATTAACGACTTAACTGAAGATAACCGACGATAATTTCTGCTTTATAAAAACCATAACTTTTGGAGTTATTCTTTTCACCACTCCGTAAAAGAAACTTTCACTTGCAGCGAAGCCTGCTTGTTATGTGAAACTATAAAAAAAAACATACATTATGCCTCATCGTCCAGGCTCTAGGGGGGTGTCTGTGTACATTTCTTTTCCACGGCTATACCATGTATTTTCCTATTCCATATGATGAGGACATTGAAAAAAAGTCGGGCAGAACTTTCGCTACTGGTACATTTTGAGAGCGTTCTGAAACTTGCTCAAAATATGTATTTTAGAAAAATAAACATATTTGTTCCTACAACTTTTTTAATTTAGGCCTTAGTTTTTGAAATAATACGGTTTATATTTTATATGTATGGGGCTTATATATAAAGAACTCAATGAGTTTTCACGCTAGTATAAAAACAAGGTTAGTTTTGGAATCCTTGGAACATTCCCAAGGAAACTATAGAGTCGGATGTTCTTGCTCTACCCTCATAATAATGTTTTATTACAGCTTAAAGCCGAATCCCTATATTGATTTTCTCTATATTTTAGTTAGCGATCGTAGCGAAATAGAAAATGGAGAATCCGGTTGTGATAAAAAATATTGAGGGCAGAAACGGAGAATCCAGCTCTATAGTTTTATTACGAAAGTTTCAAGGATTCCGAAACTGTCGTTGTTTTCATTCCTGCATGAAAACTCGTTGAGTTCTATTCGTGATAGAGCATATATATATATTTATATATAAACTCTATTATCTCAAAAAACTAAGGCCTAAATCAAATAATTGTAGGGACAAACTAGAGCACTCTGAGAGCGCATACTTCCGCCAAGTGAGCCAACGGTAGCAAAAATTCAAACTGGCTCTGAAACCATAATTTTCTTTGCATAAACTCCAAAATCAAATCATTTGTGCCTTTTTATATTAATAACAGCTTGTTCAATTTTTTTGAAGATCCGTTCATAACTTTTTGAGTTATACTGTTAACAAACGTTATGACAAATATGAGTCAAACATACAAACGAACCAACCGATCTGCACCAAAATTTGATCATTTATGTCTTTTACTATTACTAACAACTTCTATAAATTTCATAAAGATCCACGCATTATTTTTTGAGTTATTGTGCTAACAAGTATAAAACTAAAAACAGTGACAAACGAACGAATGAACAAACGGACCATTACAAAAATTTGGTAATCTACTCTTTGTTATATATCTAACAACTTACGTTAATTTCATCAAAATTCATTCATAACTTTTTGAGTTAAGGCCTCGAGAATAATGACGCAGACAAACAAACAAAAAAACTGATAGACATATCTTCACCAAAAGTTAATCATCTGTTTCTCCTAACATACCTAACAATTCCTGTAAATTTCATCCAAATCGGTTCATAACTTTTTGAGTTTTCCTGGTGACAGCCAGACAGACAAACACGACGAAAACATAACCTCCTTGGCGGAGGTAAATATGTTTATTTTTCAAAAATACATATTTTGAGCTAGATTCAGAACAATCAATCCACACTTGATAATTTTGGGTCTCCCCCATGTCCCCTCTCAAAAATGTACCAGTTGCGAAAGTTCTACCCAACTTTTTTCAATGCCCTCTTCTCATGGAATAGGAAAATAATTACATGGTAGAGCCGTGAAAAAGAGAGGTACATAGACACCCCCCTAGAACCTGGACTATCTTTACAAAAGCTATTCAACACAATTTAAATGAAGGTTTGGATCATTTTTGCCTTTGGGTGGCAGGAAAAAGGATACCATATAAAATGTGGATCTGGATTCATATCTATGTACTTGCATAAAAATTTAATTAGGATTTAATCATTATGTTTTTCTACCTATGAAGAATGATCGTCACTAGTGCAATTCTGAGATGATTACTACAAGGCCATCATTTCTTTCTCGCTAATTTCATTGCTAGTAGAATTGCAATGCAGAAACCCTTTTACAACTATTAGTAACTTTTAGCGTTTGAGTCCTATAGGGTTGAGATAGGTACTGCAGGTTTCACTTTTTGACGAAAATTGGAGCTTCGGTAAAACATTTGCAACTTGTTTATGGGCTTCTCCGGAAAGGTGCCGAATTGTAGTAGTTGATCTTTCGAGTTATTTTAGAACATGATTGAGTCCGAAAAGTGGGATATAACAACACCTCCGCTTAGGGCATAGTTCAAGCTATCTTTTTGTGGAAATAGGTTTGAGACCCTATTACCTATGTTAATGCTGTAACCCTTTAGAATAGGAGATAGATATTCAATTTCGGCACTTGATATTTTTTTTATTTCCGCAGAGGAATGAATACTTCACAAGCACCCAAAGAAATCTGTGCAGTTTGCGGTAATGATTTTTGATACGAAAGAAGTTTACAGACGTGGCGAGGTTTTGAGCTGGAGGCTGTAACCTTACTGACAAAGAGCGATCAGACAGATCATCCTCTACGGATCATGAGCAAACCAAGTCATTGACTAAGAATAACTCCCACTGCACGACTTGAGAATTAGCAGACATGCTCAACCAATCAAAATCCGATGATTATAAGCACCTGGCAAATCAATATGTTCATATTGTTCATAAATGGTTGATTAAAACTGCAATTGCTCATATTTATTGACCCTTTTCCTTTCCCTGAAACATCTGCATGAACTTTCCTGGCAGTCCTATATATGGTGATATACATTATTAACAAATTTTCAGATATGCACAACCATTCATCGATGCTTATTTTTTGTGTGTTAGGTATAAATTCTAATAGCCGAATGTGTACCGTGTAGCATGGAGGCTCGCATCTGTGTTTGCTCCAGTATAGTTTGTTAATTTAAAAAGCTCAAGAACGTTTAGTGCAGTAAACAGTAGGTTCGGTACCGTGTGGCGAGCAGCCAACCACAGAGCACTCCCACCAGAGCATTGTGCACCACGGAACTAAATCTTTGGGGTTGCGTAATATCAGAGGCCCTCGTAGCCGACAGGCAATCTGGCTCCCCATCAAGTTGTGGAAACCAAGACTTGAACGCCATAAGGAGCAGCAACCTTCATACAAGACGTTTTGGACAGAGTCATTTCTTAAGAGAAACTGAAGGTGTAATAGGTTTAATAGCAGCAGTAGCAGCTGTTGATATCAGCGTAGTAGCAGTAGTAGTTCCCACGACTTCAAACCTGCAATGGCCAGGCCTGTTTTGGTTCATAAGTCCAGAAATTCATTGGACTCATTCTCAACGAGGCACTAACGTAGAATCTCTTTGCTCCAAATTACTTACAAACACATGTTCTATAAACCCAAAGTGGCTTCGTAAGACATTTCTATATATTACACGAGATAATTCTTCGATGATGCAGGATAATTTGACACAGAAACTCATCCAACAGCCTGGATAGAGCAGCAACAGCGTAAAGTCTCGTTCACACGACAGGTAAGTGAACGTGTTCTACCAGCATACGTTACAGTGCTTGTTTAAAGGTGGACACACGGCAGTTCTCTGAATGCGTTCTTTCGGCTAATTCTCAAAAGTCACCGCTGTGACTTTTAGACAGCAGAAAAGCGTACAACTTTTTGAATTTCAATGCGCTGTAAGTGTGATATGATATCAGTCTTTACAATTGATCGACACTATTTCAAGCCGTCAGACTTGAAGGGTAGCAGCATAGCAAATTTTTGGAAGACATACGGTTGAATTGGTGTCCAAAGCTGAGTCTAAGCTGAGAGAACAAATGCAAAAGACTGTGGTGTGAACTAGCTTCAAGTATCATGTAAGAGCACAGCCGTTAGAGTCTAATCACCCTAAATTTACAGAGTGGGAGCAAGCTTTAGTGACCTTACTAAGCTAGTTGATTTGATAGTTAACAATTTTGTTTTTTTTTTTCCCGGGAGATGAAACACTTAGGCGATTAGCTGAGAGGACACGTTCATGTGAGTGCAATGTGCAGTTGGGGGCCACACGATGGTTAAATGAACGTATTTTCTCAGCTAATTGACAGAATGTTTTTTTGAGCCCTCGTATACACAACTGTGTGTCCACTCTCCCACCCACCCACAAACCTACACACACACACACACACCCACAAAAAGAATATTTTAAATTATGCGCCGATATGTCTGTTCGCTCAGAAGGTGTAACCGCTGAAGCTTTGGATATCTCTTTAACTTGGAGGGAAATGGAACTAAGAACCGTGTCATTTTTGGGCTACATAAAAGGAAGGTGCAATACATTGGGATCTAGAGTTGAGGAAACTGGACTATTTGACTATCATGGAGCCTCCACGAACGTGAAGTAGTTGTGAATCGAGAGACATGGCCAGCAGCTTCACGGTTAATCAGAGGTGTGCAGGATACCGTCAGCTGCTCAAAACTAGACGCAAGAGAAAGTGCTAGACAAATCTTAGTTGTAACCTTTAACTCCGTGTTTTTAACCACAGGTGTGTTTGATTTGGCAACTTCCACGGAAATCTTCCAACTCGATCAGCTTTTATTGATCTAGAACTTCAATTCCGAGAGTTTGATTCGTCCTTTCGTACTCTATCCCAGCATAATTGGTTTTCAGCGATCATCTTAAACTCGCCCAGTTAAGGCTAATCGGATTAAGGGTTCAATATTGGACGTGAACGAATCGAAGGCAGCTTTTCTTCTCAACAAATTTAGATTAGATTAAATAGGCGGCAGTAGATGGACTAACAACAGTCCCTTTTCCAGAAATGGGCCGGAACTTGCGGCTTGACCCTCTACGAGCTATTGCCATCATCTCTATGAGCTATTGTCATAATTTCTCGCTGGGCATCACAGATCTCTCCTAATTTGAAGTATACGAGGCACGTTCTGAGCCTCATATGAGATCAGAATCGTTATATAACGTTGTGTTGATAACAGGAGAACAGATTTATCCCTTCATTTAGTGATTGAGGTCTAGTTTGACTTGGTGAAAACATTAGGCCTTTGAGGCTTAACTTGTTCAAACCGTCAGGCAGGAGCGCTGGCTTCGACCAGTTGAATTGAGCTTCAGGTAATGACCACCGTTTACATTGAGCAAACTGAAAACTCCTATTTTTCGGAGTAAGATTGAGTTCTTGGAAGCCTCAAAGTTAATCGAGTGAGGACTAACGCCTGGAACTCGAATCAATGGATAGAAGCCGTCGCATCTATCTAAAGTTTCGGACAACTCCAGCCTGGAAGGTTTAATTTTACGGACCAATAGAATGTGCCCAAAACTTTCTTTTAGGAAAACGCCAGCTTTAGTGTTTTAGATATGATACATAATGAGAGTAGAGATTGTGTTTAAGAAAAAGTACCGTAGTATGTCTTGTAAGACTCGTGATACACTTTAATTTTGCACGTTTGTTATCCACTTTACCAAAGTAGAAATAGCTTTCCGTGGTAGAAACTTAATTTAATTTATCCATTTCAATGAAATATATTTAGCAGTACATAGTGCTAAAATGCTTGAGTGGCACAGAGAAAACGAAAAGCAATGGAGGTAATTTAGTCATTCTGCTTTTAAGGGGCCTCCTCTGCAAGTCGGCCAGTGCTAGAAGTAAGCAATACAAATAAACTTTATATTTTTTTCAATCATATGGCTGGTGTACATAATATTTTAAAGACAACTGCTCCCTGGAGCATGGGGTTTTAATGCTAAGAAGAAAAAAACAATTTGATGACCTTTCCATTCACTGAGTTTTAGATGGGCAGAAGAAAGATGAACATCTCAGCGATCGACTTAGTTTAGGCAAAGCCTGAATTGTCAAATGATCGATTGTTTCAAATGTCTTCGAAAAATAATATTCCCAGGTTAAGAAGGATCAGCCACAACATCTTTCTGGCCACATTGTTCAGGATCATCGAGAGTGAAAGAAGGAAGAAAGAGACTGAAGCGCATGGAAAATTCCTTTGCTAACTGGCAGCATGTAACAGCGTCGTCAAGAGCACTCTAGCAAGGCCCCCCCCCCTCTAGACTAGGGGGCTTTGGCTCTAGTCGTTTAGTTGGCGAACCAATGCGACAATGCCACGGGAAGCGTAGTGTCATTTTATCAGATAAGAAGACGTTAAGAGTAGATCCTATCGTGAACAAGCAGAACGAGTACGGTGTTGGTTTCAGCCAGGAAGCATCAAAGGTCTTTTAAATGTCTACAACCAAGTACGGGACCTTGAGGGTTGGGCCTTGATGCATGACTTGTTGGGGCCAGCGCACTGGTAAGCAGTTACTTCAATTCGCTTTGATCCCATTGGTACTTGCAAATACCATCCCACAATTTACTGGTGATTATAATAATCTGACAGAGACAATTTTTATGTTATGAAGAATTACTTTCATTTTTAAAGGATGATAATAATTATGTAAAAACGAAATGTACGAAGATGTTTGTAAGATATACCTAGTGCAGGAAGCAAACACGTTTCCTAGCGACTAAAGGATTCTGACAAATGTTTGGAAAATACAGTATTATTTAGGAGAGAATGCACAAAGAGTTATGCTGAATGAATAGCTGACATGATGGTTAGCGTAACACTTTCGGTCATAGCTATCGAGGGCATTGGTATTTTTATTACGGTTAGTAAATTTACTCAATGCACACTCCATTTATAGTGCAGTGCAACCTTTTTTTTTGGCACAATCTTTTCAAAAAAATGCGTTTTCCCACAACTCATGAACTTTTCAGCATACTTTCAGAGCTCGAACGCTACCCGCGTGTTTTTCTTTACAGAGGAGATCAATGAAGGGAAAAAAAAAAAAAACGAGAGAAGCAGCTCTGAAATTCAGGTCGAGGCCCGCAACATAAAATTCCAAATTTGCCAGACCGCTAGGCAGACAAGTGTCTTCTATTTTAAAAGCTTTTTTTATAAACTGGTATTTTTTTCAGTGTATTAAATAAAAGTTTGTATGTTTCAAAGTAGAGAAAGAAGGTAAATGCTCTAAACAGGATATTCGGAAAATCAATATGCTCCTTTCAAATTATGGATCTTTATTTTTGCAATATAGATTAGCTTTTCAATATATGGATTTTGCAACTGAATGAGCATAGCTAAATGGGCAGGCATTAGGAGAATATATTACTGTTACATGAGGGGGCACAACAATGATTTTACCTGAAAATTGAATTTTTTTTAATAACTACAGTTATATAAATGAAACAGAGACATTCTGAGCACCCTCTAGATGTATTTTAAAATTTAAATAAGCATTAGTTTGTGTCTGCAAGAAAGTAGTCCTTTACTCATGTACCTATCTTTGAAGTAAAGATTTTTTTCCCTAATACGCTTTTCATATATATGTGCAGAAGTAAAGACGTTTGCATAAATATGTTTAGAAATTTTCTTCAAGGCCGGTAGGATACAAAAATCTTGAATAATAATAATGAAGCATTTGTTCCAAGTTCATTGCGTGTTGGGGATCTTAGAACATGTAAACTTTTCTTTGAATGTTAAAATGCTTGCATTTTTTAAGCCAATTATATATAAAATAAACTGCATTGAATCACAGCAATGTTCGATATCACGGATAACATCCTTAGGCTAGTAAAGTGTGTTTTAAATTTTGCTTTGCACCTTTCAGATTTTAGTAGACTGAAGATGATATCGAAATGCAACGCTGATACAGTATATTTTATACCTGATGTCAAGCAGAAGTGTTTTAACAGTGAAAAGAATATCGATGCATTTTAATAATCCCTCACAGGAAATAAATTTTGTAAATATTGAGTGTTTGACTAATAAATTAAACATAAGGTGAACAGAAGGTTTGTTATTTAGTTTAGTAACAGCTCTGCTGAGCAGGGTTTTAAGTGATCTTGAAGCACGTGTACGAGGAGTAAATGAAAAATACAGATTGAATTAACTACAATAAAACAAATCTCTGCTGGCATTATTCTATTTTTTGCGCCGATGAACATAACTCGCCATCATTGCACTAGAGACGGAAATATCTTTGCAATTATTCTACAGTCTAGAGGCTTAGTGCTTTATTTGTCACCCCTAATAAGACTTACTTCAAACATTTGTTAGGAAACTAGACATTCAATGGAACTTTTGATGTGTATGCGAATTATTTTACAGAAAAATACTAGCAAAGTTTAACAATAAACACAGCTGTTTCCAAGTATGCTGCATTGTACCAAGATGTGTATAAGGAAGCAAATTTATTAAGGAGTTCCTAACGTGTGATTTCTTCCAAAAAGAAATATGCTGAGAAAATCACGAAATAAGCACTTCTATTTCAAAGTTGTTTAAATACACAATGGTTGATATGAGAATCAACGTACATATAATTTACCTGTTGATTTCAGGGTGAGACCTGCTGAGCCACATCATTGTATATCTCTGCGCCACAAACAGCGTACTCTACCTTAATGTCCATTTAACAAAGGAATGGGTTTTCACAGGTCCAACACATTCTTTTGCACATACGAACAGGGTTTTTCGAAGCCACGAGGAACATAAAACCAAGATTGACGTTCCCTCTTCACGGCTGTCATCAAGTTTTGCTGGCACAAAACTTGGTTACAGGGAGCCATTTTCTACTCAAAGGTTCAATATTTATGGCAGGCGATCTGCCTCGGCTTCTTGGCTGCAACATTCACAGGCAACGAAGTTCTTTGAAGTTTAGGGCGTATAGTGGCATTTGATAAGGAGGGCCCAGCGTATAGCGGAGACATGAGCTTGGGTATAATATTGTCTCCAGGAAGGACAAGTGGTGTAATATTAGGTGCAGAATTTCTTGCTAGTGGTATATTATTAAGAGCAGGATGGCCTGTTAGTGGTGTAATATTATGTGCAGAATGTTTTGCTAGTGGTATAATATTATTAGCAGGATATCCAGTTAGTGGTAATATATTGTGTTCAAGGTTCCCTGTTAATGGTGTATGTACTATAATATTATGTATTATATGTTCTGCTTAGTATAGGAGAGGCATGGTTATAATCCAATGAAGACGATGCTCAATCAGGATATTCTACTAGTTATATAATATATACTACGTAGGTATGGGATGTTTTGTTAGTGGTTCAATATCGTGTGCAGGATGCTCAGTTACTGGCAGAATATTATGCGCAGGAGGTTCTGTTAGTAATACAATAATATGACATTATGGTGTCACAATTATTGTACAGGATGTACTGTTAGTGGTACAATGTTACGTGTAACATGCCCTGCTGGTCAGGACAGACTTACAGTAATTATAATATTATGTATCTAAGTTGTAATAAAGTTGATCATAAAGCATATGGAATGGCTGGGTATTTAGGGAAAGATGAGCACAAACAGGGAAGCCTGGAATAAAAGAGAAAGTAAATGCACCAAAAAGATCGATTTTTAATAAAATATTTGGGCTCCATAGGGAAAATCTGGGTCAAGAAGGAAGGTCTAGGCCGTTAAGGAAAACGCACTCCCTTGGGAAATGTGGGGGCCTGTTGTAAAAGTGTGAACTCATGGAGAAAGTGTGGACTCATTGGTTGGGTGCAAATCTATACGTAGCCATCTGCCCGTGGGCAGAGGGTGGAACCATAGAGAGATTGTGATCCCATGTAGACCCATGTGGAGTGAGTGTACCTGGAGAAAGGCTTTGGAACCATAGGGAATATGGGCGTGTTTATCCCCTTGGAGGGAGTGTGGACTTATAGGAAAAGGGTGGACCCATCGGGAAAGTATGAATTTATTAGGAGAGAGAGGGCCCATGGCGGGGTATAGAGGCGGTTTGGACGCAAGAGGAGAGTGTGGACCCATAGGGAATGTGAGGTCTTTTGAGAGAGCTTGGACCCATAGAAAGTTCACGAACTCATAGGGAGAGTGTAGACCCATAGTATGAGTCTGGGCCTATAGGGAGAATGTGGACCCATAGTATCAGTGTGGACCCATAGGGAGAGTGTGAACACATAGGGAGAGTGCAAACCCATTGTATGAGTTTGGACCCATAGGGAGAGTGTGGCTCCATAGGGAGAGCGTGGACCCATGCTGCGAATTAGGGTCCCTAGTGAGAGTTCAGCTCATAGGGAGAGTGTGACCTATAGGGAGAAAGTGTGCCCATGGCGAGACTTCAGCCCATAGGGAGAATGCGTACCTACAGGCAGAGTGTGGACCCATAGGAGTATGAACCTAAAAAAGAGGGTTGATCAACAAGGAGTGTATGTACCCACAGGGACAGCGTGGACAATACAGCTAGTGTGGACCCATAGGGAGTATGTAGATCAATAGAGTGTGTACCCTCAGAGGAAGTGGGAACTCCTGCAAAGAGTGGACGAATAGGGAGAATGAGGACCAATAGGAAAAGTGGATCCATAGAGAGAGTGGTGATGCATAGAGATGGAGTGCATTAACAAAAGATATAAAATGATTCTCAAGGAGAGGCCAGACAAAAAGGGAAAACATGGCCCCAAAGGAGAAAGTTCATATGTAGAACTAAGCCAATTTCACAAACGAAACTTGGCTACAGTGGAGACAAGAGACGCAATTTGTATATTGCCAAAGGGAATAATTCATAATTCATTCACTCCTCTAAGATAATGAAGGCAGCGAATCGGTCTCAATATTCTAGTCTAACCTGGAATTTTTTATCAAGTGAAATGTATACTAGACAGAAGCATGGTAATTTTTTATACTTATATGTATATACTTTTCAACATATAAAAAATCATTCTTCTCCCCACTTTGTCTTGCCTCACTTTCATAATTTCTCACTATTTTTGATAGAAAAGTACTAGTTATCGAAATATCAAACATTCTGTACGGTCAAGAGAGGAGAGGCGAGAGAGAGCTGTGGTGGAGTAGGAAATAATAATGGGATCTTCGAGTACGAGGAAAATCGTAAATCTAGCTTAAACACCGTGTTTGTGCTCAATTTTTTAAACAGGTTGATCTTTATTCGCCTCGGTTCCAATTGTTCTTTTTTTGTTAACATAGAGGAGTAACAAGAAGTTTACCATGAGAGAATGTAATAATGCGTTGAGAAAACAACAAAATTATAAGACATTGCTTCAATATATGTAATCTAAAAGTCAATAGACACTTTAAATATTATATCCACTCTAAATGGTCATAGCTTGGAGGACATTTAGCTAAAAAGATCAGGGTACAAAAGATTGGCATAGAGGCGGTTAGCTCAAGACTGGGGGTCAGTAACCGCATACCGGTTAGGAACTGTTACCAAGAGTCGCAATTTGTTGATATATAACTCCTATTCTTCTCGTAACTACCTTTTAATGAACGATATACAAGTGTGATGGTAGAACATTATCTACAAACATGTCATCGCAATGTTCAGAGCTGGAAATTTTGTCTCAGAAGTTTGGAAATTGTAACAGCTGATCGAATTCATGCCAGAATGACTAGATTTCTTCAAATAAAACATTGCAAAGGTCATTTATGAAGTTTTTTGGTAGCTAAGCTGTAGTTTTGATATAATTTTATAACTAACAGCATGACTGAAAGCGAGTTGGATTAGATATTCTATACTCTATTAAAATTTGAGTGAATAAAACGAGGATTGTTTCCTTTCACCATACGCAGTGATAAAATATGCCGGTACAATAATTTTCACCTCTCATCAGTATTACATAGATTACTTTACGGTAACATTTCATTGACCATCTCAAGGTATAAGTAATATGCAAGTTTTCCGTTAAAAGTAGAAAAACGCGGTCGCTTTTCTCTCATAATTTAGCGATATATTGTTTTCTTCACCATCATCTGCTCCTGCAATTCTGCCATTCACAAGCAGGTCAGTGGCCAAGTTCTCTGATGTAACGAACCTCCCGCCAACTCGCGATGTTTTGGTTTGTAAGACTGGGGAAGTCCGAGGCTGCGAGCACACGTCGCGAACAGGTTATGTCAGACACCACCTGCCTCTGAGAGGCCAAGGAAAACGTGGCCGATATTCTTGGAATTTCCAGAGCGGCGTATCAAGCGATTGTCTAATTCGCATTGCGTTCAAGATGCCATATTGTGCAAAATCATAGGTGAAATACCAAACCTAATTCTGTTTGAGTACTGAAACATGGAGCATATAGTGCATTCTTTTACCTTCGTTGAAGGCGAGTTAGGCTGGCAAGAGCGCTTACGTTAGGGGCTCAACACGGTTCTGTTATATAATACGGTGAATTTGAATTTATTGGGATAATGCTTGGTTCTTGTATTATAAATTAAGTTTGAACGGAGTAATTTTTGAATTAAGCAATTATGAAACTCTAGAACATAGGAATTCATTTGCTACATTCAGGAAAACAAGATTTTAGCCGATTTTCTTGCACATATGGCAACTCGCGAAGACAATGCAGCTAGTTGCCATTCGCTCGACCCAACCACTCCCTTCGAATTTCGTTGGAGAAAATGCACACCACGGCTCAGTAAATCCCAACCTCTGAGCTTTTTCCTTAGAAACCAGCATATATATATTTATATCTAGATCTAGGTATGTGCACAAGACAGGTGGTTCTACTCGAACGGGTCGAGACAGCATAATTGTCGAGGAAGAAGCAAGTGAAACTTTGGATTTTCCAGCTTCCGATCTGCAGCTTATGCAACTCTCTTCTTCGCTGCTGCTAAAAAA
>LQNS02278170.1:17692477-17705109 GCA_001587735.2 Parhyale hawaiensis | reverse complement strand
TTTCTAGTAGTTTGCTCTATTTTTTCATTTCAATTACAAGTTTGAAACAACTTCCATACCAATATTAGGTAGATGGATCGCTGAATAAGTTAAGTTTCCAAGGAATGGCTGCTTGGAGAACATGTACGTTACGTTCAGTTTGGAATAACATTACAAAATATGGGAGCGTTCGACTGGGGGTCGAAATTAAGCCATCGAGGCTTGACTCACCCGAAACTTACGACACAATCTTTAGCTTTGCTTCAGTGAACCGAGTTGCTATAGTGTTAGAAGCCCACACGATTACAGTGAACAGGCTGAAAGCTCTCTTTGCTGAGCAAGATTGAGTTTCTAAAACTCTGATCAGTTTTCGACGAAGGGCCAATTACTGTAACTCAATTGAAGGAGTCGAAATCACCACAACTGCCTGAAGTATAAGAGAAGCAAGCAACAGAAATTTAATTTCGACCCGCAACCGAACACTCTTTAAATATCTCTACTTGATGGAGAAAAAGGTTTTTAAGTACACGTATACATTGGGTAACTGCAGACTTGTTTGTTATCAATATGTAATACAATGCATAATTAAAACAACATCCTAAGTCAATAAAACATAGCAGCAATCAGTAATATATATATATCATCCTTAGGACGCAAATATGTAATAAAAATACCCTTTGAGTATGTAAGCTACTCGTATACGCTATATCTGTACTAGTTACCGGTACCAGCCCAGTGAAAGAAACATAATGTGGCGAGAGCATTCGGCAACTTCCTAGAACTTCGTTTGTGTTTGACGGCATAACCTTTAATTAGTTATAATAGACACGGTAACCTATTGGCCTTAAGTGGAGGTTTTTCGATTACCATATCGGCGGCAGGAGATTTGACAAGCGTCCTTGTCAGTGAAAGTTTTTTTTTAATTTGCAGCACTGGCAAAAATTAATTTAACCAAGGTGCATTTCCCACTCTACCACTGTCGTTATCTGTAATAAAAGTTTTGATGTTTAAAAGTTAGTGAAATTACCAACTACTACTGGAAAACAAGTAGTTTGTCAAGGTACATATTCTCACTACACTCCTGTCGACGTCTCGAATTCGCAATTAAAGAATTAAATTGTACTAGACGACCCGTGACCCGTTGGGTCGTCATCACGATCGTCTTGTCTGTCTTTCGTGCCCCCTTTGCTTCCTTCCCACCTTTTATTCCTACTGATCTTTCGTCCATCTGTTCTGCCTCCTCTTTCTCGACTCACTGTTCCTATGCACGTTGAACCTGTGTGGGAACACCCTCGTTCATGGGTTCCATGTGTCTATTATTACACTACGTGACTCTTCATTCTTCCTCTGTGACATCACCTTTGTTGTGGAAACGGAGACTTAAACTTCTGAATATAATAATAATCACGACCGTCTTTGCTTTCGCACTAAAGGAGGCGTTATTTAGCTGGTCATAGACCACACGCAATTCGGCCATCCTTTTCTGCCCGTCAAGGAGCTGCCCATACGGCTCAGTGTCAACAGATTCTATGCTTGTCTGACGAATATTCAACACGCAGTCTGAATGCAAATTCGATTTATATCTTACGTATTTCAGTTGTATTTTCCAGAGCAACTTTTAAATTATCCTGTCCGTTCTTGCAACCAAGGTTCAGGTTCCACGTGCGTATCACAGATACAATCGAATTCAAGAGCTAATCCATGACAGATAGGATAGGCTATAGGCTATATACCCCCATTGGTCCATCGAATTTCTTCCCTATCTAAAAGTAAAGAAACTGCATCAAACAAGACACAAGTAAATAAACAAGACACAAGCAAACAAGACCGGTTCGCAGACTTTTAGTATAGCTAATACTAGACTACCCGTGACCCGTTGGGTCGTCTTCACGATCGTCTTGTCTGTCTTTCCTGCCCATTTTGCTTCCTTCTCACCTGTAACTCATACTGATCTTTCTTCTATCTGTTCTTCTTCTTCTTTCTCGACTTGCTGTTCCCATGCGCGTTCATCTTGTGTGGGAACACCCTCGTGAATGAGTTCCACGTGTCTATTATCACACTACGTGTCCCTTCATTCTTCCTCTGTGACATCGCCTTTGTTGTGGAAACGGAGACCTTAACTTCTGAATATAATAATTATCACGATCGTCTTTGCTCTCGCAAATATGGACACAGTCAAGTCATTAAGCTCAGAGACAGGATCCTCACTGTGAATATAGACCGCGGTACCGTTGCAAGAATGACGGGCTCATTATCGGTGGGTCAATCGGGACGAGAATTGCTTATGGTGAGAGGACCACAGGTCCTCAGGAACAGCCTGATTGAGGTCCAAAGACACCACAAGATGTGAGTGGTGTGAAGAGCCAATAGGGGAGCCAACTGACACCGTCATCAAGTCCGGGACATCAGTCATAACGAGGTCGAGACCGTTACCAGCAATATGCGCGGACCCGCGAACTAGCTGCACACAACTAGACAAGGTGCAAAAATCCAACGCAGCCACACCATGACAATCAGTCGGTGATGCAGATCCCAACCAGTCCCTGTGGTGTGCATTAACATCACCCACAAAAACAAACGCAAACTTGTGATCCGTGCTCTGGATCGATGCCATCGCCGTCAATAAACAGTCATAAAGAGAATCATCAGTTGCTGGGCTCCGATACAGGGAGAATAAATAAAAATCATTCTGTCGGCCACACACCCTCACAACGATGATCTCATGACAGGTGCATTAGTGCACTGACTGCCGGTAAGCATAGAATCCGCGCCGGACATAGATGGCCATTCCACGGAATCCAGCCTCCGATCCCCACAGCCCGCCAAGGCAAGCTCAGCGTCGTGCCTTCGGCCAGCCACCAATGTCTCGGAGCAGCACACAACATTCACACCACGGGACACAAAGTCGAGCTCCGCGAGGTTCGCATACAGTCCTCTAATATTACAACAATATAGGAGACGACACCCTCGAGCCCGACCCGGTCCCTGGTTTCTTTCAACGTCCCCACAGATCAGTAAAAGAAAGAAAAGAAAAACTAAAAGAATATAAATATACAGATAATTACAGAAATATACAAAGGAGTAAGAAAGAATCCCATGAACAGAAGATAAACTCAAGCATAATAAACAAAAAAAAAAAAAAAGACAGTAACGATAGCTACGAAAGCGGTCAGCTATCTACGCGCCCCTGACTCTGCCGTGACCAGTACAGGCTTTGGCCGAAAAGAAGAAGAAGAGTAAGGACAGGAAAAGAGCATCAGGTGGTACTACCTGATGGAAGAGAGAGAGAGAGAGGAGCAGACTGTGGAAGACTGAGTATCAAGCTATGGCACCAGCCTGATCATCTCCTCTCAGGGATGCCGTTGGACTAAAAGAGGTCTCATCCGCCTTTAGAGTGGCATTTCCTCCA
The DNA here is from genome assembly GCA_001587735.2 of Parhyale hawaiensis. NCBI lineage: Eukaryota > Metazoa > Arthropoda > Malacostraca > Amphipoda > Hyalidae > Parhyale > Parhyale hawaiensis. The sequence continues at coordinate 17,701,721 of LQNS02278170.1, read as the reverse complement.
ACTCAGGGCTACCCGGAGCCCCAAACCCACAGCCGGCTCATACAAACAAAGAGGCGTCCGGTGGCCGGATAATCTGATAATGATAACGCGCAGGCAACGCAGCTGCTTTATACTTAGTTTACTCATTAACTTTCTTCAATAGTTATTTTCAACTAATTGCACGAGAAATTAACTTTATTAGTACTAGTCTAAGTCTTAAATAATCTTACAAACAGTGTTTTTCATCATTACGGGGCCTGTTTCAACTCGTGTTCAACTGGAGGTCATCTCAAACAAGTAATATTGTATACCAGTGGCTCTATCTGTCATTAAATAGCAGCTGAAAATAACAACTAGTTTCAACGAAATCCTCGTTTCATTTCAAGCTTCTGCTTCGTCCTGTAGTCAGGAACATCTGTCCGTTTTCTTTCCTCGATCGTATAATGCTCAATTAGCTAACTTTGATTGCCTGCCCTTTTTTTTCTTGGTAACATGACTCAGAAAAAGTTACGGGCGGATTTCAATGAAATTTGCACGAATTGTTAGGATTGTTTTGGATATCTGTTTATCCATTTGTCTCTTTGTTTCTATGCTTGTCAGCAACATAACCCTAAAAAAATATTAACAGATCTGCGTAAAATTTGCAGATTTGCAGGAATTGTCAGATATATATATATATACGCAAATGATCATATTTAGCTGATGAGCCGCATTTGTCTCATTGTTTGTCAGAATATAACTCATAAAGTTATCTACGAATCTTCATGAAAATATGCAGGAATTGTTAGAAATGTTAAAAGGCACAAATGACAAAATTTTAGTGAAGATTTGCTTATCTGTTTTTGGTGTAATTGCCCTTCAAAAATATTACCGAATCCATTAGAAATGTCATTATGGTCATGATCAAATAGAAATCCTGGTTTAAGGACTAATTTGATTATTTTCGCAAACTTTACGTTGTTTGGAGGAGATATGCGCTCCCGGAGTGCTTCTCTTCTTTAACCTTGAACGTAAATACCAATATTATATGTCTCAAGGCAATGGAGAAATATTAGTTCTTCTTTTTTCGGTTAATATTAATGCTATTAAGAGAAAATGTGATGGCATTGTGCAGAAAAAATGTTGAAAGGTGAGTTAACGAGAGGATGCATTAAAAGTGTTGCATGAGAGGCTATTTTTCCTTTTGTGTTGTAACGTATCAGTTTATTATTATACACTTAGATAGCATAACTATAGGACGCCTCGGGTGTGTAAGACCATCACTCTCGGTGGGAGCAAATTTCAACGTCATCATTTCTGAAACTAGCTAGCTCTAGATTTTTGGCATTTTTCACATCTAGGTCAACTCACCATGAACTTTGCTCAACACTTCCCTCTTTTTAAGTGGGTAGGCAAATAAATATACAAACATATATAGATATATACTTAAATATACAACGAAAACATGAACACCTCTTTCATGTACGTTGTTGGTGATAAACATCTGTTTACTCTTAATTTCATTTCTATGGCTGTTCAGATTCTCTTATGCAGGAACCTAAAAAATTCTCCAACATTTATGAGTTGGTATCGAAAGACTCAATGCTCATCTTGAATTAATGATATCAGTTGAATTCTTGTCCAAACTCGATCAGCATACTTCGGTTTTTTCCAAGACGACACTTTTTATATCAAGAGCTATATAGCTTGAAATCAACTTACATTACTCACACCTGTCAGCGTGTTACACTCACCATTTCTTTCAAGTTTTTATGTTTTTGAGACGAAAGCCTTAGCCAGGTAAGCCATCATTTCCGTTAGAAGAGGGTCATCCACGCCTCACGCTCTTTTTATTTATTTTTTGTTTACTTTTGCTAAGGAACGTAATTTAATTGGCTTCATGTATTTGCGTTTTTCAGTTCCCGGTTGTGACTCACTTGGATACTTTATGATGAGTTCACGTTTCAGGCTTACACTCGCACTTGCTGATTTCTGTTCAGACGACGCAATTTATAAAGAGTGTTACCGTTCATAACCTCTGTACACACCTCACTTGCATGCAAATTCCATTGTGTTGAAGAAACCTGCTAAGATGATTTGGCCTGGTACCATTTACTTAGATACACATACACGTAGTTCTGTATTTTGGTGGATTCGCCTCATACCTCTTCTACTTTCTGCAGAGATTATATAATTTGCTCCGAGTAAATTATAGTTTTTCACAACTGCACAACACTCATCTAAATGCCAGAGATGCGCACTTCTGGCTCAGACTGGTCAACAAAATAAACAGAAGGGTCGCAGAATTGTTGAACCTGTTGCCTTTTTATCAACATTGAGACTAGGCTGCAGGTGGCTGCACGTGCCCAGTCCTGTTGAATACTTGAAGAAGAGTTTCCAATGTATCATGCTGCAGCCTTTTTTTGTTACAAAAATTGTGTAGCACATTCCATTTCAGTCCCTCCACCTCGAAATGGGCTGATGGGAGTTTCATCCACGCAGCTCTGTGTTGCCCTCACCTTTCCCAAATTCTGCTGGAGCAACTAATGCTTTCAGGCATCATCCACATGGCTGCATGTTCCCTCATCCTTGTGTCATCAAGTCGACTTCATCTTTAATGAACGAAATTTTCTTTCCAAGAACGTTAAAAATTTCATAATAAATATCCGAATTCACCCAATCCTAAATTCTTCTCGGGCCACTAATGCTTTCAGGTTTCATCCACATGGCTGCGTGTTTCCCTCACCCTTTCCCAAATTTTGCTGGGGCATCGAATATTTTCAAAACCGATCCCGTACTTGAACCGTCAGCGCGTCACTTTTATACTTATACAAACCGTATGTACGTCAATGCATGAGGCATCCGTCCAGCTTGGTGATGCCATTGCCCTTATCTAAATTTTGCTAGGTCAACAAATTGGATAATTTTATACCGTTGCCTGTTATGCCTCTTGTGCGTCACTCGTAGCAGCAAATACCTAAGGATTCTATGACAAGTTTACGAGTCTTGTATCCTGTGAGAAATTTCCGCTCACGATAAGCTCCTTCTGTTCACCTTTTGTTTAGCGCGCGCCTGTACTTGGTCCTATTTTATTCAGGCTGTCTGGTTTTCCTACAGGGTTTCTTTGCCCTACAGTATTCCTGCAGGGATAATCCTTTATAGCAAAGTCGCACAACGTGGTGCTGACAGAGCTAAAGCTTTACGTTACGAATCCTTTGGAAGGCGACCAGGACTAGTGCTGTACCTCTATAAATTGCTAGATGAAATCAAGTGCGATTTTTATGTTTTGTTAAGGGTTACTGCACACATGCAATTATTCTCACGTAGATAACTTTAGCTTGAAAAACATTATGTGTCTGCGATTCATTGTAAAAATGTGGCACATGTGACAAAAATATGATACAACAAGGGGGGAAAACAGAAAAAATAAACAGTGAAAAAAAAAACGTATATCAGAATACATTTTTGCAATTTATTATGTAGTATACTACTTGTATCAGACAAATTATTTGAACCCTCGTTTGTTTAAAAATGCCTATCTGTGATGTAAAAAAGTTCTAAAATTTTTGGTATTAGAGCCAATTTTCATTTCTGTAGTTCATAGCAAGGTGAACCCCAGTGGGTGATGGAATAACACCAACACTTACTGAAGAAGAGATCTTTTAACCTACCCCAACACGAAAAATTCAAAACAGAGTGTAGAATATTAATCATATGCTACCATTGCTAATGGGAGAATATGGTTGATCGTTAAGTAACGGTGCTCTTAATTTGAAGACATTATCGCCACTTTTCGTCATTCACTACTAAGTTTTAGGCCTGTGACACCCATGCAGGCTAACTGAAGATTACCTTTAGCCGTTCAAAACGTTCAGTAACTTTTGTCTCAAATTGAAGGCATCATCGTCTCTTTTCGCTGTCACACTTATTACCTTGTGTAGATTGTAGAATACAAAATCTATGAAGCAGTTGGCAAGAAAGAATTTCGCCTGCTGGCCAGTTTATTTCCGAAATCGGTTTGAGATAATCCCGATAGCGTTCACTTTGTCTCCGTCTTTGTGATGTTAGTTTAATGTCTTCTAGGATTTAGAGCAGGTTTATTTAGTGCAAAATGAAAGACAATGGCTCAAAACAGTAAGTCCTTCGTTTCTGACACCATAGCTCTGACAGACTATGGTCGACTGCAACCGTGCACTCTACTGAGGCCAGTGGGCATATATCTGCAGCACGGACCAGTGCGTGTGGAACTCCCAGCTCAGGTATGTCCTCAAGTCAACCTTACCTTTCATGAGCGTAATCTCCTATCCAAGAAGGGGAGCAAATTTTAATACAAATCTGGATTCGGTTACCGCTGCTCCATTCTCTCGTGATCAGGCAGTTAGATTGCCTTTTAGGTAGCTGATAGTAGAAGGACCAACAGGACCAATCCGAAAGAACAGCTGGAACTAAAGCTCCGGCCGTCTATGAGCTATTGTCGTCGTCAGATGAATAGATACCCGAGGATGATGAAAGCGAGAAGAGAAAAAAAAACTATGCACAACCTAGGTGGTGATCCTGCGAGCGCGATCAGTTGCAGCAGACTGTCGGGGATTCAGACCATGCTCGGGGATAATGTTAATTGCATCCGCCAAGAAGGCTATGTTTTCCTCGTGTTTGTCTGTCTGTCTGTTGGTCTCTCTGTCTGTCTGTTTGTCTCTTTGTCTGTCACCAAGATAACTCAAAGCGGTACGAACCGATATGGACGAAATTTTCAGGGATTGTTAGGTATGTTAGGAGGAACAGATGATTAATTTTTGGTGAAGATATGTCCATCCGTTTGTTTGTTTGTTTCTCTGCTTCATTTTTCTCAGTGCCATAACTTAAAAAGTTATGGATGGATTTTTATGAAATTAACATGAGTTGTTAGGTATATAACAAAAGTAAATGATCAAGTTTTCATAATGATCCGTTTGTTTATTTGTTCGTTTGTCACTGTTTTTGAGCTTATACTTGTTAGCACTATAACTAAAAAAATATTGAATGGATCTTATGAAATTCATGGGAGTTGTTAGTATTGTTTGTTAAAAGACATGAATGATTGAATTTTGGTCCAGATCGGTTTGCTCCTTTCTATGTTTGACTCATATGTTTGTCATAACGTTTGTTAGCAGTATAACTCACAAAGTTATCAACGGATCTTCAAGAAAATTACGCAAGCTGTTATTACTATCAAAAGGCACAAATGTTTAGATTTTCGAGTTTATACAAAGAAAATTATGATTTCAAAGCCAATTTGATTTTTTTTGCTACCATTGCTTCGCTTGGTGGAGGTATGCGTTCTCAGAGGCTTTAGTTCTGATTTCCATTGAAATTGATTGATTGATTAATTATTAATTATAGACAGCAGTGCTACCTCGCTGCTAATGCATTTCTCCCTAGTTATACAATTAGTCCAGGAATCCTTGCAGTTACACAGCTGCTTTGAATAGGGTTAAATATTACTTTCACCCCTTTAGCACCCAAAACCAGGTTCGCACTACAAATCCCGTCGATGGTTCAAATGCTTGTTGTATCCCTGCAAGTAACAGAACGGTGCATAGCTTCTTGCCTTTCAATTTATTTTAAAGTCTGATTGAGAAAAAAAAGTCATTAAGGGTACTAGCTTCAGCGCAACTGCTGGTAGACAAGCAGTTGTGTTTACTACTATGCAACAGAACGTTTCGAACACACCCTGCAGCGTACTAGAACCAAATTTAACGAGAGCACCCTGAGAGCGCATACCTCCGCCAAGCAGAACAACAGTACCGAAAATTTCAAATTGGTTCTGCTGAAAATACGATTTCCTCTTCATCAGCAACAAAATCTGGTCATTTATGATGCCTTTTGACAATAATATAAAGTTCTGTTATTTCCTTGAAGATCCATCTGTAAGTTCATGAGTTATGTTCCGACAAAGATTTTGACAAACATTAGTCAAGCACACAAACGGACCAACAGAGCATCACAAAAAATTGATCAATTGTGTCTGTGAACATTTCTAACAATTCGTGCAAATTTCATGAAATTGCACTCATAACTTTTTAAGTTATACTTCTGGCAATCATTTTAACAACCATTGGTCAAGCGAACGAACTGTTCATCACCAAATTTTGATAATTTTTGTGTATTAACTTTTCTCACAATTTCTGTAAGTTCAATAAAGATCCGTTCATGTCCATAAGTTTTTGAGTTAACTTGGTGACAAACAGACAAACGGACAGAAAAGCGACAGACAAACATGCTTACTCCAAGAAAACATGACTTCCTTGGGTTAGGTAATAACTAGAGTATGAACCCAAATAAAAAAGAGGATCCACAGGCACACATTTTTCTAGGAATGGTGCGTAGCCCATTACCGGGCGGTTGAACAAAGCTTTCGTGAAAATATTATTGTTGAAGTTACTTGCTCAGTGAAAGGTCATTGCGGACAGTAACTGGTTAACTAAGCAGAAACTCTTATAGAGTTTGCAAGTGTTGGGACAGGATCGCAAGACAGTCTTTACGGTGCTGGAAGGCATAAGTGATCTAATCAGGGGTATATGCTAGGTTAAGATAACTTAGAATTGGTTAGAGCAGTTAAGATTATTTTAGAATAGGTTAGGCTTAGTTAGAATAAATATCGAACCTATTTTATGGGCACATTTACCTGGCAGTCAAGCAGGCCATATACTGTACTTTTCGGGCACAGTTATTTTTGGTACTCATGGGTGAGTCAATACTCAGTGTTTGGATAAGTCGCTGCGTACGTCCCTTGAATTAGTGGATACGTGAGCAGCTTTGCAACTCTTTTCCAATTTGAATTGCTATCAAAAACTGCCCTAGTGATACTTGCTTAGGTAGCTGACGAAGTGGCTGACATTTAACTTAGCCCTGCGATGCTCTCGCTTTTGGGCTTGCAAGGGCAGAACGAAACGTTGGGACGCTGAGAAGAACGTATAGGGAAAGGCTGGCCGTCGTGTAACACTTGCCTCCGAAGCACAAGACGTGTAGTGCGAGGAGTATACTTAGTGAGGACATAGAAATATTAGATACTTCCTCGAAGTAACTGCTCGCGTTGTTTGCTTCACCGCGTCCTTTAGCAAGCTGTGGCGCTGCATCGTGTGTGCTTAACATGGATAACTTGAGTTCTTAATGAACTGCGAACTAAATGTGAGAGCTGAATAATACTCGTAATATATTATGTTTGTGGGTAAATGTTGTTGAGGAATGTTTTACAGGAACCTACCGTCATCCGCAAGGGTATATCATGCGTTCATTACAATTTTGAAAGTTTTACTGCCAGTTGATTGTACTCTGTGGGCCCACTCTTCCGTTCAGTATACATTGACTATTCAGAATCCTTAATAGTTATCAGATCGGAATAAGTGGATTTGGCACAATTGCTTTCATTATCTTTTCTATGCTGTAGAATGTGGCAATAAGCCAAAGGTCGGACGAAACATATTAACTTCTTGTTTTGCCAAAAGATACGAATAAATAAGCTGGGCGAAAGATTCAGGGGTACTTGATAACTGACTCAGTAGACTGCTTCGTAGTTAATATGCCTTTTAGTTATAGAAGATTGAGACACAAATAAGTATCTTGATTGACAGAAGAGAACTACGAACAACCTATTAAGTTCTTCTGCTCTCCAACATCAGTCCATATATTATACAGGATCACAGTGAGCTGTCTCTGCTAAAAAATCTCTTCAGCAAAAGTAGGTCAGAAGTAAGCACTGAGTACATCATTTAGTATTTATTTTTAAAGCTTTACAAGATCCACTTAAACACACTATAGCGGTTAAAATGGTACTATAACAATATCTCTGTACATTCTAACGATCTAACAAGGTAACACGTAGAGCATACTAAGGTATACGTATTTCACAGCCAAAGTTCTAATGGTAAAAGGTAACTTAAAGTACAGCACGGAAAGGTAGAACCGAAGTATATGTTCATCATAATTACGACTGTTAAATCAAGTTTGTGAGTCAAGCTATAGCCAACATTTTCAAAATTTTTAAATGTGCGATGTCTGATTCATATGCTTATTACTACACATGAAGCTAAAAGTAACCTTTCAAGAATTTAAAATAATTATTGTTAAGGCTTGGTAGGTTGCTTCTTTGCAGTACAATCATCCCTGTCATCCAAAGCTGTATCAATAGTTGTGTCGTTTTCTATGCATTAATGTTTTCTAGATATCTCGAACATACTTCAACCGCTGGATAACTGCATAAGCATGGCAACTTAGAAAGTATAGCGCGAAGATTCATTTACGTTACTATTGTGACAAGCATTAAAGCATCGTGCTGAGCAATAAAAATAATTATAACTCCCACAGGCTACAAGAGATAATTTCTCCCAAATCATTTCTATTGTCAGGTTCAGCAAAGCATACAAAAATTAAGGACTCGTTCGTGCTGCTAGTGTCAATGTATAACAAGTTGTATCGTTCAGTTGGTGTGTCTATAACCTATGACAACAACGGGGTAACATTAGGTTATTTTCGGTTCTTGGTAACTCCTTCACCACCAGGCAACAATGTTGGGACCAGCTTAGGATTGTTGTTGCAATCTCATGTGCTCCATGACATCAGGACCAAATCTGAAGACCAACTTTCGTTCCGGTACAGATTCCAACATTCCAGTGGTGTACTGGTATCTGGAAAGATAGAAACATTCACATTAATTACATTTCACTTGCACATCATTCACTTCTAAGGAAACATATATTTCGGACTAATAGTGGTTCCGTGTGTACCTGTCACGCTATCTTGATTTATTTATTGGTTCTCGTGAGTATCGTAGCATTGACATAACAGAATGCACAAACCTTTCTGGGAACTATATTTTAAAACTAAGAACACACACACATTGCGAACTTCTAATTAATATGCGAATACTACTTTCACCATGAAAAATGGTTTATTACCAACTTACGATAAATGCAGAATGCTAGCATAGCCAAAGAAATAGGGAAAGCACATATACATGCAGCATTTACACAATTTTTTTCCGAAGCACCGATTTCAGGAAAATAGCAGAATATATATGTAAATATTAAATAAAATAATACATTGGCTTCGTAAAATAAATATTTACCTCATAGTTCTTGCGAAGTAGTCATACGATAAGTCGCTTCGATCTCTTCTCGCTCCCCATTTCTGGGCAATGAGATCGTGTTCCACCAGCCGGAAAACTCCTTGCACTTCATCCTCCCACCGAATTAATGAAGGATTAGTGGCGGGATCATTGAGAAGATCTAGAAGGAATTCCCAGACCTTC
>LQNS02278170.1:17541461-17554054 GCA_001587735.2 Parhyale hawaiensis | reverse complement strand
GACGGGTAGGTGGGCGTCGTCGGGGGGTGTTTCTCTTTGTGCTCGAGATACTCCGGTGACACATGGTAGATTTGGTAGAGGGGGTGGGTAGGTGGATAGGCGGAATGGTACTTGCTACCATGACATACTGAACTTCTGTCCCACGTAGCAAAATATGTTTTTAACACTCAATTTTGGTTCTAAATTAGTAATATTTTGTAATGATCACTGTCCGTTGATTGAATTTACCAAATTTCTCAGATATATGTTTCGATATGTTAAAATAGTATATTGCATTGTATCTTATTGACACTATTACGTTTTTAATATTTTGTATAGATATGTTAAGCTAGGCAACATATCTACAATGAGAAAAGTTCGCAAGTCGGACGTGCTACGTCAATGTGTTGAATCCATTAAAATATCAACTTTGAGACAAATGCGTAATCTGGGGTGCTACGTCAGTGTACTAAGTAGTTAAGACAATATAAGTACGTTAGCGAGTAACAGGCTGATGCAACCACACACAAGTATTGACTGTACAGAGATGATGTAAAGCTTCCCAAGGAAGGAAAGAGATACAACTTTGTAACAGAAAGAAAAATGTTTGTTTCGTAATTTTTCGTTTGCGAAATTTTTGCTTGCGCTAAAACTAAAATTACCGTACGAAACTGAAACTGAATGGCCTCGATGAGTCACTTCGTCAAGTTTCAGGGCAGCCATCAGCTTTTTGAAAAAATTCAACATTGCTTTATACAAATTATTTACAACATTGTCACTAACATAAAAGGAGAGTATATATATTAAGTACGATTAAGAAATGAAATGTCATGATAAACACGATCGTAGACTTCATGACCACGCAGAAACAAAAAAAAATTAAATTCTTCAGAAGAAGTATGAGTGATCACGGTAAATTATGAGAGAGTCTAGACAACGTGAAGACAAATGCTGCATAAATGTTCAAGGAACCACATAGGTCTACAGAAGCTAATGTGTCAATGATTTACTCTGAAGCTGCTCAAATTATGCTTTGATTTCTTCCTAGAATAGTGGGCCTTGGAAAGTATGTTTAAAAAGACACTTGCCATCTTGCGAGTTTGAGGCACATACTGGACTACAACAGTTGAAGTAACAACAATGTTTAGTTTAGTAAAACCAAATCTGTCGCACCAAACAAGTTCGACTCATGTAACCTAGCTTAACGTTCTCCGAATGCTACATTGTTACTAGTATTATTTGCAGTGAGTGAAACACTTATGGGAAAACAAAAAAAAAGTAATTGTCTAAAAAATAGAAAGTCCTCACTGCACTCCACATCGGGATTAAAGTAAAACATTAGTAGGTCAAAGAAAATTTAACAAACGGAGACCAGCGCTTTAGGCTAGAGGTTTTAAACAGATTTGGCATACCAGACTAAACTTTTAGCGACCAACACTGATTTATAAAGCTACTCATGTTGACATTACATAAATAATAAATTGTTGTCGAGAATTGAATTAGTTCCAAACATTCAATGGGCAATCTATCTTCCCATATACAATAGCCATCCATGCAGAACATTTCATCTCTAAAGTCTACAGTAGCCTTGACGGTCGTTTCCAAAAATCGTCATCTCAACAGATTCTTCTGCACTGTAAAAGTGTCTCATTTTTGTTTTCTTATTATTTTAGAGGCAGCGGTTGAGGGCATAAGGTTGAATAATCCGGTCACTCACTAATACCCGAGCACTAATGGTCCTACCACGCTAAACTTATAGTTATAATAATAAAATAAAACACGGTGCACGTTTAGCATTAGGGACAAAAATTTTGTTACACAAGGTGTTTCAAAATTAGAGGTAAAAAAATTGGACACGTTTGAGAAACGGAAAATGAAGCGATTTTCAAGAGTGACGACCTGAAATACTGTAGGAGAAGTACCCCCAAATTTTATTTTTGTTTATTTATGCGCCGATCTGAATGAAACTTGGTACAGATATGTAAAATTGAAAATAAATGTTGGTTAGTAGTGTGCTTCTTTCCATTTTTCCCATGGAAAACGAGATATTAAAGAAAACGGGAAAAAAGGGGCTGGGGAAAACCTATCTTGTACTACAGTTTTTGAGCTACAGAGATGATTTTGGTCTCAAAATAAGCGTAATTTGATTCTCTACAAATATTAGCTTGGATTTTATGATTGAGAAAATTGAAACTAACTAAAAATGATTTTTTCGAACTTTTCATCTTAAGTGCGCTGTTACTCGTCTCCTAATTTGACGATCATATAACCCAAGCCCTTATTTGTAGAGAATCAAATTCCGCCTAGTTTGAGACCAAAATCATCTCCGTAGCTCAAAAACCGAAGGACTCAATAGGTTTTCCCCAGCCCCCGTTTTCCCGTTTTCTTTGAATATTTCGCTTTCTATGGAAAAAATGAAAACGTATACGAGTCTAACCCACATTTATTTTCAATTTTACATGTCTGTACCAGTTTAGTTCTAATCGGCACACAAATAAACAAACAAACAAAAAAAATAGGGGTACTTCCTCCTTAAATATTTCTGGTCGTCATTTGTCGAAAACGAAGGAGATTTGACATTTTTGTCACTCATGAAAATCTGTTTATTTTCCCTTTGTTCTACTTATAGTGAAATTTTTTTACCGCTGATTTTGAAACCCTGTATATTTGGTAATTGTTACAAGGAATTCTTGGTTGTAGGAGCTAGAAAAGGAAGTCTACTCAGAGTAACAACTTTTTTCGCACGCCCAACCAAAATTAAGTTCCTGAACTCATATTTTTCAACAGTTTCATTTTGTTGTCGTCATGATAAGCGTTTTGATTGCAGCTCAGCTGACCAAATACATAAGTTACAGCCACCAAAATTTGGTTAATGCAGAAAACCGCTCTCTTTCTTTGAGTTCCTCCAAAGAAAAAACTTGGATCGTGTTACAAAACTGCAATCTGTGTTCGTGTCCGGCCAAGCGAGGAACTTTGTTCATGTAACAAAACCGTTTTACAGGGTGCCTGACAATTTTGTTGCCAAACTTTAACATAAAGTAGCGATCGTCGAAATGAACACTTTTCATTCCATCAAGGTATGGTCTAAAATGTGCAGTTAGAGAGTTATATGGACTTGAAGTTGAACAATTACGAAGAAACTTGTGGTGTATTCCGTTTTTCTTAATGAAGTATTGCCAGAGTTACTGGAAGATGTACCTTTAGCTGACATCAGAGGAATGTATTTTCAACGTGAAGGTGCTCCTGCACACTTCTCGGTTGCTGTTTAAGCAGTTATTGGATGAATGACATTCCAACCGCTGGATTGGCCATGGCGGTCCCTTCGCGTTGCCACCAAGATCTCCTGATTTTACGCCCCTGGATTTCTACTTATCTGGACATTTGAAAAATCTAGTGTATATGAATCACCGCTTGAAACACCAATGGAAGCGTCTCTGCAACAGAGAGTGGATTCATTTTTAATAACTCTTCAACTTCAAGTCCTTGTAACTCTTTAACTAAATATTTTAGACCATACCTTCATTGAATAAATAAGTTCTCATTTTAAAGATCGCTACCTTAAGTTTAAGTTTGTCGGACACCCTGTATAACTGTGTTTGCCCCCGTCCAAGGGAAGAATTAGGAGCAAAGGAAGGCAGTAAGAGTTGATCCATGTACTACGTCAAGAATTACTTCATGTTTCGCAGTTGCTATACGATTTGTGTTCTTGATCTGTATTGCAAACGTTCAGCATATCAGGCAGATTGCGCTGCATAATAGTTTTGTTTTCATCCTGAAGCCCGGCTAACATGATTGATACAACAACAAGTACTTAGCACTTCCTGTGCGACGACGATACTGGGACGATATCGTCGCATCCTGCGGGTAACGCTTTCTTCAGGAGCTGTTAGGCTTAGAGATCTAGGTAAAACTTATATTTGTGCCAGTTTAACATGAACTCGCTTTTTTTCCTACCTAACGGCAAATGTTTCTAGATAAAGTTTAGTTACAGTAATTAGAGCCAAAAAAAAATTATCAGCTGACTAGGGTTGCATGTTTCAACCAAGTTAAATATATTAGAGGAACTTACAGTGTATTTTTTACTAAGGTGAAATACACTCCAGCAACTTAGAGAGTATCTTTTAAGCCGAGCACATTACATGCCAGGAAAATAGTGTGTACAGTCAGGCTGTATCAGGCAGCAAGGTTTAGGTTTTCAACTAAAAAAGTATTAGCTAGTTGTATACCAAGAAATAAGTCAATAATTTCATTGTTGTAAGATGTGCTTTATACCAGTCAATATAATGTTTGTAAGTACGCCATTTCTGGTGGATTGGGTGAAAGATGTGCAAGTAATATACAGTTTCTCATCCGTCATCTTAAATTGTTGCAAAATTTATCGCAAATTTCAGTTACATAAACTGATGCATTATACTGAGGACAGCATTAAGCCGGGTTCGCCGGTACGACTTTCGTCGGCGCTATCAGCAGGGAGACAACTCAACTAATCCGGTTACACTGCCATCACCTTGAATACCTTGCACATCGCTCTATAAAGGCTAAATGATGAATCTTTGTAGGTTTAAAGGAACACGCTCAAACCTAGAAATGGTAGTTGAAAGTTTACCATTGGTACTTACTCTAGCAAAATATAAATAAATAATACAGCGGTGGTTGAAGTTTTTAACAGTTTTTTTAGCTGGTATAGTTATTATGCGCATACTGATACCGTGTTCGCTGGTACGTACTCACATAAGCTGAGTTAGTTGGAGCGGATACTGCCGATGAAGGTATTACTTGTGAGCCCTGCTAGACGTAACTGGCATCAATAGATGCTTTTATTTTGTTGTTAGTTTGTTCTGTTTCATGCTGAGTGCGCTTCCATATGATAAATTAACTGCTTCTAGTGTCTTCCAAACTTACCCTCTTCTGTATAATGCTGTGGTCAATGTGCTTCAGCACCGTTTTCATTGCAAGTTTACGGTACGTGCGATAGAAATTTCGTGGTCTGAATTACCCAGTACTCCAGGCAGGTGCGCTGGCTGCGAACCGTATATTTAGTTTCAGATTATTCTTAATCGATTTCCCTGGAAACTTGAGAACAATTAATTTTGCTCCTCAAAATGGGAGTTTTCTACGGCCTCCAACGTAGACATGTAGCTGCTAACTCCTGCAACATGAGCATAAGCGGCAAAGCTGATGCTACTGTCTGAAGTTCCAGATAAATCGAACTTTGTGGGTTTAATGTTACTCTCCAAGCGATCGAATCCTTATTGTGCCGCAAGGCTGGCGTGTATTGTCACCATTTAGTGATGCCTGGGCTTTGGTGGGACCAATTCTATCGAAATCTTAGGAAATCAATGAGAATTGCACGTCATGTGCAGTGCGTGAGGAGTGCACTGACTTCCTTCTTGTTAACATCAATACTCATAGCTGAGAAAAAAGTTCCTGTGATAAGCGCAAACTATGAGAATTGAAGCTGAAGTAACGTTTGCCAGATCAAACTATACCGTTTTGTCTGACTTGGCAATCTTATAGCGGATTCATAGACTTAAACCTAATATATTTATCTGCTATAAACGTTAAGCATATGTTTGTTTTGAAATACCAGCTTTGCATCCAATTACCTCCGCCAAGGAGGTAATGTTTTCGTTGGGTCTGTTTCTGTTTCCTGTTATTCTGTCTGTCACCAAGATAACACAAAAAGTTATGGACAGATTTTGATGGAATTGACAGGGAATGTTAGATATATAAGGAAGAACAGATGATTACCTTTTTGAGAAGATCAGTCCGTCTATTTGTTTGTTTGTCTTGTCTGCCTCATTTTCCTTAATGCCATAACTCAAAAAGTTATCAGGGAATTTTTATGAAATTTATATGAGTTGTTAGGTAAATCAAGAAGAATAAATGACCAAGGTTTTGTTATGTCTGTTCATTCGTTCGTTGGTCACTGTTTTTACTTTTATGCTTGTTAGAACAATAACGAAAAAAAAATCATTTATGTCTTTTAACATTACTAACAACTCCTGTCAATATCGTAAAGATATACTCAAAGCTTTTTGAGTAATTGGCTAACAACATTATGACAAATATAAGTCAAATCCAAACGAACAAACCGATCTGCACCAAAATTTAATCATTCATGTCTTTTAAAATTACTAACAACTCCAGTAGGTTTCATAAACTTTTGAGTTATTGTGCTAACAAGCATAAAATCAAACACAACAACAAACAAACAAACAGATCATCCCAAAAATTCTGTTATTTACTCATCGTGATAAACCTAACAACTCGTGTAAATTTAATAAAATTCTATCCATAACTTTTTGAGTTATGGCTTTGAGAAAAATGAAGCAGACAAACAAGCGGATGAACAGATCTTCACTAAAAGTTAATGATCTGTTCCTCCTAATATACCTAACAATCCCTGTAAGTTTCGTCAAAATCCGTCCATAACCTTTTGAGTTATCTTAGTGACAGACAGAAAGAGAGACAGACAGACAAAGCCGACGAAAACATAACATCTTTGGCGGAGGTAATTATGAATGGATCTTTATGAAATTTATAGTTGTTACTTGTTAGTAATGTTAAAAGACATAAATAATTAAATTTTCGTGATGATAGGTTGGTTCGTTTGTGAATTTGACGAATTTTGTCAGAATGATTGTCAGCATAGCTCAGAAAATTATGAACGGATCCTTAAACAATATTACTGAAGCTGCTAACACTGTTGAAGGGTACAAATGATGACTTTTTGGTGTTGAAACAAAGAAAATTATGACCACAGAACCAACCGCTGCCTTGCTTGGCGGAGGCATGCGCTCTCAGAGAGCTCTAATGCTAGGAATCAATTACCAACCGACGGCTACATGTAAATCCGGGTTCGATTTAACCACACTTCAACATTTGTTTATTTCGTATAGTCTTCCCTTAACTCAGCTACCTGTTCAAGAAACATTTTACCCCATCCAAGCAATCAGTGACATTCGACCTATGATAACCTGTACGATTGTGTATTGGTACCTGTATTGGTCAATTGTTAGGTTTTCTGTAGATTATCAAAAGTTGTCTCACGTTAATTCCGCTATTATATATTCACCAGTTCTGTGGGTTCCGCGATTCCGCTACCACATCTAATGACTTAAAAAAAATTCTTGCTCTACCGGAACGCCAAAGTTTTTATTTCGGAATAGCGATAGCGGACTAAATGCCCTGCACTGATATTGACGGGGGGAAAATGCAAAGTACTGAAACCGTATACATTTTCCGTATACATGGTATACATTTTAGAGATACCCGTTAATTAATTCTTTCACTTCATCGACCTGCTAAAAGAAATAAGATAATATCAGGTCTTTAAACACGTAATGACAGACTTTAAGGGGAATACTTCATCTGACTGTTTCACAGATATTTGAGTACGTAAAATTAAACACTTTCCAATCATCGATCGTTAACGTGTATTGTCCACTGTCCTATTTAAAGGACAATTAAAACAACGTAATTCTTATGAGAATTCAGGATTCAATTTGAATAATGTAGGGTTAAGTGAGATGTGGCACAGCAATTTTTAAAGTCCATACCAATGTACCAAAGTATGTTATGACCATATTACATATGGTGTGACAGCTGCTGTTGCCCGCGCTTGCGACACGTCTCTTCCCTTGATTCCACTCATTTTCATGTCGGCAGCTTCCCTGTAGCAATTGCTTTTTACATCAACGCCATTGGAGTTTACTGTGATGTAAAAGACAAGTGCTATAGGACGGCCGCCGACGGAAAAGTGGGTGGAAACTAAGGGAGAGCATCTGTCGCACTATAAGTAATATGGGCATTAGGCAGATTGCAATTGTGGTTTCCGGCACATTTTTTATTTTCTTTGTTGTTAACCTATCAAACTTGTTTCCATGAGATACAAAATTAGAGAGTATTATGAAGAAATTGGCCCCTGATATTTTTACAAATTGAGTTTGAAATTCACTTCGAAAATGAGTGAGAGGAGTAAAACCTAGGCCCGTGCACAGTAGGGTATAGATTCAATTTATAATCCCTTTGGTTTAGTTATGTAGCAAATATTATAATATTATTATGCAAAAATTGTATTTTTGTGTTTTAATACCAAAGTACTTTGCTTCAGCGAAGCTCAAATTAACGAATTCGCCAAGGAAGGAGGTAAAAGTTCACAAAGAAATTACTTTAGTTGTTGGAAATACACACACGTAAATGCAGTATCTGCTACCTCTAGGCCTATGGTGACTCATGTACTGTATCAAGCTGAATAAATTACCTAGTTATCAAAGTGAGATCATATATTTGAATGACCCAAAATGTTTCGTAACTCACTAAAAAATGATCACTAAGCCCATGACAATAAACGCAAAGGTTATAACAGAATAAATTTGAACCAAAAACTGTACTTAATCGCTTAATCACACCAATTAATGAAAGTGAGACAATCAGCTAGGGAGAGAGGGAGGGATCTGAAGCGGTGAAACTTTCATAGGGAGCTACACACAACATAAAGGTTGGTTCCCACGAAGGTGAAATGAACGAGTTTTGCTGAGCCCCAGTTATCACAAACAACTGTTTGCTAGTACAAAATTGTACTAAAATGTCAGTCGACGAGCTAGTTTGCTCAGCAAGTGTTGCTGTCAGAGTTTTGCATAGTTCTTCAAACAGCTTGAATCAGCACTGAAAGAGGCTTGCCGCCTTAGGCCGCCGCCCCACCGGTGAGACAAGCGACGTGCAACGCGACAAATTTCTTGCACGACAAAATGTAACAAAGGGTACAGCAGTCTGCTGCCCCCACCGTCGCAACTGCGATGCCTCGCGACACCCGCGCATTACTGCAACATGACTTTGGAAAAATTGTATTGCATGGCTTGTTGATTTCTGCGGGGCCGCGGCCGTAGGCCGGGGCCCCACAAAACGCAACAAGCGACGCAATAAGATTTTTACAAGAGCCGTGTTGCAGCAATGCACGGGTGTCGCGAGTCATCGCAGTTGCGACGGTGGGGGCAGCGAACTGCTGTCGAATCGCACGAAAATTTGTAGCAAGCAGCGTTGGAAGACCGGCGACATGCGATCTGTGCTGCGGTAGTGCGGCCAGTTCATAGCATTGCACACAGTTACATTTTTTCAAGCAACGAATTTGTTGCGTTGCATGACGCTTGCTGCTTCAGTGTGTTCCCGGCCTTAGGCTGGGGGCACATTGGAGCCACAAGCAACGCAACGCAATTTTAGCAAGAGGCTTGTTGCATGCCGTCTACAGCTGTGTTTCAGGCTCGGTCACACTGGCTGGACGCAACAAACTGCATTTGAAAGCTAATAAGCGACGAAGTAATGCATTAATGATACATTTTATTGGCATAGACATAAGCAAAACAGATAAGCACATATGAACAAGTTGGCGAGATTAAGCCCATGCGCTTGTCTAGGCTAACAACTCAATGCCACNGAGAACTCGCTAAATAATAACAGGATCTGTTATTAACGTCAAGAGGCACGCACGATCAAAGTTGTTGTGGGTCAAGCAGAAATCCTGGTTTCATAACCAATTTGAAATTTTTGTTACGGGGCAGATATTATACTAGGAATGGATATGTATATAATTAATTAATTTTTTTGAAAAAATAAATAAATGCATAAATAAAATGAATAAACGGATGCAGTGTATATATATATATATATGTTGTGCGCATTTGGTGGATCGTTCATATTTTAAAATGGAAAACAAAAAAAAAAAAACAGTCCTTGCCTCCCCTAACCTACCCGACATTAAATCCGTTATATCAGGTTGAATGGGCTTTAATGCCGGATTATGGATGTTGTAGGTGGTTTGCGCGTCGCGCTAGCTAGCTAGCGCGTTTAGGACCAAACGCGCGCATCATATATGTTTGATGGTGAATCCTTGTCGATGACAATATTAATCAATTAGACGAATAATAGATGAATTACTGTTGTAAAAAAAAATTTGATTGTGGTTGAGCCGGTAAATTGCTTCTCGTGAACAATCCAGTCGATTGTTCTCGCTCCAACACTTGACAGCACATTAACAGAAGTTAATGACTAAAGATATGAAATGGGTACAGCACATGGCAGGGTTGTGACTATGAAAATTATATAGAAAAATGCACGTAACAAGTTAGACATGTCCCCAGGGGGCGAGCTATTCCCTAGCCTACCTAACTAAAAGACTTAGCGATTGGGTCTCATACTGCAGCTGGATCAGTAAAATACACGTAAAGATGTCACAATGTATTGGAAAAGAGCATGGAAATTTAATACAAAGAAGAAACTACATGAAAGCGAAAATTAAAGAAGCTGTTTTGACACACTTGGATACAAATTTGAATCACAACTGATGCCGGTCATAATTGAACATTTCAAAAGTACTCTGGAGATATATCTATATGTAACTACGACCGCAAATATTTGAAAGATTGAGTACCATCGGAAACACAAATTAATCAGTCGATATATTGAGCCAGGTGGCAAAAATGGTGCTCTCAGACAGCGAAGATGTAATACAATGCATGTAAACAAACATTTTATCATTACGATTCTGTGTTTACGAAAACTCCGGAAAAAAAACACACTGGCTAAGCGTGTTTCATCTATTTCTTAACAAATATCAATGACCACCGTCTTCAACTCTAGACGCTCAAAATTTTGATTACAATAGAAATTGCATGTATGTTCTCGGGCAGATTAGACTATCACACTATATCATGGTTCGTATTATGAATGCATTGTAATATTAACTTACTATAATCATTATTTTCCACATTTTAAACTAGGGTATTTTTGTATGTTGCTTTTTTTAAAGCGCGATAAGGGTAACGTGAACAGACTACAAGCTTCATTTTTTATTTACACACAGTTCCTTTTCCTTAAGCTTAAAACATTTACCACATTATAAAACCTTTTCTGCCGGTTTCTCCGCAATAATATCACTTCTATCAATGCAGTAACACTCCATTTTAGTTGGCTAATAACATCTTCCCCACACTCTCTTTGAGACACTTCATTAGCTTATGAGAACACGTGAATCACATCGCACTGCGAAGGTCCTGTGACACACTTGCTTGAATACTTGATTAACACTGAGAAGTAAGACAGTAAAACAGAGAGTTTTCGCCTTGACGTTGTCATTTTTTTCATCTTCTCCTCAGACTATAATAATTATCGAAGTGATGACGCTCCTACGCAGACCTCTCTGGAAAATGCGCTGCAACTGAAGTCGATTGTCTACACAGAACGTAGTCGAATTGTTACTCCATTACTTGCAATTGAACTCGCGGGACTGCAAATACTTCCTACTCTTCACGCACAGCATGGTTATTTTAAAGTTCGTGCGACGTTTAAAAAAGCAAACACGCTGGATCTATTTAGCATAAACAACACGTTGACTCAATCACGATTCTCTTGCTGCATCTTGAGGAAACATTGATTCGATTACGACTGCCCACTTTGACACAGAGATCACTGCAGTTCGTATTGGACACATTTATTCGATGAGTACACTGCAATAATTGTTTGTGTAACTCGAAACCATGCCGTTGGCTACATAAATAACACAGACACAGGGCATATATTAGCATTTATGTCACATTGGGACTAGCACGTTGAAGCCCCGTTGAACGGGGGAGGTGTGATCGTTGAGATTATAGAAAACAGTTCTCAGAATAAAAAACTAGGGCGTTTGTCATCTAAGCGCTGCCCAAGGCACACGGTGTTCACTCGAGGAAGATATTCACAGGTGTTAGCAGGAAATTGACGATGATCAGGCGATACATAGTTATATTGCTCCGTGGCAACAGCCTGCATTAACAACATTCAAGCTTCAGTGATAATACACATTCACTGCCAGAACGCACCTCGCACTGAGTAATGTCAGTTCTGGATGGTTCACAGTCAGCAAAACTGCTGAGCACGTGGACTAAAGGATCGAATATCCACAAAATGTAGAGCCAGGTGGGAAATAATTGTACTGGGACGTGTTCCCTCTCCCTTTGACGGAGAGCGGAAAGAGGGAACACCAAAACATGCGTCTGATTGTGGCTATACATCCTCACTGCCATCTTTATTTTATAGAGTCTAAGTTCTGAACCACTGTCGTTCGCGAGAGTGAGTTTGTTTACCCTATAGAGTCGCGAAGCCGAATATGAACACACTCGCTTGTTTCTAAGGCACTCAATCTCGTGACACTGAGCAGATGCCTCTACTGCCGTCAACGGCTTTCGCGTCGAACATTGTACATTCCAGCATGAATGTTGAACACTACATTTTTACGTGATAAACCTATTTTCTAGACACATTAATTATTGTCCAATGTGTGTACGAAGTCGTACAAAACTATATGTATGTACATATTTTTTGCGAATTTATGTTTTCATAAGAGTTTCGTTAACATTGATTTTCTCGGTGGAGGTATGCGTTCTCACAGAGGGCTTTTCTAGTTGGTAATTGAGGGTTAATTCCATAGATTAACGCTCATCCAATCCTTCGTTCATAGACCGCAACAGTACTTGACTCTTAGGTCTAACGCTGGCGGCCAAAAGTCGGCAACGGAAAAATAGGATTCTCATTTCAAGACACCCAAATATTTTTCTTGCGGAGAAGTTTTCTTGGAT
>LQNS02278170.1:17514390-17541407 GCA_001587735.2 Parhyale hawaiensis | reverse complement strand
TATCCAATCCTTCGTTCATAGACCGCAACAGTACTTGACTCTTAGGTCTAACGCTGGCGGCCAAAAGTCGGCAACGGAAAAATAGGATTCTCATTTCAAGACACCCAAATATTTTTCTTGCGGAGAAGGTATCTTGGATACGGCGGGGACGTACTTGGGCGCTTGCATGCATGACCGTGTCTGGACATGTTCATAATAGCTCATGAGAGAAAATCCCATTTTTCCCATTTTGGCCACCAGCGTCAGAAGCCACTTTTGAACCCAAGAGTCCAGTGCTGTTGCGGTCTATGCTTCGTTCATACAAACATTTCGCAGCGACTGTCATGAATAACGTGTGTTTACCTCCGTCAAGGGGTTAGGTTTTCATCGTGTTTGTGTGTATGTCTGTCTGTCACCAAGATAAATCAAAAAGATATGAACCAATTTCAACAAAATTTACAGGGACTGTTAGGCATGTTAGGAAGAACAGATGATTAACTTTTGGTCCATCCGTTTGTTTGTTTGTTTGTCTGCCTCATTTTTCTCAATGCCATAACTCAAAAAGTTATGAATGGACTTTGATGAAATTAACATGAGTTGTTAGGTATATAACATAGAGTAAATGATCCAATTTTGGTAATGATCCGTTTGTTCGTTCGTTCGCTTGTCACTGTTTTTAATTTATGCTTGTTAGCACAATAACTCAAAAAATAATGACAGGATTTTTATGAATAGGGGTTGTTAGTAATGTTAAAATACATAAATAAATAAATTTTGGTGCAGATCGGTATGTTCGTTTGTATGTTTTGACTCATGTTTGTCTTAACGTTTGTTAGCAGTATAACTCAAAAAGTTAAGAACGGATCTTCAAGAAAATTGCACAAGCTGTTATTACTATTAAAAGGCACAAATAAAAGAAAATTATGGTTGCAGAGCCAATTTAACTTTTTTGCTACCGTTGCCTCCCTTGGCGGAGGTATGCGCTCTCAGAGTACTCAGAATAAGTGTTTTACAATAAGTAAAAAATTCATCCCTATCTATGTATAAGCTACTGAAAATTTTTGCTTCATTAGTGCCGCGGAAAGTACGCATTCTGTAGGCACAAAGGAAATTATTGTCCGCGTGCGGTGGGTTCGCACGGATAACGGACTATTACCTTTAACGTAACCTCAGATAAAGGTTAATCAATTGATGCCACGTTCGTTCAGGCGACATAAGCCGCCAATAGTTTCTAGTTATTCGTATCGTCTACGTGACCGGATATGAATAAATTAGCAACGTTTATCGTAGTACGCGAGCGTGTAATGAATTCGCAACGTTAACAATGCAGTAAGAAATATCCTTGCGAGTGAGGAGTGACGTAATCCTGTTAATATTATCGATGACCATAACTAATTATGATGTGTTGAGCAGAAATTCCTTGCGCAGTGCCGTACCTATGTGTTATATGCCACGTTTCAAAGCTGTTCAGGCTGTTTAGTAATGAAACTTCTGAAGTTAGGGCACAGCGCAGTTTCAAGCCAGTTGATGGGAATTGGGCATGTTCGACTTGGCACCAAAATTAAACGGCAGAGGCTTAACTTGTCAGAAGCTTCAGGCAGGTCCGCTGGCTTCGACCCGTTGAATTGAGTTTCAGTTGTTGACCCTCAGTCGGTTGCGCTTGAGATTTCTAGAAGCTCAATCTTAACCCCACCTTCCTAAAATAGAGTTTGGAGCAGACTCACTATAGTCGCGTTCCTGTTAATATTTGCAACACGTCCTGAAGTGACAACTCAAGAACTTCTGTTTGAAGTTTCGAACAAGTCAAGCTTAGGGGCTTAATTTTGCACCCAATCGACCATGTCTTATCTGCAAAGGTTATATTTAGATTGAATAGGCAACGGACCAACAGACCCATTCCTAGCGGGCCGCCGGAACTTACGCCCCGGCCCTCTATGAGCTATTGCCGTTATGTTAGTATCATTCATGTGGCTGAGGATGCGTTCCGCCATGATGCCGAGGTGAATGTCAAAAGTCATCGTCCATAATTTTTCGTACAAAAAACAGCACGGATTATCGGGCATGGCACCGTGCGGCATAATATTTGAGGGTTCGTCTTCTAAGTCAAGCCCACCCGACTTGACTGGTCCGGGACTGGGTACAAAAACTTCATCTTTGCCACTTTCAGTCGTGTTGTAGGTGCTAGAAGCGACGCGATTGTGTTGAGTGTACCGAAAAAAGCTGTCATTATACAGCGACACATTGAGTCTTTAGAAGTCTCACCGGTAACTGATACGGGCCAACGTCTGAAACTCAGTTCAACTGGTTAAGTCACTGCACCGCCTGCTGTTTCGTACAAGTCAAGCTTCGTAAGTTGATTTTATGGACCAATCGAGCGTGCCTTACCTAAGTAGCCATGCACGAGCTGACACTGTCTGCAGTGAATTCCAGAGACTAAAATTCGGCGATGCTTATGCAAGTTACGTACGGAATGGCATTTTGGGAAGGTCGAGGGTTATCGTATTAATCATCATTTGAACGGTTATGGCTAACAGTGACGTCATCTCCAGATATTAACTTTAAATAATAGAAAAAGTGTGCGTTGTGCCTTGTTTCGTAAACTGCGCCGATATCTCCAGTTACTGGTCCCAAAGTTTTGACCATCATTTTTATTTGCTAATCTATCATTTATATGATTTGACACATTGAGCCTTTTGTGAGGTCTATATTCCTCACTGAGAACTACAAAATTTTACTCATGGAACAGTAGGCAAAGAAAGGTCAGCAGTTATGTGTATTCACAGTTTATTTACAAAAGATAGTTGTGTCAAATTTGAGTGTATGCGCTACGCCACTAAATTTTCAGGTTTGTGACGTCATAATTGCGTCACGCTACTGTTGCAGCGAGGAATATTTGATATTTCCACAGTGGCTTGACGTAATTTTGACGTCACAAACCTGGAAATTTACGAGGGCAGCGCATACACCAAAATTTGACACAACTATCTTCTGTAAATGAAGTGTGTGTGTAATACTTATGTAGTTGCATATTGTACAAGCCTTTAATTTCATAATGTAGCGCGAGAAGTAATTACTTGTACAACATCCGAGTTGTAATAAGAAAAAAGGCAACACATTAAACCGACTATGCTTTTAAGCAAAAATTTGTTTAAGATATATGTGCAATTACTTTAGTAAATGAATTTTGTAACATCCCCATAAGCTTAGCAGTCGGTGCATGGTGAAATGGTTAAGATGCTGTCCCTCAACGTTCGGAACATCGTATATCTTTATTTGTGTGTGTCAGCCGATTTTTCGTCTCTAAAATATACTGAAACTGTCGAGTATCGAACAAGGAGCATGACACTTTTGC
Organism: Parhyale hawaiensis; assembly: GCA_001587735.2. Taxonomy (NCBI): domain Eukaryota; kingdom Metazoa; phylum Arthropoda; class Malacostraca; order Amphipoda; family Hyalidae; genus Parhyale; species Parhyale hawaiensis. The sequence goes on along the minus strand of LQNS02278170.1, from coordinate 17,538,076 downwards.
GAACCGATAATATTAATATGATATTTTCACTTCTGTTCGTCAAGGATACCTGTAAATATAACGTTACGAATTCATTACGTACAAGGGCGGCCAGGGTCATAAACCTTGCAAAGTTTATGTACGTATATCCGACGCAGGAGGACAGGAGCTCTAGGGAACTATAGGACATGTGCGAACTAACAACGTCGAATGGGCAGCGCCAGGATGCTTTACCGTAAATTGATGTGGCTTGAAGGAAAACGTACCGAGGCCATGCCATCCGTGTGAACTACGTGCAAAGTTCTGTAGTTTCTACTGTGTTCGTTCCCAAATACCTAACTGTCTTTGATGAAGCCCCTGGAGTCCCACGGTACAAAGCGCCTTATCACACAGAGAAATGGTTGTTTGCCATTAAGCAAAATTAGTTAACTCTAAACTACCTTGTCGTTTGAATTCGCGTCAATGCACACTGTCGTTTGTGATGAAAAAAAGATGAACAACAGCGTTGTGATGAACAACAGTGTCGTTTACGATTAATTATTTTTGCTTTGAAGCTAAAATATTACTTCATTAGTGATAAGAAATTAGGTGTTTTTATTGTAAAGAACATTCTTTTCTGCGTGAAGTTAGCATTGCTCATCGTTACAAAATTACTGTCAGCATCATTTACATGGAAGTGGCCTGACGTGATGGCTTATATTATAAATAGTACATGAAAACACAACAATACTTCCATTAGTTCCTAAGAGAGGCATATTTCAGTGTCGTCATACTTCGAAGTTGTTTTCTGAGACTATAAAAAATGGCTTTTGACTTCGTGTGCTTCTGGGGTTCTCTTACATATATGGCTGTATATATAAAATATTTATGGAGAGCTATAACCGCTGATTGAAAGGGTTGGCGTTAGTTTTATAGGCTGCATCGAGAGCTGATAGAGGAATTTTTTGTACTTTTTTGGGCCAATATGTTAAACAAACTAAGCTATCGATAGGTGAAGTACAAATCAGATCGATCAAGCTTGAGATAGGAATCAGCAAAATTCAAGATGGGAGTGTACGCGGGTTATACCCAGTTATCACGCAGGCTGATCTTTCCGAAATTTCCCTCGCTTTTCAACGAGTTAGGCACTTCATAATTGCGACAGGACTTGCACCTACTCGTATCTCCAAAAGCTGCAATCCTTTTTGGTTCTCCATTATTTCCTTCCTTAGCAAATTGGCTTCCAAGAACTTCATGCAAGCGTGCTTCTATCACACTAGAATCATATAATAATATTTTTTGTCACCTTCAAGTTGCCTAGTGCACGTCTAAATCCAAACAGTTTTTAAAAGAAGTCATTGCTACAAGTCGACTCTACCTTGAGCGTGGATAATACCTCCGCCCCTTTGCAAGTGAACTTCAAACACCTCAAACTGAACCATGCAGCTCCTGGGCTACAGGGAAAGCATACTATATAATCATGTAAGCATATAATGATCACTGAAAACTAGCTAGTTAAGTAACTACATGTGTATGCCTGCACTCTAAATTTAGCTAGTTTTCGCTCTATGCAACCGTCGAAAGCAATAGACGCACCCCACGCGAGATGTTCTAGGCAAAACGATTGCTGCATTCGCATGCAGTAGGATGTTATTGACATAATAGGGAAGAACGTGTGGCCCACCCAGCAGACGGAGATTACAGGAGATACTTCGCCTCAGCCGTGGCACAGCACAGTCATGTGGCGCCTACAGTAACTGTTATTGTACTAGATGTGGGAGGCACGTATGACCCACCCGGTACAGCAGGAGGTGCTCCTTACCAGCTGTGGTTGAGCACAGCTCCACAAGGCCAGAGGTCGATGACATGGACATCCTCGTCAGCTGCAGTATTTCTTTCCCCCAACAACACAGACTCCCATTCAGACATGACCTCCAGAGTAGCAGCAGCAGACCTGAAGCTAAGTTTGTTCTTGGAAAGCTTACGACGATGCCGGCAATGGGTGCGTTGCTTACGTCACAGGCTGGGGACGGAACGTTTGTGGTCCGTGCTGCCAAGATTTCTATTGTGGCCACGAAAACAGACGCGCAGGTGGATTGGGTACGGGAATCGTCAACACATTCCGCAGGCTTGAGTCAAAATCCGCGTTGCATGGGGGACTGCGGTGTATATGGCTGTTGGGGTTATAGCTTATGTGTGCAGTTTTTACCTTCCTGTATAAGACGACGCTCACCTACCTACGTCATTTGCAGGACTACAGGATATCCTTCCTTGTAAAGGTACAACGTACGTGTACAATTGGTTCCGTCCTGTTAGAAAAAGACGGGACGTAAACCTACAGTATTATGCGAAATCATCGTCTCATCAGCATGGTATGCATCAAATGCCAGAACAATCGACAGCTCTATAGTTACCAAAGGCCCTAATTGCCCAAGGTCAAGATAATTAAGAAAAAGGGGCCACTGATCACATTTTTTTTTGTCAGATGATAGCCTTATTACCTCTTTCAGAACATCTGCTGGACATTGATCTTGACGTGAATATAATAGATAAGTCACCAGCATATTCCTACAATAGATGACTTGAAACATACTTATTAGCGACGAACACTTTACCGATAAATAAAATAATTTAATGCAGTACTTATCAAAGGTCTGAAACATCTGTTGCCTGTCAAGTACATTTACTAAAAAATCCTACCTACGATCAGACGCTTTTGACCTTCTCACATCGTAGGTTGTCATGTCACTATTCGCAATTTCAAGCTAAATTTCGGTCGGCTAATTAAATTTCATCAGCTGAAACTTATACAGAGAGGACGAAAGTGAATATCTCTGCAGACTCCTAAATAGCTAGAAATCATCTGAATATTTAATGCTGCTGTATAGCTACAGCCGGAAAAATTTTTCTTACCCGTATTAGCTCGTCGTCAATCATCTAATACAATGGTTCCCAATTCGAACCATGCCACAGACCATCAAGGCATGAACCGAATAAAAATGTCGAGGATCAGTTAATTTTTCACCAAAATAAAGCGGTACCCTGGACAAGTTCTTTGGCTGAGACATTACAAGTAAATTTTAAAAACAACAATATTATTAAATAAATGATCATTTTTTCCGATTGCAGACCCAGTAAGGTCAAAATTATATAGTAATTTTCTGTTTGTGACAAATCCCGAGGAAATCCTGTGGACAGCCCAAAAATCCATCGTGAACCACCACATGACCATGGACCACCAGTTGACAACCAGTAATCTAAAACTATTGGATTACTCATTGCTTATTCCCTATTACTGATCAGTACGTGGGGAGCCTATTATCAATTTCAGTTGGCAAAGAACTATAAAGATGCATGGTAGCAGAACATGTTATAGTTTCAAACAGTAAAATAGAAATTGCTTAATAATTTAAACATTATAGACCAATCGATGGAAAAATATATATTTTGCAACTTGCTTTCGTTCCCTTGCAAAAGTCATTTTCACGCAGCCAAGGAAAATACATCCTTTAGGTTTCAGTGATTTATGTATACCCCTATATTACCTTGAACATGTTCAGCATATATGGACCTATAGGTACAGAAGATCTAAGGTTCTTCTGTTTGCTTTGTAACTACCCTAACAGAGTCTTTAACTGCCCTAGATGCTGATTAGTGGTTTTGGAATTTAGGGCAGCCCTGATTTTGTTAGAGCAGTTGCCTCTTGTGAAATTAAGAACGTCGATTCACACGTTAGTCATTTCAACGAGTTCTTTCAGCAGATTGTTCGCATGTGTTAATTGTTGTGTAGTTTATACAGTAAAAAAAATTGTGCCCAGCTTCCTATATATGTTTTAATTCACCGGAAATTTGAAGAAATAGTCTATGTGTAACCTTATTATTGTCTCTTGCCTGAGCCAATTGACTCCAGATGAAATAGATGGCAGACGACGGACTAATAGGCCCATGCCCAGAAAGCAGCCGGGACTAACATTTTGACCCTCTATGAGTTACAGCGAAGACGGTTAACATTTTATTAATATGGTAGACACACAGCTGTGTTTGCACGTACTCAACAAAATATTGGAACAACCTGCTGAAGAACAAACTAACGAGTGGAGCAGCCTCGGCATTTCTACTCTTCATTCCATTGTATTGAAGAACCTCAAGCCTTAATGCTTAAAATATTTTCACTGCTGTTGAAAATCACCACCCATACAGTATTTAAATTTCTTCTTTTTCCTACTGAATATTTGATCATACAAGCGAAGACAGCAGCCATGAAAACAAGACATGCTAGAACTAGACGAGTTCTTCAGAATCCAGTGAAGGAAATGAAATTTTGAAATTAAAACTTCAATTATTACATGGTTTAAATAAAGTGCAGAATGATTTGTAAAAGACAAAAGTATTTAATATTGGTGCGATCACATATATTACCGCTTGTGTTGATAAACCAGTCTGTACCAAGGCAGTGCAGCTAAAAGTTGATAGGCAATTCCCTCACAACCGGGGATTATACAGTATGGTAGCCGGAAATTTCATCATGACCTGCTACGTATATGGTTGAATATTATAAGGAGCTGAGTCACACAACCTGGTAAGCTCCACAAAAAAAAAAAAAAAAAGACGAACGATGTTTTGTTAGCCACTATCAAATGCCATAGAATCTCGTAACAGATACTCGTGTGAGGCTTTTATTATTATATATAGTGTAGCTCAGAGCGTCAACTTGCTTATCAGTATATTTTTGTGCGGGAAAAGCAAGGTATTATGGAAGAAGAAAGCATTACCAGCGTTATTTTTTTTTCTGCATGACAATAGCGAACTGAGCGATAGTAAACATTGTGCTCACATTGATGTATTCCAAACGTGATATTTATTTTCAGAGAAAGTTGTTAACTGCTTTCACGTATACCCGAGTATAACAACAATTTCACAATAAAAAAAAAATGAAATCACCATTAATAGGGTAATGAGACTCTACCGTGTATACTATGCGTTAGACGATTTTTACCTCCGCCAAAGAGGTTATGTTTTTGTCGTGTTTGTCTGTCTGTCTCTTTGTCTGTCACCAAGATAATTCAAAAAGTTATAAACGGATTCTTACAAAATTTACAGGAATATTGAGGCATGTTAACAGTAACAGATGATGAACTTTTGGTGGAAATCCGTTCATCTGTTTGTTTGTTTGTGAGCCTAGATTTTCTTTGTGCCATAACTACATAGAAAAGTTATTGAGGGAATTTCATGAAATTTATTTGAGTTGCTTGGTATACTACGAAGAGTAAATGACCAAGTTTTTGTGATGACCTGTTGGTTTATTCGCTTGTTTCCTGCTCTGTTTGATTTTATGCTCGTGCTTGTTAGCGCAATAGCTCAAAAATTTCTTAGGGGATTTTTATGAAATTCACAGTAGTTGTTAGTAATGCTAAAAGTCATAAATAATTAAATTTTGGTATAGATCGGCTTGTTCGTTTGTAAGTTTGACTTATGTTTGTCATTAGGTTTGTTAGCGGCATAACTCAAAAACTTTTGGCGAATCTTCATGAAAATTGCAGAAACTGTTAATACTATCAAAAGGTAAAAATGATTAGATTTTTGTGTTCATTCGAAGAAAATCATAATTTAAAAGCTAGTTTGAAGTTTTCGTTACCGTTGCCCTGCTTGGTGGCGGTATGCGCTCTCAGGGTGCTCTAGTCTTTCATGTTTTGATGTGAATTTAACTATTGCTATTCTGGTACATGATATTGTTATATTATTATTAAAATTTCACTCCAGGACATCATAAGACAAGAATAACCCAAATGAAACACAAAGTCACCCCAAGATGCCCAAAGGCATTGCTGGAAAGAATCTACCAAGAAGCAATTTACAGCCGTCTTGAACGCTTGCAGACCGACACGATTAAACATGGATCTCTGCAACGAATTCCAAAACAGTGCACAAACACCGACTGAACTGGCAAGTTTGGGACCTAACCTAACCCAACGTAAAAGGATGGGCTACTGGCGCAGCTCGTGTGTTTCTTCCAAAGATCCTGGAAGCAGGAACAGATGATCGTAGCCACTGACCCTTATAACTTTATACCTAATAGAAGGAGGTCTTGAGAAATGGAGTGGAATACATACCTCGATGTGTCCTCGGAGACCCTTATCGAATTATGTGACTCAGCCGATCATATTTGCCAAGAGTTGTGCCAGAGACTTGGACAAGGGACTTACTGTCTATAGTAGAATAGGTTAAGACAACTAATATACATATGCCACCAATGAATAGTACCACATGCACCTTGAAATATCCAGCAAAGCATCTCACATTATTTATTTCCAGTAAGATGAATATAGTAGATGATTCGCGGGATACGAACCCAGGACCCATGCCCGACGAGGCGCAATTATAGCAAAGCCGGAAATGGCGCCTGGCAATGGTTAGGTTCCTGGTTCGCATCCCGCAAGTCGAAGCTACTCGCGTGCAGGATTCAAAACTTTTTAAGAATTTTCTCGTGAGACGAAATCTCCTCCGTAGATATGATTGCACTATTGCGCTATTACGCGAATATTGACGAGGCTTGACGCTAATATTTACGAGGCAAGACGCTGATATGTACGAGGCTTGACACTAATATTTACGATCTATTGCGCTATTACGCTAATATTTACCAGGCTTAACGCTAATATTTACGAGGCTTGACGTTAATATTTACGAGGCTTGATACTAATATGTACGAGGCTTGACCCTAATATTTACGATGCTTGGAAACGTAACAAAATCAGAGAGACCTCTGACATTTGCAAGGGCTCTTCCACGGTACAAATACATAGCTAGCGTGCCAATAATTTAAATAGGAACTACATGTAAACTACGCATTATTTTAAAGGTTAAACGTTTCAGCTACATACTTAAATAGTTGGACTGCCACGATAAATGAAACTAATCCGAAGGAGAGAGCAAATGGAGATTTTGTATCAACGCTCTGTAAAAGTTCCACTGAGGACACGCATCGGTGACTATTATACCCATGGACACACAGCGTATATTTGATTAAATATCTCAGCTGTTTACGGAAGCAATGACGCTGTCCTTCACATGTTTTCGCAAGAAAAACGTAAAATCCAATTATTGAATTCCGATAGCGATGCCATTATGGCATACCAGATGAAGCCTCATTGCTATCGTCATTTCCGCATAGGAAATGACTACTGTCTGCTTGATACGTCGACTGATTATTTTACTACTTTTCGGTGCAAGTTGCAGCTCCGCACGTGTTACCCGAGTGGGATTATATGCATAGAAAATCATGATTTTTGATAATTGTAGGAGTTTTATTGCGCGTACTGTTTAACTGAAAAATATCAAATGAAGAAAGTTCGTAAATAACTGTAAAAACATCAAATAATATAATGCCTCATTATAGATCGCTTACTTTAGCATTACAATTCGGTAGAGCAGGGATAACCGCGTAGGCTGACCTATCAGTGATGTAAGATTAATGCTGCACGTTCCATTCAAATTGCTGCGTAGGACACGTCCAAAACAGTTGTACTTTAATTGTGCTTTTTACATTCTGTGCAATTAAGTAGCTTGGTTATTCAAAAATTGCTTTTGCTCAGTTTTGTTATTCCGAATTTCAATTATTAGGAGGAGTCAGTAAAACTGTAGTTATGTCTTAATAGGCCTATGGGAGTAATCATAACACTACGTTTAACTATAAAATTGGGCTTGGCGTAAACACGTGCTCCCCATCAATTGTGTAGACTGAATATCAGCCAAGCTGTAACTAATATTGGCTAGCAATAGAACACGTAAAGATGAAATTATTTATGAATTACCGTCAGACTCAAACAGTACTAAAAGTTGATACCTCCACCCATGGGGAAGTGAAGTGAGTTTTATTGTTTTTATTTCGTTACTTGACTTAGTTGAGTTGTCATTCTATCCTAGATTTGGCAATTATTTTTTTTCGAATATGCCTTAACATTGAGCCAAGTATTGTTCTAAAACCAGCACGCTTTTTAGTGCACGGTAGAGAAATACTGTCAACTATCTGCATTAGCATGATTGTGCAGCACTAAAATTGCACTACTAGTGCTGTTGTGGCTATATCGTACACCTACAGCAGGTTGCAAAAACATAAAAGTGCCGAACAGATTATTAGAACACAACCACTAAAACACCTTTATTTTATTTTCTAGTTAAAAGTTCAATAAATCTTCAAGCAACAAAAAAAGGAGGCATTTAATAAATTACACTTCTTGAACATTAATGAACAGCTAGATGAATAACGAATAATGTACACGATAGACAAGACGTAGTTGACTATATAGGCGAAACGTGTACAGTGCATCAATATCTAATGAAAGGACAGACGTGGGAACAGCAGAATAATGATCTCTGAAAATAACAAATGACAGGCAATTATTAAAAGTGCTAACTTCGACCACCACTTCGTATTTCTGACATAGCTCGGCGACAGCAAGACAGGAAAGAAGCAAAGGTAAAGAATAGAAAATCAGCAGAGAGTGGAGGACGGAAAGGAGCAACAGAGGTACGAAGAAGGGCCGATCGCAGCGCTGTATGCGCGACCCGGTTTATCGTGCTTCATCTCCCGCTCCGTTGCCTCTTTGCTGTTTGAAGAAGGCAGGATAGGTAGAGTCTTCGAACAATTTCCAACAAGTGCCGCGCGATCACACCAATGCATGTAATTCCAGTCAGGGCACGGGAGAGCGCACTAATTCAAGGCAGTAATTTTCTAATGGTTTATAGGAATTTGGAACACTTGCTCCGCAGGAAAAGGCGTGGTTGGAGAACCTAACACGTAGTTTAGCCATTGGCATATTATGGGCGGCGTGCGTAACGTCGACTGGACCTCTTCCGAAGTATCATCAAAAGTATTAAAGGCATAGGCATCTTCGATTCTTTCAGTCCAAGTGAGATAATTTTAATTTATTTACTTTTTTAATTTCTGCTGATATCCAATAATTGTGGACTTTCAGTTGCTCGTCTATACGCAATCCTCGCTAACTAATTAGGAATGAGACGGCCAAAAGCTTAATGCTTATACACAATCGGCGGCCTGAAGTGTAGTCAGTTAGAAACTGCCGCCTGAACGTGAATCCAAGGACGATTCGACTGCCTACGACTAGTGTTGCGCAAATGAAACTAAGCGCAACATGTTATCTTAAGTTCGGGGCGACACCAAAAAGATTTCGCGCCGCGGCGATGATTTCATTTTTAGTGTCTACGGCAGCCTTGAGTTTTGGCAGGGGTGCGAAGCAAAAAATCATGAATTATCGTGATAAAACAAAACTGTTTAGGAAAATTGTAGGCGTTTTTCCGATATCAATAGCCGTGGCATCCGATGCTCTGGCATAATCTGCTAAAAATATCTACGTATAAAAGTAACGAAGAATTACTTGATCTCTCAATTTTAAACCTGCTCCTCTGTGGGAGTCTTGTACAATTTAAAGAAATATAAAAAAAGGTGCCCTTTCGTTTGGGTCACGATGACCACACATGCGACTGCAATAACTCGGAGAGGGCCGAAGCCTGGGTCTCGGCGCATATACGGAAATAGGTCTGTCAGTCCGTCTATTTCCAGCTACCTAATCTAATCTACAAGTTCATTAGCTTATCTACTGGTAAAGGCTTTGTAAACGGTAATGGCGTACATTATCAATGCTGAGTCTATAAAGCTTGCACTGTTGTCCTGCAGAGAAATTTTAGATCAGATGGGGTCACTTTTACCAACCTTTTTGTATGGGTTAAGTTGGGAAACGATGTGATCAATTTTTTAAAGGCTACATCCACATTTAATTTTCTGTGCCATGCAGTAGATGCTATGCAACTTCAATAAAGAATAAAACAAAGGGAAATGATTCAAGTACTATATATGTAGTTTCATCAATGGCAGATTATTGAATCATGTTACTCGCAGCTGATGAGACAAGGTTTCCTCGACAGGATATGCCCGATATATATTCACAGTCGAACGATGCCAGTAAACGAAAACGTCATGCGGGGTTTGTGTTCAACCTTTGTAACGGAAGTTGTTCTTAAAGAATTTAATTGAAACCAGTTTAGCTCAACCTTTAAAGCGAGTAACACCTTAGTTGACTTCTTAATATGTTCCCTCCTATATAAAATACGTTGCAGCCTTAGACGATGATTAACGGTTTGAACTTCTTGGGCAGCCCAGAATGCTGTCAGGGTTGACACTAACTGCCACTGATATCACTGTGTAGCTTCCTGCCACCCCTATAGTTGCTGGCAGTTTCCTATGGATATTCTGTCATCCCAGGGAGGAAGATTTAGAAGGAGGGGGTGGAAGCCTGGGATCTGCATACCGCTTCATTAATGCTGGGGACACACTAGGCATATACACAGACAACTTATAATGCAAGGATGTGAGACTCGGATGTGATTTATGCCACGGTATCTATGCTACCGATTTTAAGTGTGTCTTGAAACGGAACCCGATCGAGCTGTACATCCAAGTAACCAGTGGGAGCAGAAATGCGTGTATGGCCTCGGTACAAGAGAACCAATGACTTGGTTCGTCTGGCGCCCTGACTGTGAAGGAATCCGTTGAGAACTACAGAGGTTGGCATGTTTAATTCTGGAATTGTATGTGAGGAATTATCGTACTTTCACAGACACGCTGGACAACATTTTGCAGTACTTGCAGCCAAAGATACCTGCCTATTAAAACAAAATCGGAAGCCATATGAATGACTCTGACTCATCATATATGCATTAATGTGCATGACTTTGAATCTCAAGATAAATGCAAGAATAACACCTGTGGCCTTGAAACAGTAGTAACAAGACCACAGGTTTTCGGTCTCTCGTCTTATTTCATTAACTGAACCGAATTTTAGTGTCTAAATGTTCACCTCTTAACGCTGTTACAGTTCCTTTCCAGTTTCCCGGTATGTAAAGACGAAAATTGATGACTTCATTTGCCGATAGCAATAGCCTCTGGGCGATGGTTGATATTTTTCGGAATTTTTTTAAGGGCTGTAGAGAATTTTACATAACTGATGTTGCTATCATCATAATATGCCACACGAAGGATCAAACATTTGCAATTCTCCACAGAGCCGGAGAGCTGTGTTGCTGTTACACCCAGGTCGATACATAGCAGCTGTGTTGGGTGAGTACACTTGAATCTAAGTTTTCGTATGCTATTACAGTTGAATGTTTGATTTAGCAAAACAAATGTGTTCTGAAAAATTTGAACGCCTTATACCTACCACCTAAGTGTAACAGATATCAAGCGATAGCTGAGCTAATGCATGCTTACGGAGGCATAAAATTTATCGTAAAATAGGACTGCCGGGTGAAATACGACGAATCTGGATGATCCGCATTAAGTTGGAGTTGACCGATTAAACTTGTAGCCTGCTGAACGTCGTACATGTAATTTTAGTTTTTAGTCAAGGTGTTAAATAAGTGGTTCATTAGTAGCTGTATATATAGCGATTTGACGTTAAGTGCATGTAGTTTTCCGTTTATAGTCAGAGTGCTGCAATGCTACTGAATTTAGCTCGCTGTTCCTACCCACAACCATAAGAGTGCTACACACGTAATTTTCGTCGTTCTTCAGCGTACTGTAATGCTGCTGCTTGTAACCTAATAATCATCGATGTGTCGCACATGCAAGCAAGAGCTGTAGAAGCATTTATCTTGTTTAACAACAGATGCAGAGTTATCGTGCGAAGGAAATCCTTATCCTTAGGCTTGGTCTCAGCGCACGGGACTCCGTAGCTGAGAGAGAGCAGCAGCATGCACTAGCCGTGAAAAGTTAATAATCTTACCGGGTCCTCTAAAGGAAAATCCACAAAATCCGTGTTTTCCTTTGGGGAACCTACTGGTCTTTCCTTTTCCCGAGGAAAACATGCACGTGGCTTGGCTTTCCTGCATCCAGATGCAAAATCACATATGAAAACCTTAAATATTGTCTTTTAGTTAAAAATTGCGTTTGTTTGGAAATACAGTACATCCAGGACATATGTATGCTGTATGTTATCTGTATATAAACATTCGTCACAGAAAAGAAACCTAATGTACCCAACATATTTGTCTGTTGTGAAGAATACATTACACATCAGTAACATGATACACCCAATACATTTGGCTGCTTTGTACAAGAACATTTGTTGTATATACATAATAGCAGTAATATTCTGTATTGATAAAATTTCGTCTATGTAGGCCTAATATCAAAGGTACAGCAATCTTCATCGAATCAATTTCGTGTATCCTTCGATATCTAGCAGGGTTCTGGCGGTTGTCACATTAGCTCTTCAGTTATTCATTTATGTACAAGTCAATAATTGAAATATTGGCCTCTATAATGATGTTCAACCCGTCAGTGCATCATCGAGTACAAAATTTAAGGTACGTACTAAACAGCGTTATTTGTATGGGAACTGGAAGCGATTAAACCATGAACGTGGAGACTGAACCTTTATACCTGGTGCGAATAGGACTTCCTAGTTTTACTAATAGCACTGCTTACACCGTCCAGAAAAATGCACAATTTGCGTTAATGAATTGCACCATGCATTGAAAAGTTACCTTTCCAAGCTCTCAAGTGACAAGTCCGCCGGGTTAACTATTGTTCAAACATATTTATGCCTGTTGAAGTGTAAAAAGCCAGTGGCAGCAACATTTACAATGATAACACTATGGCGCAATATAGTGTTATTATACCTCCTCCAAGGAGGTTATGTTTCCGTCGTGTTTGTCTGTCTGTCTGTCACCATGATAACTCAAAACGTTATGAACCGATTTCGATGAAATTTAGAGGGATTGTTAGGTATGTTAGGAGAAACAGATGATTAACTTTTGGTGAAGATCCATCCATCCGTTTGTTTGTTCGTCTGCCTCATTTTTCTCAATGCAATAACACAAAAAGTTATGGACGGATTTTTATGAAATTTGCTTGAGTTGCTAGGTATATCACAAAGAATAAATGACCAAAATTTTGTGATGCTCTGTGGGTTTGATTTTTGTCGTTGTGTTTTATTTTATGCTTGTTAGCGCAATAACTCAAATAGTTTTCAAAGGGTCTTTATGAAATTTACGGGAGTTGTTAGTAATGTTAAAAGAAATAAATGATCAAATTTTGATGCAGATCGGTTGGTTCGTTTGTATGTTTGACTCATATTTGTCATAACATTTGTTAACAGTATAACTCAAAAAGCTATGAACGGATCTTCAAAAAAATTAAACAAGCTGTTATCAATATAAAAAAGCACAAATGATTAGATTTTCGAGTTTATGCAAAGAAAATTATGGTTTCAGAGCCAATTTGAATTTTTGCTACCGTTGGCTCACTTGGCGGAGGTATGCGCTCTCAGAGTGCTCTNGCACAAATGATTAGATTTTCGAGTTTATGCAAAGAAAATTATGGTTTCAGAGCCAATTTGAATTTTTGCTACCGTTGGCTCACTTGGCGGAGGTATGCGCTCTCAGAGTGCTCTAGTTGTATTTTGTATTTATTGCACCATCTATTGGAATCACCGACCTTCTGTGCTGAACTTCATGATCATTAATTCTCTTGGGACGAAGGAAAAAATTTATCAAATAACTAGAGCACTCTGAGAGCGCATACCTCCGTCAAGGAAGGCAACGGTAGCAAAAAATTCAAAGTGGCTCTGAAAACATGATTTTTTTGTATTAACTCTAAAATCTAATCATTTGTGCCTTTTGATAGTAATAACAGCTCGTGTGATTTTCTTGCAGATCCGTTCATAACTTTTGAGTTATGCTGCTAACAAACGTTATGGCAAACAAAAGTCAAACACGCAAACGAACGAGCCGGTCTGCACCAAAATTCAATCACTTATGTCTTTTAACATTACTAACAACTCCTATAAATTTACTAAAGATCCATTCATTATTTTTTGAGTTCTTAAGCTAACAAGCATAAAATTAAAACCTGTGACAAACAAACGAACGAACAAACGGATCATCACAAAAACTCGGTCATTCACTCTTTGTAATATACCTAACAATTCAATTGAATTCCATAAAAATCCGCCCGTAACTTTTTCAGTTATTGCATTGAGAAAAAATGAGGCAGGCAAACAAACAAACAAATAGAGAAACGGGTGGACGGATCTTCACCGAAAGTTAATCATCTGTTCCTCCTAACATGCATAAAAAGCCCTGTAATTTTGTGAAAATCCGTCCATAACTTCTTGAGTTATCTTGGTGACAGACAGACAAACACAGAAACAGACAGACAGACATCCAAAGAGACAGACAGACAAACCCGACGAAAACATAACCTCCTTGACGGAGGTAATTATGTTGACCGGTGAAATGATGACTGTGTTAACCGAGATCTGTCGAAATTGCGCGCACCAAAAGGTTCATTCTTCATTGATGCCCTGACCCGTATGTTGGCTCTGAAAAGTGAATGATTAATATAACTAATGCGACCGACCACTGTAGTCCCGGAGACCGAATCATTGATACTGAACTGTCTCTATCTAACACTGATTGTGGAAAATGCAGAGGGAGGGGGAAGGGGGAGGGGGGAACCAAAAGGAGATTTGCATTATTCTGTAGTTAGTAGACCCAGAACAGCTATCAGCTGCAAGCAATGATAAACGTCCTTCCGACTAGTTTCCCAGCAAGATAGATTTACAATTGAAAACTGGTTGCCATGCTGCCTTGAATTTCCTGTTTTTCAAATTCAAAATTTGTATAGATATTTCAGCATGCAACACTGGTTCATTCAATTTGGGCTATTATAAATCTTAATTAAAAAAGATACACAGAGATAAGAATTTCAATTGTTCGTTACAAGTTCTGAAACTTCTTCATTATTATTATTTTTCACTTTAGAAACTGTTCAGTGAAATTCAACCAATTGTTCATTAGATGCTCATTGACTGGTAAAAAAATATATGCCTATTTCAAAGTTAAAGAGTGATTCTTGTTACGAGTGAGACCAGTCTGTTCAAACCATCATGAGAAAATAATGCATCCGTACATCGTTAAACCGTATATACTTCCGAGCCAAGTAGTAGTTGCTCAATATTTACGTAGTCGAAATAACTTTGTGTCACATAATATTTCTCAGGACCAGGCTTGAGTCAGCTCGAGTATTTTGGGTTTATGATCCAGGTGCTAACATGCTAGAAGAGTTTGAGTGACTGTTGTTAATAATCGATTTATAAATAGAAATTCACATACACTAACAACAACTGCACATGTGTATGCACNCTTGAGTCAGCTCGAGTATTTTGGGTTTATGATCCAGGTGCTAACATGCTAGAAGAGTTTGAGTGACTGTTGTTAATAATCGATTTATAAATAGAAATTCACATACACTAACAACAACTGCACATGTGTATGCACAAGCTCAGTTCTTATTATAGCTACAGGGCATGAAAAATTTGCAGAGCAAAGTGTTTCATTCAATATGAGAACAAAACTGGGCGAAAGAAACCTGAGTTTTTTGTTTTGGAGAACCGGATGTAGGCGCGCCAAGGCAAGAAAAAGTAGGTCCCAAATAGATCTATCTTTTTCCCATCCTCTGATACCATGTTATTGGCAACGCAGCTTCAGTTTCAACTCTATGGTTAATATGAAGAACGTGATGTCTGCTCGTATGATAAAAGTAACATGTTTTCCGAGATTAGGACTATCCTAGTTGCGAAATTATTTCTTCACTTATTACAAGACACACTGCCCAAGCGTCGGACCGCATCATCCGTGTGCACACTGCTTTAGAAAGCTGCCAAAGAGAGATAACTTTTTGCTTTCTATCATTACTGTTGTGTCTACATTTTTGGAAAGAAAACTCGACCGTCTGTTTATTGAAAAAGTGGTTCTTCCGAGGCAGCTATTGCGCCATGGTTAAATAGTTTAGGGGCCCATACGCGCTCCCACGTCTGCCAAAAAAGAAAACGGATGCTTAAAATTGGTCTAAGACAATTGAGCGAGAGACAGACATCCGTAATCTGTTCTTTTTCCTGACAATAAAAAAAAGCCCGAGAGGTTCTTTAAGGGGTGACACGACAGGCTTGGGCATCTTATAGCTTTGTGGCAAATTCTTGCTGGAAACAAACAGGTAACTAACGTGTCTATGCAGTGTTGTAGAATCACACCCGTTGATAAATGCTTTGGGCATACTTACGCTCTTGATTTATTCATTTATGTGTTGGATTTACAGAAAGGCAAATGTGTAAACTATTTCACGCTGCGCGAAAACTAACATCGGAGACTTTGCAGTGATGGTTTCTTTATTTTTCATATTTTGATTTTTCGGGGTGGCGCATTCAATGTGCATTTTATTTGCGGTTTTCTACTTGATCTTGCAATTTCACAAAATACCAAAATATAATAACAGTGCAAATATCCTTCGTGAATTTCGAGACGTCTTATTAACCTGACGTATCGTTGTGACTGATCGATAACATACACACTATTTATTGTTTAGGTAAATCGTTCAATCATGACAAGAAACGTATATACGGGAGCACAATATTTTCTTTACTTTCAACGAGTTTTGCGTCATGAACAGATCCGTAGCGTCAATAGATTTATACGATAAAGGGGGATGTAGTAGATACCTTATTTTTCACCAACTAGAGGAATCTGTGGTATATCAATGTACTTGCCATAGACCGCAACAGCACTTGACTCTTAGGTCCAAAAGTGGCCTTGGACGCTGGCGGCCAAAATGGGAAAAATGGGATTTTCTCAAGAGCTATTATGAACATGTCCAGACACGGTCAGGCAGGCAAGCGCCCAAGTACGTCCCCGCCGTATCCAAGATACCTTCTCCGGAAGCAAAAATGTAGGGTACCTTGGAATTTTTTCTTCAGAATCGAGCTTGTGGACTGGAAATAAATTGATTAATATCTCTATTTAGGTAATTGACGTAGAATTAAGAAAATGGAAATTCTTTAATACAGTGGAATCGCCTGTACTTACATCTTTCCATATTCTAAGCTGAAGATCAATTTCGAGTGGGAAGGGGTGGTGCATTGTATTCTAGATGTCAAGGTGACCACCATGGGTGAAAAAATGAAATGTCAATGCAAGTTCTATGCTTTCATTTTTACGGTTCGAGTATACACTACACTACAGCCTTAACCACAGTAATGCGCTGCACGAATGACTTGAGAACAGACTTTTAGATTATCATTCATTGGAATTCTCTTACAGATTTTATTCACGATGCTTATAGGGACTCCTAAAATAATCGCTTTGAGTAACCGTAAAGACAATGTCTGTAAAAATCTACATCCTTTCCGGAAGTGTAAATGAAGTCTGGCTGATAAGGATGGTGCTCGTCAAAAGTTTGATACCATTTCCTCTGCTTAGATCTAACATGGGAGTCTTAGTACAAACCTTCAGTTGATTTGCGTTAGCAGGTATAACAGCGAGGGGTAGTCTTTTATGCCGCGTCATACTGCTCTTATACGCCAGTGTAAGCCGGAGGTGGAAACTATGGTGTTCTATTGTTTGAAGAATACTGACTTAGGTTACTGCGTATAACATGAATAACCCTATATTACGCGATAATTACTTTGATTTCAATTTAATTTAAGGAGTATATAGTATTACTAGTGCAACCAACCAAAGTAATTGCCGATTTTGCAAGATGGAATATATAAGCAAGAACTACAATGACGATCAATGTGTATTTACATATTCCAAGTACCCTTCCTGCATGGCAACAAGTGCTGACTCAGCAGTTCTGGCATTTTTTACATATAGGTCAACCCACCTGACTGCCTCCAAAAGACTGTGATGATCGTTCAATTGCTTCTGGAAGTTTTTGGATGAAAAGACATCCATAAAAACATAGACACAAATAAAATGAAAACATTAGCACATCTTTCCTTTCGTTCGCGGGGGATAATCAGTTACGCAGATTACATGATACTTGAATACTTGACTGTCCCCTCCTCTCAAGTGAGCCCCTTACGGTAACTTAATGAAACTTCGATTAAGTATTTTCCAGTCAATTCAACGACGTAAAAAAAACAGTTTTTGGAAACACCAGGAATGTATCTATCGGAAAGAAGAACGTATACGTGAGCTCTGGACAAAAATTAATTGCAGAGTTAGCTTTAGCTAATTTTAGGTCATGTTGAAGTCCTAAATTTCTATGATCATCGCCCACTGTTGACATTCAGCTACGAATTTGTGTTTCTTGCTGCATGGGAAACACATTTCTTGCAGATCAATTTTTTTTTGTTTATGGTCACTATGCCAATTAGAATACACTATTGTAGTTTCATCTATTAGCTGTAGGGCCATTTTGAGTGGGCAGTTTAATGTTCGGTAGTGTAGTTTTTGGGCATGTTCGAGTGGGCGCCAAAATTAAGCCTTCGAGGCTAGACTTGTTCGAAGCCTCAAGCAGGTGCGCTGTCTTCGACGCGCTAAATTGAGTTTCAGGAATTCACCGTCAATCGGTTACCATTGAGACATCCAGGAACTCAAATTTACTCTGTTAATGGAATTTTTAGACCGCTCAGCGTAATCTCGTTGCCTTTAGTGCTTGCAGCGTGATTCAAAACTACAAAAGCCGAGACTTCTGTGGGAAGTTACGACAAGTCAGGCTCCCAATCAAACACGCCTTAATTAACTCAGGTTTTAGCTGTTCCATTACTATATTCATTTATATTTTGGATAATCTTCTACGATTATTCTCATTTTATCAGAGACTTCACTTTTCGGACGGAGATTTGCTACTTTGAACAAAGTTTCAGGTGCTAATCATAAACCGATTGTGCTGGAGATGAGCGAAAACTAAAGCGTAAACACGATTCCATAAATGAATGTTGAACTCGCAAGATTCATATTCTTAACTAGCTAAAGCAAATCTGTATAGTTTATTCGCCGGACGTGAGATAAGCGAAGAAACGTTTAATTATCTAATTTTTTTCATGTCAACAATAGCTGATTAATACAGCCTGCATGTTTTCACAATTGGCTGTCAATGACATTTACAGACTGCGGTGGATATTCGGTCAATTTTCCGTGAGGGTCTAATTGCTAGTATTGTAGCTTCTGAAGGATACTATCTGAAGGCGATACTAACTTGGCCTGAGCCGAAAATTTGGTTAAATTCAAACTGAAGTCTGCAGACATCACTAACAAATCATGAATTATGAATTTTGGTAGAAAAAACTGAAATCTGGAGGCATCACTAACAAACCATGAAGTATGATTTTGGCAGACAACCAGTGATATTTTCATTATCTTGTCTTCTGAATTATTTCGGCCAATCGTATTCCTACCAATACGCAGTATGCTCATCAGTTCGTCTATACCTAGACATGTTCGTTTATACGATTAGGTCCTCGGTACCTGGACTATTTGGTTGGACATGCCAATTGGTTCTTAGCATTGCACATTGCCACAATTATTTTTTTTTAAATTATGTCTATTGTAATTTTATGGCTGTTTAGTGATCAATTTTCAGCGCTGAATCCGAAAATACAATTAAATTTTGTGTATTATCAACAGTTATAGAAATATACCGTCATTCACTGATATTATTTATACATTCGGGCATAGCATATTTTCCGCTTCTAAACTATAACTGTCTCTTTCAGATAAACTACTAATTACGTTATATACTCTCAGCTAGCTCCTAGTTTCGAAGCATGTCGCACCCGCACCCCCATCCATCTCCACCACTTCATTTTAAACGATGATAAAAAAAAAAATACTTTGTAAAGGCAATAGATTTTCTAGAAGCTTTACAAAGTAGTTTTGTTTCGCTTCCAGAGCTATCTGAGACGAAGATCAAAGGTAAGCTATTGTTGAATTGCACGTAAACGCGTGCTGGAGTAGGCGAAACTCGTAAGAAGGATGACGCAGATTGAAGACAAGTGGGGTTTGTATTGTATTTTTTGATGTTTGTGAATTATGAAGAGAGAAACAAGGAACAACTGTTCCTTGCGAACAACTGCCAGCAAATCTTATTGAGAACTTCGGGAAAGTGGGTGGTTTTATATCCTTGAAGGCTTATTTTCCGCAGAAAGATCAAGATTTCTGCCCGAAAGCTTGGGCGATGTCAATGAACATTATGATAAAGAATTCAATTCATCAAGACACAGCAACAATGGAAAGAAGATATCAAGGACGATGGGATACTGCTACAATCGTAGATTATATATGTTTAATATTATAAGCTTCTATTGAAAAAATCTCGATAATCGAAACACTTCCTATTTATTAGAGAAAAGAGGTATCAAAGGATTTACAGAAGAGAAGTGCATTTTTTCTTAGCTTCTATCCTTATAATGTTATCTCTTTTTCATGGTTTCTAAGGTTTTTGCTTAAAATGCTTTTCAAAATCTAAAAAAGTACTTAATGCCGTATTTGACATTAAATGTCAGAATAACTACACCAACATGCTGCCGTAGAGCTATAGCGTGTATAAAATTTTAAAAAATACGAATATTGTAGCAATGCTACTCTAAAACGAATGTGTGTGTTTTTCTTTTTTATTCCAGTGGCATGAAATGCATCTGTGAACAGCAAAAATCTAAATGAATAAAACATACGCTACACATTATGTTCTTTACTATAAAATATACCAATGGGTCTTGAATATAGTGACCGAGGATCGGTTTATACGGTACAGCGTTCACGCGTAAGTGGTCGGCCTACCCGAAGCTTACGTTCGGATTGTTGGCATTTTCGGCTCGGTTTCAAACTCGCTGGATAAACCGAACGTGTCTCTGGTTTATCGATGAAACTTCGTTTGGCAGGATGGGCTCCGGTCACCAGAAGGGATTTGCTTAACGAGTTCGGGTTTACCTGTAAATGAAAACACGATGGTAAGTATCCTAAGAGCACGACAGTTTTTGGCGCAATAATATCCTTCATCTTATTTTTCTCTACTCAATTTCGGAGCTGGAGACGCAGAGGGACGTAAGGGACATACATAAAGACACCATGTACTCCCTCCCAAGGTAGCATGTGATAAGTGCGCCACACTGCCGAAAAGCAACGCACTTCCTATTAGGGTTGCCTCAATTCTGCGAGTAGCCTGCCATTGCGTATCACAAAAACTACGCCACCCACAACCCTTTGGTTCGCGTAGATGTGAAAGTATACATTTTAATAAATTTCATCATCCCATCCAAAAGTTCGCAGCTCCACAAAGTCCACCAAGTGCAGATAGTCCACCAAGTCGACAAAGCTCGAAAATTTCATAAAGTCCATAAAGACCACCAAGTGTACAAAAACCCGACCTCATAATTAATTAGCCGTTCCCAGGTTTGTATACATTAATTTATATAAGGCTACATGGCCCAGTGTCCTTCATATAAGCAGGTCCTTAAGTGGATGAGTATTATAAAATTATAATACATTTAAACTCAAGGTATTTTAATTGATATCAACTGATTAAAAAAAAAACAGAATATGTCACCTTAAGACAGACTTGCAACGGTTTTTTTTAATACTTGACACCTCGTGGGAATCTAATACCTTAAATAAGTATATAAATAAACTATCAGAGAAAAATTATACTTAATGCCCCAAGTGGTTATTAATTTTTTTTTCTGCGGCGTGATTGGAAGAACTGAACATCTTCAGTCAGTGCAGAAAGGGCAATGGGGACGCCGAAGTTGCAGGACAGGTTTGATGGCTGCGCTTCTCTATAGGAGTCACTGGGGAAAATCCTTAAAAATAGGAGTCGTCATCTCTATATGGTTTAAAACAATTTAATGTTACAGTTGTATTGAATAATGCCTCTTAATTTTCATGTAGTTATCAGCAATAGGCGATTGCACCTGGTGTTCATAGTTTTTGGTTTTATTTTTATTTTTTTGTGTATATACCTCCACCACTGATAGCATCCCTTGTCCTTGCTTGTTTTTCCAAAATATTTTTTTTTTTTACTTCCCTTTCGTTATTTTGAATTTTGATAATAGGAAAAAACTTCCCGAAACTCTTAACATTTTGATAAATTTCATCGACCGTTTATTTACCTTATGCTATTAGTCGTAGTCTAACACACATAAATTATTATATATGTATGTAGGTACTTCCGCCAAGGAGGATATGCTTATGTCTAGTTTTTCCGTCGGCCACTTTGCCTTTTACGAAGATAACTGAAAGAGTCATGGACAGATCTTTAAATAATTAACAGGTATTGTGAAGCATATTGAGAATAATAGGTGATTAACTTTTTGTGAAGATCCGTTTAGCCATTTCTTTGTCGGTCTGTCTCTTTTTTCCCCTGTACTATTACTCAAACCGTTTTAAACGGACTTTTATGAAATTTACAGGAGTAGTTAGAAATATATGCTTCACTAATATTTTTCAAAATGTTTGATAGCGACCTATCTCAAACAGTTATCAACAGATCTTCATGCAATTTGTGAGACTCATTAAAAATATTGAGCGACATAAATTATCAAATTTTGGTAATGATCGGTTCTCCCGTTTGTGTGTTTGAATATTGTTTCTGAAAATGTTAGTCACAACACAACAAACTCAAGAAGTTACGGACGGATCTTCAAGAAAATTACAGAAGCTCTTATTACTGTCAGAAAACCCAAGTGACCGGAGTTTGGCGATGATAAAAAAAGGAAATAATAGTTCCAGAGCCAATTTGAAGTTTTCTTAACGTTTCCTTTCTTGGCGGAGGAATACGCTTTCAGAGTGCTATTATCGCAGTTGTTTTTGTGTGTTTTGAATATCTTAATATCTTCCAAAGTTAAAACTTGTTCAGCTAAAGCTGCTGGGAATGGTTTGTGAAGGAATTGGTTGTCATTCACTAAATATAGTATTTTTGGAATGAGATTTGGCCCGGAAACAATAGAAATTTCTAGATACATAAAACTAGTCAATTCCTTTGTGAAATTGGTTTTTTGGCTCAACTTTATGTTTTGGTGGTCAACTAGGCATGACTACAAATTCCATCGTTGAATGTCGTCCACATTCTATGCGTGAATTGCATTTCAAAAATTGACTCAGAAGGAGAAGGTGTAGTCAAAGCTTGATCATTGCCGCTCGCCATAGCGTGCAAAGTCCAAGAAACTACCCCTACATCTTAGCCGTAGGACGTTGTGCAAGCCGAAGCCTTCTTGTTCGCGAGAACTTGATCGGATGTGGAATTGTGTGAGGTGGGGGGGGGGGGTGGTGCACTTTTGCGTCAATGTATATCCGTCATTAGTTAGGCTCGACACGTATTCTAGCTGACCTGAACCTCTCCTCATCTAACCTAAGACATACATTACGAAGGCTACCTCTATGCCGGGACCTTTAGTATTTTATTACCCTTTAGAAAATGGTAACTACGAAAATAGCATTTACGGAGCAGGAATAGGTTCACTTATACCTGCTGTGCATCTGAAGGATGTTATAGCCGTGGAAAACTGTATAGTAATGACAAGAGCCTGCACTAAACTCTTAACAATAATTGGGGTGAGCCATCATCGGATATTGAACGTATACAACGAGGTCTTTCATATAAGACAAGTTGGAAGATTAGAAGGGGTTCTGCTAATTTCTTGGACCTAGCTACGCAGTAGCTCAACATAAACGATCAAATAAAGCGGCCGAGGCGAGCGACGCACTACAGTAGATACAGTAGCTCGTGTGCTTTACTCGTACTTGAAAATTTCATAGATTAGATTAGATAGGCGGCAGTAGACGAACCAAAAGGCCCATTCCCAAAAAGACACCGGGATTTACACCCCGGTCCTCTATGAGCTATTGCCATTATGTTAGTAGAATGTAGAGGAAT
>LQNS02278170.1:17433793-17446137 GCA_001587735.2 Parhyale hawaiensis | reverse complement strand
AGCAGCATGCACTAGCCGTGAAGAGTTAATAATCTTACCGGGTCCTCTAAAGGAAAATCCACAAAATCCGTGTTTTCCTTTGGGGAACCTACTGGTCTTTCCTTTTCCCGAGGAAAACATGCACGTGGCTTGGCTTTCCTGCATCCAAATGAAAAATCACTGATGAAAACCTTAAATATTGTCTTTTAGTCAAAGATTGCGTTTGTTTGGAAATACAGTACATCCAGGACATATGCTGTATGTTATCGGTTTATAAACATTCGTCACAGACAAGAAACCTAATGCACCCAACATATTTATCTGTCGAGAAGAATACATTACACGTCAGTAACAACTTTTTGAGCTATGCAGCTAACAAACGTTATGACAAACATGAGTCAAACATGCAAACGAACGATCCGGTCTGCACGAAAATTCAATCATTTATGTCTTTTAACATTAGTAACAACTCCTATAAATTTAATAAAGATCCATTCCTTATTCTTTGAGTTATTAAGCTTACAAGCATACAATTGGAAACAGTGACAAACAAACGAATGAACTAACGGATCATCACAAAAATTTGGTCATTCACTCTTATATTTTTTATATGCCTAACAACAATTGAATTCCAAAAATTCCGCCCATAACTTTTTCAGTTATGGCATTGAGAAACATGAGGTAGGCAAACAAACAAACAAACAAACAAACAAACAAACAAACAAACAAATAGACAAACGGATGGACGGATCTTCACCGAAAGTTAATCATCTGTTCCTGCTAACATGCCTAAAAATCCCTGTAATTTTGTCAAAACCCGTTCATAACTTCTTGAGTCATCCTTGTTACAGACAGACAGACAAATACAGAAACAGACAGACAGATATCCAAAGAGACAGACAGACAAACCCGACGAAAACGTAACCTCCTTGACGGAGGTAATTTTGTTGACCGGTGAAATGATGACTGTGTTGACCGAGATCTGTGGAAATTGCGCACACCAAAAGGTTCATTCTTCATTGATACCCTGACCCGTACGTATGTTGGCTCTAAAAAATGAATGATTAATGTAACTAATGCGACCGACCACAGTAGTACCTGAGACCGAATCATTGATACTGAACGGTCTCTATCTAACACTGATTGTGTAAAATTCAGAGGGATGGAGGAGGGGGGGGGACCAAAAGGAGATTAGCATTATTCTGTAGTTAGTAGACTCAGACCAGCTATCAGCTGCAAGCAATGATAGTCGCCCTTCAGACTAGTTTCTCAGCAAGATAGATTTACAATTGAAAACTGGTTGCCATGCAGCCTTGAATTTCCTGTTTTTCAAATTCAATATTTGTATAGATATTTCAGCATGCAATACTGGTTCATTCAATTTGGGCTATTATAAATCTTAATTAAAAAAGATACACAGAGATAAGAATTTCAATTGTTCGTTACATGTTCTGAAACTTCTTCATTATTATTATTTTTCACTTTAGAAACTGTTCAGTGAAATTCAACCAATTGTTCATTAGATGCTCATTGACTGGTAAAAAAATATATGCCTATTTCAAAGTTAAAGAGTGATTCTTGTTACGAGTGAGACCNCAGGACCAGGCTTGAGTCAGCTCGAGTATTTTGGGTTTATGATCCAGGTGCTAACATGCTAGAAGAGTTTGAGTGACTGTTGTTAATAATCGATTTATAAATAGAAATTCACATACACTAACAACAACTGCACATGTGTATGCACAGGCTCAGTTCCTATTATAGTTACAATGCATGAAGAACCTGCAGAGCAAAGTCTTTCATTCAATATTAGAACAGAACTGGGCAAAAGAAACCTGAGGTTTTTGTTTTGGCGAACCGGATGTAGGCGCACCAAGGCAAGAAAAAGTGGGTCCCAAATAGATCTATCTTTTTCCCATCCTCTGATACCATGTTATTGGCAATGCAGTTTCAGTTTCAACTCTATGGTTAATATGAAGAACGTGATGTCTGCTCGTATGATAGAAGTAACATGTTTTCCGAGATTAGGACTATCGTACTTGTGAAATTATTTCTTCATTTATTACTAGACACACTGCCCCAGCGTCGGACCGCATCATCCGTGTGCACACTGCTGTAGAAAGCTGCCAAAGAGAGATAACTTTTTGCTTTCTATCATTACTGTTGTGTCTACATTTTTGGAAACAAAACTCGACCGTCTGTTTATTGAAAAAGTGGTTCTTCCGAGGCAGCTATTGCGCCATGGTTAAATAGTTTAGGGGCCCATACGCGCTCCCACGTCTGCCAAAAAAGAAAACGGATGCTAAAAATTGGTCTAAGACAATTGGGCGAGAGACAGACATCCGTAATCTGTTCTTTTTTTACTAACAATAAAAGGCCCGAGAGGTTCTTTAAGGGGTGACACGACAGGCTGGGGCACCTTAGCTTTGTGGCAAATTCTTGCTGAAAACAAACAGGTAATGAACGTGTCTATGCAGTGTTGTAGAATCACACCCGTTGATAAATGCTTTGGGCATACTTACGCTCTTGATTTATTCATTTATGTGTTGGATTTACAGAAAGGCAAATGTGTAAACTATTTCACGCTGCGCCAAAACTAACATCGGAGACTTTGCAGTGATGGTTTCTTTATTTTTCATATTTTGATTTTTCGGGGTGGCGCATTCAATGTGCATTCTATTTGCGGTTTTCTACTTGATCTTGCAATTTCAAAAAATACCAAAATATAATAACAGTGCAAATATCCTTCGTGAATTTCGGGACGTTTCATTAACCTGACGTATCGTTGTGACTGATCGATAACGTACACACTATTTATTGTTTAGGTAAATCGTTCAATGATGTCAAGAAACGTATATACGAGAGCACAATATTTTCTTTACTTTCAACGGGTTTTGCGTCATGACCAGATCCGTCATCAATAGATATATACGATGAAGGAGGATGCAGTAGCTACCTCATTTTTCACCAACTAGAGGCATCGGTGCTATATCAATGTGCTTGCCATAGACCGCAACAGTACTTGACTCTTAGGTCCAAAAGTGGCCCTGGACGCTTGCGGCCAAAATGGGATAAATGGGATTTTCTCAAGAGCTATTATGAACATGTCCAGACACGGTCAGGCAGGCAAGCGCCCAAGTGCGTCCCCGCCGTATCCAAGATACCTTCTCCGCAAGAAAAATGTAGGGTACCTTGGAATTTTTCTCTTTAGTATTAGATAGGGGGAAAAGAATAGCTCTCGAGAAAATCCCATTTTCCGTTGCCGACTTTTGGCCGCCAGCGTCAGACCTAAGATGAAGAGTCAAGTCAAGTAACCGTCTATGTGCTTGTGATTCCTCCTTTTGTTTTTTTTTTTTACGGCTGCACTTTACATTTCTAGTACTATTACTATTTTATCGATGATACAGGCTGGGTAACTACAGAACTCGGTTTTAATTAAGTAGCCTCCTCACCCTCCGTAACAAATGTCATGGCATTTATCACGCCCTATTAAGACCAGTTCACACGCTCATTTTTTACGCTAAGTTTGTAATTTTCAGCTTCTGAATTCGCTGTTGCGTGCGATAAATAATAGAAAACTGAGCAGTTTTTTCGTATTTCTATATAATTCAGCGCAAATTTGAAGAGACATCCCAAAGTTTAGTTATGGAAGTTGCTGAGCAAGCTGAAGTTGCCAGCTAACATTTTATTATCAGTACTATATGATAATTCACGTGGTGTTTTTATTTATTTATTTATTTACATATTTATATCTTTCCTGTCACGCTCTACGGGAATAAGATAGGAGAAAATTCAGATTTCAAAATGCAAAAAAAAGTGGGGTACCTTGCAATCTTTTTCTTCGTTGAAAAAAAAGTTGGGTACTTTGCAATCTTTTTCTTCAGTATTAGATAGGGGAAAAATAGAGCTAATAAGATAGGATAAAATTCAAATTTCAAAAGGCGAAAAAAAAGTTGGGTACCTTGGAATCTTTTTCTTCAGTATTAGATAGGGGAAAAATGAGGAAGCCCCAAAGATGGCGGGGGTTTTGGTGAAGTGTTAATTTTGGATGGGACGAAGTGTTCTGGTGGTCCGCGGGGCAAGAATTGAGCTTGTGGCCTGAAAATAAGTTGATTAATATCTCTGTTTGGGTAATTGACTTAGAATTAAGAAAATGGAAATTCTTTAATACAGTGGAATCGGCTGTACTTACATCTTTCCACATTCTAAACTGAAGATCAATCTCGAGGGGGGGGGTGTGTTGTATTGTATTTTAGACGTCAGGAAGACAACCATGGGTGATAAAATGAAGTATCAATGCAAGTTCTATGCTTTCATTTTGACGGTTCAAGTATACATTACAGCCTTAACCACAGTAATGCACTGCACGAATGACTTGAGAACCACTTTTAGATTATCATTCATTGGAATTGTATTATAGATTCTATTCACGATGCTCAAGGACTCCTAAAATATTCGCTTTGAGTAACCGTAAAGACAATGTCTGTAAAAATCTACATCCTTTCCGGAAGTTTAAATGAAGTCTGGCTGATAAGGATATGGTGCTCGTCAAAAGTCTGATACCATTTCCTCTGCTAGTAAGATCTAACATAGGAGTCTTAGTACAAACCTTCAGTTGATTTGCGTTAGCAGGTATAACAGCGAGGGGTAGCCTTTTATACCGCAATAAACTGAATCTTATACGCCAGTGGAAGCCGGAGGTGGAAACTATGGTGTTCTATTGTTTAAAGAATAATGACTTGAGTTAGTGCGTAGAGCATGAATAACCCTATATTACGCGATAATTACCTTGCTTTTATTTTAATGTAAGGAGTATATAGTATTACTAGTGCACCCAACTGTAGAAAATAATTGCCGATTTTGCAAGAGGGAATATATAAGCAAGAACTTTTATGACGATCAATATGTATTTACATATTCCAAGTATCCCTCCTGCATGGCAACAAGTGCTGACTCAGCAGTTCTGGCATTTTTTACATGTAGGACAACCCACCTGACTGCCTGCAAGAGATTGTGATGATCGATCAATTGCTTCTGGAAGTATTTGGGTGGAAAGACAGGCATGCAAACAGACACAAACAGAACGATAATATTAGCACATCTTTCCTCTCGTTCGCGAGTGAAAATCAGTTACGCAGATAACATATGATACTTGACTGTCCCCTCCTCTCAAGTGGGTCCCTTACGGTAAATAAATGAAACTTCGACTAAGTATTTTTTTTTCAGTGAATTCAACGACGTAAAAAAAGTTCTTGGAAACACCAGGAATGTATCTATCGGAGGGAAAGAACGTATACGTGAGCACTGGCCAAAAGTAAACATGCAACGTTAGCTTTAGCCAATTATTGTTGGTCATGTTGAAGTCCTAAATTTCTATGATCATCGCCCACTGTTGACATCTAGCTACGAATTTGTGTTTCTTGCTGCATGGGAAACACATTTCTTGCAGATCCACTTCGTTTTGTCTCTATGTCAATTAGAATACACTAGTGTAGTTTCATCTATTAGCTGTAGGGCCATTTTGAGTGGGCAGTTTAATGTTCGGTAGTGTAGTTTTTGGGCACGTTCGAGTGGGCGCCAAAGTTAAGCTTTCGAGGCTAGACTTATTCGAAGCCTCAAGCAGGTGCGCTGTCTTCGACGCGCTAAATTGAGTTTCAGGCATTCACCGTAAAACGGTTACCATTGAGACATCCAGGAACTCAAGTTTACTCTGTAAAATGGAATTTTTAGACCGCTCAGCGTAATTCCATTGCTTTTAGTGCTTGCAGCGTGATTCAAAACTACAAAGCCAAGGCTTCTGTGGGAAGTTACGACAAGTTAGGCTCCCAATCGAACGCGCCATAATTAACTCAGCTTTTAGCTGTTCCATCCCTATATACTATAATCATTTATACTTGGATAATCTGTTGCATTTATTCTCATTTTATCCGAAACTTCAATTTACAAACGGCGATTTGCTACTTTGAACAAAGTTTCAGGTGCTAATTATCAACCGATTGCGCTGGAGATGGGCAACAACTAACGCGTAAACACGATTCCAAAAATCAAGTTTTTGAACTCTCAAAATTCAAATTTTGAACAAGCTAAAACTAATCTGTATAGTTTATTCGCCGGACGTGAGATAATCGAAAAAACCTTTAATTATCTAATTTTTTTCATGTCAACAATTGCTGATTAATACAGTCTGCATGTTTTCAGAATTGGCTGTCAATGACATTTACAGACTACAGTGGATATTGTGTCAATTTTCCGTGAGGGTCTAATTACTAGTATTGTAGCTTCTGAAGGATACTATCTCAAGGCGGTACTGACTTGGCCTCAACCGAAAATTTGGTTAAATGCAAACTGCAGTCTGTAGACATCACTAACAATTCATAAATTAGGAATCTCGACAGACAACCAGTGACATTTTCATTATTTTGTCATCTGACTTATTTCGGCCAATGGTATTCCTGCCAATACGCGGTATGCTCGTCAGTTCGTCTATACTTAGACATATTCGTTTATGCAATTAGGTCATCGGTAACTGAATTGTTTGCTTGGACATGCCAAATGGTTTATAGCATTGCACATTGCAACAATTTTTTTTCATAAAATTATGTCTATTGTAAGCTTCTGACTGTTTAGTGAACAATTTTCAGTGCTGAATCCGAAAATACAATTAAATTTTGTGTATCATCAACTGTTATATAAATATATCGTCTTTAACTGATATTATTTATACTTTCGGACGTAGTATATATTCCGCTTCTAAACTTTAACTGTCTCTTTAAAATAAAATACTAATGTTATATACTCTCAGATAGCTTCTAGCTTCGAAGCATGCTGCACCCGCACCTCCCCCTCCCCCTCCATCTCCTCAACTTAATTTTTAACGAAAATTGGAGAAATAGTTTGTATAGGCCATAGATTTTCTAGACGCTTTACAAAGTAATTTTGTTTCGCTTCCAGAGGTATCTGAGACGCAGATCAAAGGGAACCTATTGTTGGATTGCACGTAAACGCGTGCTGGAGTAGGCGAAACTTGAAAGAAGGATGACGCAGATTGAAAAGAAGATGTGTGGTTTGTATTGTATTTCGTGATGTTTGTGGATTATGAAGGGAGAATCAAGGCTCCTTAAGCGAACATCTGCCAGTAAAGCTTATTGAGAACTTCAGGAAAGTGGGTGGTTTTATATCCTTGAGGGTTTATTTTCGGCAGCCTGATCAAGATTTCTGCCCGAAAACTTGTCAATGAGCATAATGATAAAGAATTCAATTCATCAAGACACAGCAACAATGGAAAGAAGATATCAAGGACGATGGGATACTGCTACAATCGTAGATTATATATGTTTAATATCTTAAGCTTCAATAGAAAAAATCTCGACGTTCAAAACGCTTCCTATTTAGAGAAAAAGAGGTATCAAAGGATTTACAGAGCAGAAAAACATTTTTTCTATCGTACCTTCTATCTTTATAATGTTGTCTCTTTTTAAGGTTTTTAAGGTTTTAATTTAAAATACCATTCAAAATCTAAAGAAGTACTTGCCGTATTTAACATTAAATATCAGAATAACTACAACCAACATGCTGCCGTAGAGCTATAGCGTGTATAAAATTAATAAAAACTACGAATATTGCAGCAATGCTACGCTAAAACGAACGTGTGTTTTTCTTTTTTATTCCAGTGACATGAGATGCATCTATGAACAGTAAAAATCTAAATGAACAAAACATACGCTACACATTGTGTTCTTTACTATAAAATATACCAATGGGTCCTGCTTATAATGACCAAGGATCGGTTTATATGATACAGCGTTCATGGAAGTGGTCGGCCTAGCCGAAGCTTACGTTCGGATTGTTGGCATTTACGGCTTGGTTTCTAACTCGCTGGATAAACCGAACGTGTCTCTGGTTTATCGATGAAACTTCGTTTGGCAGGATGGGCTCCGGTCACCAGAAGGAATTTGTTTAACGAGTTCGGGTTTACCTGTAAATGAAATCACGATGGTAAGTATCCTAAGAGCAAGACAGTTTTTGGCGTAATAATATCCTTCATCTTATTTTGCTCTACTCAGTTTCGGAGCTGGAGACGCAGAGGGACGTAAGGGACATACATAAAGACACCATGTACTCCCTCCCAAGGTAGCATGTGATAAGTGCGCCACACTACCAAAAAGCAACGCACTTCCTATTATGGTTGCCTCAATTCAGCGAGTAGCCTGCCATTGCGTATCACAAAAACTACGCCACCCACAACCCTTTGGTTCGCGTAGATGTGAAAGCATACATTTTGATAAATTTCATCATCCCATCCAAAAAGTTCGCAGTTCCACAAAGTCCACCAAGTGCAGAAAGTCCACCAAGTCGACAAAGCTCGCAAATTTCATCAAGTCCATAAAGACCACCAAGTGTACAAAAACCCGACCTCATAATTAATTAGCCGTTCCCAGGTTTGTATACATTAATTTATATAAGGCTACATGTCCCAGTGTCCTTCCTATAAGCAGGTCCTTAAGTGGATGAGTATTATGAAATTATAATACATTTAAACTCCAGGTATTTTAACTGATATCAACTGGTTTAAAAAAAAAAAAACAGAATAGGTCACCTTTAGACAGACTTGCAACAGTTTTTTTAATACTTGACCCTTCGGGGGAATCTAATACCTTAAATAAGTATATAAATAAACTATCCGAGAAAATATATACTTAATGCCCCAAGTGGTTAATAATTTTTTCTGCGGCGTGCTTGGAAGAACTGAACATCTTCAGCCAGCGCAGGAAGGGCAATGGGGCCGCCGAAGTTGCCAGACAGGTTTGATGGCTGCGCTTCTCTATAGGAGTCACTGGGGAAAATCCTTAAAAATAGGAGTCGTCATCTCTATATGGTTTAAAACAATTTAAGGTCACAGTTATGATGAATAATGCCTCCTAATTTTCATGTAGTTATCAGCAATAGGCGATTGCACCTGGTGTTAATAGTTTTTGGTTTTATTTTTTTATTTTTTATAGAGTATAGACCTCCACCACTGATAGCATCCCTTGTCCCTGCTTGTGTTACTAAAATATTTTTTTTTTGTTCTTGACTTTCCTTTCGTTATTTTCATTTCTGAAAATAGGAAAAAAGTTTTCGAAACTCTTAACATTTTGATGAATTTCATCGACCGTTTATTTAGCTTATACTATTAGTCGTAGTCTAACTTACATATATGTAGTTACTTCCGCCAAGGAGGATATGCTTATGTCTAGTTTGTCTGTCTGCCACTTTGCCAGTCACGAAGATAACTGAAAGAGTCATGGACAGATCTTTAAATAATTAACAGGTATTGTTAAGCACATTGAGAGTAATAGGTGATTAACTTTTGGTGAAGATCCGTTTAGCCATTTCTTTGTGGGTCTGTCTTTTTTCCCCTGTGCTATAACTCAAACAGTTTTAAACGTACTTTTATGAAATTAACAGGAGCTGTTGGAAATGTATGCTTCACTAATATTCTTCAGAATGTTTGATAGGGACCTAACTCAAACAGTTATCAGCAGATCTTCATGAAACTTGTGAGCTTATTAAAAATGTTGAGCGTGACAAATTATCAAATTTTGGTGGTGATGGGTTCTCCCGTTTGTGTGTTTGACATAATGTTTCTGAAAATGTTAGTCACAACAAAACTCAACAAATTACGGACGGATCTACAAGAAAGCTCTTATTACTGTCAGAAAACGCAAGTGACCAGAGTTTGGCGATGATAAAAAAAAAGAAATCATAGTTCCAGAGCCAATTTGAAGTTTTCTTAACGTTTCCTTTCTCGGCGGGGGTATACGCTCTCAGAGTGCTATTATCGCAGTTGTTTTTGTGTGTTTTGAATATCTTTATATCTTTCAAAGTTAAAACGCGTTCAGCTAAAAGCAGATGGTAATGGTTTGTGAAGGAATTGGCTGTCATTCACTAAATACAGTATTTTTGGAATGAGATTTGGCCCGGAAACAATAGGAATTTCTAGATATATAAAACTAGTCAATTCCTCTGTGAAATTGGTATTTTGGCTAAATTGTCTTGAAACGGTGCCGATATAGCATATCATATGGCATAACTAAAATTCAGGTATAATTTGAGCTTCTGTAATGGCTGGCGCACACTAACTCAAAAGTTGACCAGTCACTCAACTTTATGTTTTGGTGGTCAAGTAGGCATGACTACAAATTCCATCGTTGAATGTCATCCACATTCTATGCGCGAATCGCAATTTGAAAATTGACTCAGAAGGAGGAGGTGTAGTCAAAGCTTGATCAGTGCCGCTCGCCATAGCGTGCAAAGTCCAAGAAACTACCCCTACATCTTAGCCGTAGGACGTTGTGCAAGCCGAAGCCTTCTTGTTCGCGGGAACTTGATCGGATGTGAAATTGTGTGTGTGGGGGGGGGTGCACTTTTGCGTCAATATATATCCGCCATTAGTTATGCTCGACACGTATTCTAGCTGACCGGAACCTATCCTCCCCTATTTTAGCAAAATTTCCTTATCTTACTTAACCTAACCTAAGATATACATTACGAAGGCCACCTCTATGACGGGACCTTTAGTATTTTATTACTCTTTAGAAAATGGTAATTGCAAAAATAGCATTTACGTAGCAGGAATAGGTTCACTCGTACTTGCTGTGCATCTGAAGGATGTTATAGCCGTGGAAAACTGCATAGTAATGACAAGAGCCTGCACTACACTCTTAACCAGTGGGGTGAGCCATCATCGGATATTAAACGTATGCATTTGTGATCCCCAGTCTGCAACAAGGTCTTTCATATAAGACAAGTTGGAAGATTAGAAGGGGTTCTACTAATTTCTTGGACCTAGCTACGCAGCAGCTCTACATAAACGATCAAATAAAGCGGCCGAGGAGAGCGACGCCATACAGTAGATAATGTGCTTTACTCGTACTTAAAAATTGCATATTTGAAACATAAGTTCCAGCTGCTGTTCTTTGTTTCGAAGATAGAAAAAATGGGTACATAATATGTAAACGTTTTCTATCGAAACCCTGTTCTGAAATCGCAAGAGTTTAGCGTTTGGGGAGCACGAAATTTACGAATAGTACATTAAGCTGCCCTGCATATGGCCCATGCAGAAGAGCGAGAAAATGTAATAGTTTTTTTATCTGACCCTATTTTTCAATGATGTTTAGGTATTCCTTTTATGATAACCTCCCACTCAAACCCAAGAACATCAGACCAATATTCTAGTATATATTTATGCAGAATTGAGTAATTTTTGAGATATTGATCAATTAAGCTCAGAATTAAATCAGTTGTTTAGCGCAATTGGTTATGATTCGTTTAATTGAACGCCTGCATGATATGAATTTTTTTCTAACGAAATATTCATAGAAATCACTAAGCCATCACAGAAAGCAAAGTAACTCTTTTCGTTTATGCAAGTGATATCAAAATAAACGTCTGTACATAATACACAAAATAATACAAAATTTGCTCGTAAAATGAAAGGAACATATAAGCTATTGTGTCGTTTGGTGTGACTCTTTACGTATGTGTCGTGCCCGAAGCGTCGTTCTAGTAGCTTGTAAATGATTACCGAGCCAGTTAAGCACTGTAACTTATTTTGGGGAACGATACCGCTGAAAATTCTGTATGATCATCCCATAGGCCTTATATTCACTGACGCTTTGCTTTTAAGGTAAGGAGCGTAGAACTGGCTCTGCTAATGTGTGCGAATATCTACTCACTTGATGCTAAATTTTCTAACGCATCAGTATCTCCAAAACTAAGCATTGCCGGCAGCTGTGACCTGTGAATTAATGTTCAGTGCTGCCAGTGCATCAGTATCTACTAGCATAATAATCTTAAACCTCAGTGGTTTCGAGTGGATGTTATACTCAAATGGATTTTGCCAATAAATTAATAATAAATAGGTCCGAGAGTGGTATATTATGCATAAATGTTTTGAACAAACAACACGCAGCAGACGATCTGGACGAGGAAGTGATGTCTAGCGTAGTTTACCTGCAAACTTCGTTTTTTGCCGGTAGCATTTTCTGCTGGAGAAAACGAATTCGATGACGTTCTCAAGTAAACAAGAGTTCATGAAAACCGGTTCTGCTTCTGCAAACTAAGTAAAAAAAAAAGAAAAAATGTTCTCGCTAATGCCTGACTTACGACATCTTCTTCCCGACTGTTCTGATTCTTACACTGCCCCAGTCCGACTTTGGCTAGCCCAAAATTACATTCTAAGAAATGTCGCAAAAAGGTTGGAATCTGAGAGCTTATTTGAAGTAAAGTAACGTTAATTATAAAAGTCAATGTAACCTTTTCAAATATCCAATTCTCATGCCTGCCTGACGGCAACACTCAAAAAGCTCCGAAACGATGAGGCGACA
>LQNS02278170.1:17409302-17426624 GCA_001587735.2 Parhyale hawaiensis | reverse complement strand
TTTCGAATCGTCAACATCTCTCCAACAATGGGGATGATGTACCCAACATCGAAGGTAAGCATGAGAAATAACCATTGTACTATTTAGCTTTTGTTTATAATTCTTTTGTCTTAAGTGGTTCCGCCACAGAAAAGCAAGCAAAATGTCAGCCGGAGCTGTAATTTTTACACTTTGGCCAGTGCCACTTGTTTAGTATGAAATATTATTCTCTCATAATATTCAGTAGGTTTAAGTTGAAAAAGAACACTTATTATTGACGTTTAGCCGCAGTCACGATCACAAAAACTTATGCTTCGGGAAAGAGGAACATTTTCCATTTTAAGTTGTATTTTCTGGACAGCATTAATTAATTATAAGAAGAGTTATTTAATAGTGGCTGACCTACGCAGCTCGTGACAAATTTAAAGCCAAAATTTCCTCCAGACTGCCTCAAGCATTTTTATTTTCATATGATTCTTATGGCCAATCGGCTATCTTAACGCCACAAATTTTACCTGCTTCAATTTAGCTAGGTAGGCTTAAGAAGGCTTAGTCCGCTACTGAGCGGCTACACTACGTTTCCGTTGAAAACAACATTATTGACAGACCTCGTGTGGGGTATTTGCTAGCTGTGGGGTTTACCCTTAAAAGAGGCTTTTAATTAATTACCTAAGTAAAATAGTGATGGGAATCTGCACTTCTGCCGCTGGGACGAAACCCGAAGCAATAATACGACATTATTGTTACTCATTTTATTGCATCGCTAAAGATTGAAAGTGCCGAAAGCGCCAGTGATCGCAGAGCTTCCAAGACTGACCTGCAGGGCAAGGAAGGCAATAGAATTCTGATTGATGACACTTTTGTTACGTCGAAGAACGGATATAATGTATATATTTGGTAGGATATCCGGCACTGGAATAAAGGCGGTGATGTGTAGCAGTTTCGTAATCATGCTCAGCTGCGCAAATCGTGCAGAATGGATTTATGAAGGAATAATCGCTGTCATACATAAATGGTTAGCCCATTCGGTTCAAAATTTGACTTTTGGTATTCTCATGTAGAAATTGCACAAATTATTGGCTCTTTATGGCTGTCCAAAATTGCCTTTCAATATTCTCATAGATGAGCAGCTAACACTATTGATCCTTAATTTTGTTTCCGTCCTGTGAACCTTGCGAAAATCGCTACAGGTATGAAATGGTATGAAAATTCAAACTTTTTTCACCAAGATAATCGGGCCTGAATGGTTTGGTCGCTCGTT
Source organism: Parhyale hawaiensis (assembly GCA_001587735.2). Taxonomy (NCBI): domain Eukaryota; kingdom Metazoa; phylum Arthropoda; class Malacostraca; order Amphipoda; family Hyalidae; genus Parhyale; species Parhyale hawaiensis. The sequence continues at coordinate 17,425,384 of LQNS02278170.1, read as the reverse complement.
GTTATACGGCAATCATTATTGTTATTATCATGTATAAACCGAATGATTTTTTCCCACAAGAGTACCGAGCCGCCAAAAAGACGGTGTTTAGTGAGAGTTTGCCTCATTTCTTCGGGTAGCCAAACCGAGAGGTGGAAAAACTTAGAAGAAGTGACATCAATATAATAGGAAGAGTAACATACCTATGGAAATTGGCGTTTCAAATTCAGTGAAGTAGTGGAAATGCGATTTTCTTCAGTTATGCACGGAGGGAATAGAAGAGGAGTAGGCGTCAGCTCTCCTTCTGCGAGTACAAGGCAGCGACGAAATGGCTGAATTCGAATGGCGGAAACTGGCTGTTATGAGAGCTCCCAGAGATGGCTTAGCCTCTAAAAACCACCAAGATCGGCTCTGAAGCTTCCCAAAAATAGTTGAAAGAATGTGGTGCGAATTATCCAAACTTTGGGGTGACACGCAGGGTTGATACTACCGAGACTGCCGTGGACGTGGACGACTGGACGGACCGCCTCGAGAGCTAATTCATGTTATAAATTTTGCTTAAGTGTTAAGTAAGCATATCTTATCGTAGCGCTCTCCGCTCACTAGTTCGGTGCCGTCATGAAGGCCAAAACTCGGTAAAAGTCGACTTTTTTGTTTGAATGGGGCAAAGTAGCCTACTCATGATCTCTCCAGTTATCGTAGAATCTCTGTTGAAGGCCTCTTACTTTCGAAGAAAGAAAACTAAGGAGAATAGTTAAAAAGCAAATAGTTGCAATAGAAGCCCACTAAAATGCATTACATACTACTGGCGACTTTTTTCTATCTATTCCTCGAGATAGTGACATCGTGACAATGGGAGAGACGGACCAAACAATGAATATCTTGACTGTATTTTTAAATTGTGGATACTACAGTGCAATCCATTGAGCAAAGAATCCCAAAGTGGAGAATGTTCCCGAAACGGCGATACCCAGAAAATTAGACAGTGTACAGCACCATCTGTCCGTAGTTTAGTGAGTGACTAGCATAACTCGACTAACTAGGTCATGTAGAACTGGGCCCCAAAATTAAGCCTTGACCATCTAGACTTGACTTATCTGAAACTTCTAACAGGAGAGGTGGATTTGTCCTTTCCCATCTAGTTTCAATTGTTCACTTTGAATCGATATCTGTAATTTGTCAGAAAATTTTTTCTAAAATGGAGCTTTCACTTTTCAGTCATCACAGGGTTATTTGGATAGTTTTCAAACCTGCCATCTAATAACTGCGTTGCCAACATTCCTGTCTGGCGTTAAGGTTACGTCAACCCTAGGTATTGGGCTGAGAATAACTCGATGGTGCCTATGAAATACTAAATTGGTAACACAAATCCATGAACGATGAAGGTCTTGGGAGAGAACAGAAGGACTAACATAATTTGCCTACATTACATTCAGGGCACCAAACTGGCCTGGAGAAGCAGACTTTGTACGAAGTAACGCAACTAAACCTCTTAATTGCATAAGTGGCCTATCGACCAGTTTAGTTCAATAAACCAAATTAATTCTGTTTTCGCAGCCTCAAACTTCTCTGTACTTAGCAACTATACACCTGTGCAAAGTATACGATCTCATGTGAAACTTGGCAACTTCGCTTCGTTAATCATTATTACATAACTGCTCGGTGCTGTAGTATCGGCGTGGTAAGATGCAGGTCCCTGGTTCTGGCCTGACTTGATCCTTAGCATTTAATATTTATATAAATGTATATCCCCACCATGACAGGTCTAGGACCATGCAAAACAACAGAGTGCTGTGGGCTGTCGTGATGGACACAGCACGCTTATCAAAGCGTAAAGAGTTTGTATTAACGATTATTATACTGTTACGACGCAGTAACTTTAAGCAAGAATGACGCGAGCTATAGCCCGGGGAAAGGCCATAGGAAGCGTTTGCACGCGAGCTGGCATTGAAAGGTCATGGGGTCCGAGACGCAGAACGTCTCCGCTTCAGAAGCGAGTGTTTTTTTGAAGTATTACGGAGAGGGTGACTGGTGTAACAGCTAACGCCGGGATCACACCGCACGCGCAACTTGATCAGCGAATGTTCAGCTCGCATGTTGTCCCCTAACGCTATAAAGTTTTGGTCCGTTGGTTATGAAACTCGCACTGTCTACGTAAAATTTAATTTTGGGCACATTTTATTCATGATAAATTTACATTTTCACAAATTTTCGTTGAGAAAGATATTGGCTATAATTATAGCCAATATTTTTCTCAACGAATTTGAGTCTAAGTATTTAAAGAATTGTCCTGCAAACTGCAAACTAACATTTCATCGACGCTATTTGGATGAAACCTTTATTTTATTTAGGAATCGTCAGCAGGCAGAGATATTTTTTGCTTATTTCAACCAATGTCACTCAAATGTTACCTTCACCATGGAAACGGAACAGAACAGAAAGCTGTCGTTTTTAGATGTCAGTGTTTGTAAAGAAAACAATCAATTTTCCACCTCTGTTGTTGGGAGAGCAACTTTTACTAGCCTAGGAACAAATTTCTTGGTAATAGTAACTTCTAATTACATATAAAAAATATATATATATTTTTTAATTAATTAATGTAGTTTTTGATGCAGAATCCGAATCTGAAGTCCGTTTTTTTCGCTCGCCCCTAGTTTGTGAGATATTTGATTCTGAAGTTCCCATTGTTTTCCTATGGGGAAAAATACCCTGCGATGGCAGAGTGTAAGGGAATAGCTTTTAAATTGGTTAGGTTAGGTTAAAAACCTATTTAAAAGCTAATCCCTTACACTCTGCCATCGCCGGGTATTTTTCCCCATAGGAAAACAATGGGAATTTCAAAGTCAAATGTCTCAAAAACTAGGGGCGAGCGAGAAAAACGGACTTCAGATTCGGATTCTGCATCGAAAACTACATTATATTAAAAAAATATATATATATATATTTACATGTAATTAAAAGTAACTATTACCAATTTTTTTAGTAACATCTACTTCCGATACAAAAGTTCTATATAAGGAATGCATCAGAATCCATATTCAACTATTCAGACAGAGTCTTAACAGATAAAGAAAGAGAAGTTCTCGCCAAAGGATTGAAATATGCTCTGCCTTGTCGCAAACTAAATTTATTGCAAGTATTTCCTTTCATTTGAAAAATTCTACCGCTCATTGAAAGATAATCAAATTCACGACAACACCAACGACGGCGAGAATATTGTGAGAAGTGGCACTACAGACGTACTGACAATGATAATGACAAAGAAACTTGAAAAATTCTGAAAAAGCTGAGTGATGATAAAACAATAGTAATAATAAAACAAGATAAAGGGAATGGAGTTGTCGTTCTCAATAGAAAAGATTTTGACGACAAAATGCTGAACTTACGGAGCGACCCTTCTAAATTTAAGCGAATCCGTGAAGACTGGTTTAAGACCACTCTACGCCAAGAAGACCGGCACAACCGAATACTATCTTCGCTGAAATCAAAAGGTGCTATTGATCCTGCCACCTATGATCATCTTTACCTCTCCAGTTCTCGCCAGGCATTCTCTACGGACTACCAAAAGTTCATAAGACCGGCGTCCCTCTTCGTCCAATACTTTCTGCTATTGGTACTTGTGGTTACAAACTTGCAAAATTTCTAATACCTTATCTTGATCCCATCGCCAGTAGCACGTACAAAAGTTCTATAGTAACAACCCTTCTCAATAGAGCATATGAAGTGTCCTCAACGTTTGCACTGTTCCACAGCGAGACTGATATTTTACGAATTTTTTTTGACCAAAAATTGAAGTATTTTCTTAACAGCAAATTTCACCAGAAGCCCAAATTCCCCACTGCAGATAAATTGCGTTTATAATGAGTATTGCCATTCATCGGGTTCCAGACAGAAAACATGAAGAAAGAAATAATCACAAAAATCCACAAGTATTTTCCGACCTTGATCCATGGATATATTTTAGGAATCATTTTAAGATGGCCTCATATTTTAACCCAAGAGAGGTATCCGATGTGTTGGTGCGCTCCTCAGTAGTGTATTATTATACGTGTGACCGCTGCGAGCGCTCGTACATTGGGAGCACCGCTCTCCAATAATATTATTGTTCGTGAGGTGCGCCCAACAAAAGGTACTTCTTTTCGAACGGGTCAACTTTTAGCGAAGCCCACCAATTCCTCCATCCGTGACCATTGTACAAATAGTGATCACATTTTCAACCAATAATTTTTCTATTTTAGACGCAACCCAGACCACTGCTGACCTCCGCTTTTTAGAATCCTTGTATATTTTCAAACGTAGATCGGAGCTGAACAAGTGTTCATCGGCTGTGAAGCTCTCTCTCATTTCAAAGATAATTCATGTTTTTTAGCGGTTACGTTTGAGAGATTATTTCATTTTATGCTTAGCCACCTATTTATAATACGAATTTTGTTATTTTTAGAACACTGATGATGGATTTTAATAATCCGAAACGTCTGGCTTTTAATAATGTTTGTGATCACGTTGGTACGTCTTTTTATCCTGAGCATTGTACAGAAGATGATATTTATGCCGGGCAAATTTATCTTTGGAGAATATTTGATGCAATTACGCAGTGCAAAAACCATCACTAAAGTGCCAATATAACTGGCTGCCGTTCGTTAAAGTCCACAATATCGGTCCCAAACCCATAGCGAGGCCATAATAAGGACGAAGAAATTTTTTGATGAAATTTATTAAGTATTCTGGGTCATATTGAAGGTCCGCTGGTTGCTAACTGCGCTGGTCGTTACCGATGAAACACTCATTCTGTGGATGAGTCCTGGGCCCATTAATTCGCAAAAGGGGGCCAAAATCTCCACGTAGCCGAAAGCAAAGATTCGTGGCACAGAGCAAAATATCGAAGAATCACATATGGTGTCCAAATAGAAGAAAGATGACGGGTTAAATGGCCCAATGAATTCACTTTAATTCTAATGGCGACACTTCTTCAAGGCGGTCATGCTAGATTTTGCAAGTTGACGTAAATTAATAGGTGATCTGCCATCGATGACTGAACAAACGCCTCAGCTAGACATTGATGTAAGCGTGCAATACATCACTCAAAAGTGGGAAGTCCTCTGTTTCAACTTATTTTGACTCAACACTTTATATTGTCACTCCATCTGGGTCCGTAAGGACCGGAGCTGATAATAGGTACCAAAACGAGCACCAAGCCTAAACTGACCCGAAAACCCTTTCCTAATCCCAGTCGAACGTTGTCATTCGGATCTTCCTAAATTTGCCTTAACCAATCATGTTTTAATATCCTGAGTTATGCTTCCTTCGGCTCATACCCTCATATCCACACTTGAGTATAAAATTGGAACACCCTCGTGTGCTCCAGCCGATGGCAAACGCATGATGCTTAATCCATTTTTAAAAGGCTGCCACACTATGTAGTCTAGCCCTCATTGGTTGCTTCCTGATTTCAAACGCTCCACAACATTGGAGTTTTCTCTCGCTTCTAAACCACGAAAAAAAAAAAACTAACAACATAGACTTCTCACTAAGTATCAGTTCAACGTAGGTGTGCTGTTCCTTTCATGCACAATTCGTTTTTTTGCGACCAGTGTAACTCTAGCTTGGTTCACGTCTGCATCTTTCTGGCTTAGAGCAATTTATTTTTCTACCCGACTTGCCTAAGCTCTGACCGCTCTTGACCTTTTTTGTATGAGGTACTTTTGGTTGGCCACCTGTTTCTCTACTTGAGTTTCCTTGTTGTAAAATCAGCGATAAGTCAATTGTCACTGTTCAGTAGAGCGTAGCCTCACAGAGTAAATCTAACACCGTCTTCCCTCGAGTTTTTCTGCCCTCTGGTGTGGTCACCTGTCATTGTTCCATAACAGTGTTGCGTGAACTAATTTCGTAAAAGATTTGTCCCCCAGTTTGTTCCCAACTGAGCAATTATTTGCGATAGAATTAGTTTAGTACGACACTGTGTTAATTATTTTGTTGATGTCACAGCAATTAAGTAATCCCGCATCAAATAATTAACCGAATAAATTAAACGACCTATCACACATACATATATTTGTATCACTATATCCTAACACCACCCCGCTCCTCATATATGCATCACGATATCCTAACACCTGCTATTGGACTGCACCGTTGAGGGATAGAACTTCATAAAGAAACATTAGATAGGCTCGTGTTAAGCTGTGTGCAGAATATGAATGATTCCTTATTTCAGTGGAAGAGAATTCGTTCAGATCGAAAGCTTTTAGCCTATTCAAAAGAGCGTAACTAACTTTATTTCCTTTCTGTGTGTTCAACGGATTGTTTTTTTTTTTTTTTTTTGGGGGGGGGGGCAGTACTGCCCCCCGTATTTCGTTAGAGCTTTTTGTAATTTTGACGTTTCTTTAAGGTGCAGTGATGGCCCCTTCCATATGTTACCAGCAGTGCCTGAGATAGCTGTTTCAATTCTCCTTAAATTTTACTACTTACAAGAATACTTTTACTAACAGCGGATCACCAAAGGTACGTTTAGATAAAGCCCACCAACATACCAAAGCACACAGCTATTTCGTCAAAGTTTCCCATTCGTGCTACACTTCCTAACCCCCAGTCAGTACACGGCCCTTTCACTAACCTCCTCTGCGCTGCGCCCTCCAAAGGTGCCTTTGGCATTCATGTAACAAATTATATACGAACATTCTCGTCATCTGCCGCTATATATGCTAATGCCTTGCCTGCGTATTGCATCACGTGTATCGAGCAGCTCTTTCAGCTGTCGTATTGACGGCCATCCAAGACAGCTGTCAGTATTGTCTGCCCCTACAAAGACATTGTTCTCTTTATTCGTTGTCTTAGCATCTCTTACATAAATGTATTACTTCTTTGATTTCGTGCGCTAGGAAATGTCAATGAAAATAGCCTTACAATGAAAAGAATCTATCACGAGACAGTTGTGTTTCGAGTCACATTCACGTGCATGGGAGAATCGTCAGTGGAATTTAACCTTGATTTTTCTTTATCACAGAATAGAAGTGTCGGTACAGTAAAATGAGCCTGTATTCGCTGATAATGCTAACATGCGGTACAATAACCGAATCTCATTATGGTAAGCATGAATCATAATCTTGAGGATGGGTGAGGATATGAGAGGCCAATTTAAGCTGTAAACTAAGCAAATATTCGTCCAGATCACGAGAGGGTCGCTCAAATATTTTCATTTAATTCTTCTTTTTAGTTTTTATTCGAAGAATAACCACTCGCATAGCCATTTTTTTCACTTATTCATAGCGTGAAGTTGTTAGGCAAGCAGACCAACCGGGCTGTCAAAAAGGACTGAAGAGTCTCTGAAAGGGCAAATAAGTAGATAAACTAGAGCACTCTGAGAGCGCATACCTCCGCCAAGCGAGGCAACGGTAGCAAAAAATTCAAATTGGCTCTGAAACCATAATTTGCTTTGTATGAACTCGAAATTCTTATCATTTCTGCCTTTTAATAGTAACAACAGCTTGCGAAATTTTCTTGAAGATCCCTTAATAACTTTTTGAGGTTTACTGCTAACAAACGTTATGACAAACATGAGTCAAACATATAAATGAACCAACCGATCTGCACCAAAATTTAATCATTCATGTTTTTTAACACTATTAACAATCCCTGTCAATTTCATAAAGATCCATATATTGTTTTTTGAGTTATTGTGTTAACAAGCATAAAATTAAAAACAGTGACAAACGAACGAACAAACGGATCATTACTATATTTAGTCATTTACTCTTTGATATATACCTAACAACTCATGGTAATTTCATAAAAATCCATCCATAACTTTCTGAGTTATGGCATTGAGCAAAATGAGGCAGACAAACAAACAAACAAGCGAATGGACTTATATTGATCAAAAGTTAATCATCTGTTTCTCCTAACATACCTAACAATCTCTGTAAATTTCGTCCGAATCGGTTCATAACTTATTGAGTTATTTTGGTGACAGACAGACAAACACACAAACAGACAAACACGACGAAAACATAACCTCCTTGGCGGAGGTAATAAATAAAAAAATACATACATCTTTATTAATAATACTATTTAGAGGCGTTCCGGATATCTGCATCCGCGGATATCGGCATGAATTTTCTATCCGCTTCTGCATCCGCTAGGAGCAGATTGGGCCCAAAATTACGCTGTCGAGACTTGACATGTCCGGACCTTCAGAGAGAAGTCTTAACTCTGTCAGTTTGAATAGTGCTACAAGTGTTAGTAGCAACGCAATTACGTTGAGCGTGAGTAGTGTATAATGTACCGAATCCGCGGTTTTTGAGGGTAACCTACCCTCGCGGCTCCCCTCGCGCGTGAGCTTCTGGTTTGTAACGGCCAATACACTACCGGTTTTGCGGGGGTCAGGGGGGGGGGCGCAAACCGGAGTGGGCGGGGCCTGGGAAACCGGAAGGGGCGGCGCGATGACACGGCGGCGCGAGGGGAACCTACCCTCAAAACGGCGGATTCGGTACATTATACACTACCAGCGTGTTGGAAACTCCGTATTTGGGAATAAGATTGAGTTTCTGGAAGTCTCATGGAGAACCGATTAAAAGTAAACGGTGGAAACGTAATACAGCGGATCGAAGCCAGCGCACATGCGTGAAGTTTCGAACAAGTCAAGCCTCGAAGGCTTAGTTTTGGCTCAATCGAACATGCCCCTAGTCCTCGAACTACTGAAAATTACGACTAGTCGACCAAGACAGTTCCTCCTTAATATACAGTCTGCGCTAGCTATGGGGTTATGTTCTTACGCGACAGTGACGCAACTGCATCTTGCTTCACCGAGTTGCAGCGCTCTGATATTCTTATATCCCACTCGGAAATTGCATGGCCATTATCTTATGGTAGGTATCTGATGCCGTATATAGACATTGAGTAATGCCTACGATTTCCGAGAGGGTGTATTGCAGGTCTTATCAACACTATAATGTTATGCACAACGTGTCTTTATTTACTTATTACCTCCTCCAAGTAAGTTGAAGACCGTTGAGTTGGTTTGTCTGTCACCAATTGAGATAACTCAAAAAGTTATAGGCGGATATTTCCGAAATTTACAGGGATTGTTTGACAAGTGTGAAGAAGCAGCTGATTAACCTTTGGTGAAGATCCGTCCAACCGTGTGTGTTTTTTTTATCTGTCTCTTTTTCTTAGGTAGTCCCATAACACGAAATGTTATAGACTAATTTTTATTCAATTTACATGAGTTGATAGTCATATCACGAAGAATAATCTACAAAATTTTTGGTGATGATTTGTCAGTTCGTAGGTGTGTTTGTTTCTTTCTGTGTTTGATTTTATGTTTGTTAACAGTGTTCTTCAAAAAGTTATATTCGAGTTGTTGAACATGTTAATTAAAAGACAAAGACAGCAAATTTTAGTGATGCTCTGTTTGTCCATTTGTGTGTTTGACTAATGTTTGTCAGCAACATAACTCAGAAAGAAAAGGTTTGGAACAGATCTTTATGAAATTTATAGGAATTGTTAGAAATGTTGTAGGACACGAATGACCAAATTTTTGCGATGATCGGTTACTCTGTTTGTGTATTTATTAATATCTGTGGAAATGTTTGTCAGAAAATAATTTTAAAAGTTACGGACGGGTCTTCAAGAAAATTACAGAAGCTGTTCTTACTACTGTCAAAGGGCACAATTGACACAGTAGACCAGGCTTCAATTTAGCAACACTAGCGGACAAATTAGGACATGATTCTTATTTTTATATGAATAGCGTTCAACTTAGAATGCGATATCAGTATTTATATAAACAGTGTTCAAACTAGAACATGACATTTCATTTACAGAAGTATAGGTTTGAAATTTAGGAACGCTTTCTTTATAAGAAAAGTTTTGTAAAAAAGACGTCATTTTAATAAGAATAGCGTTCAATATCGCTCATGCTGCTGTTGAACCAGTTAGGTACTAGAAAGATGATGGGGCGTTGTACACGTATATTTTTTCTCTCTCGCGTATTGACGTCAGCACTACACTGCACAGAGACTGTGCCGCAACTGTTGGGCTACGTACATGTAGCGTCAGAGCTTCACCAGCTGACTCTATTAACTGTATAATTAATGAAGACGCTCTCCCAAGTTCATGGACGGCGAACTTATCAAGTCAAATGAATAATAGATGATGCTCTATTCACGTCTTTCTAACTGGCAAACCTTATAAGTTTGAAGTATATGATCAATTATTAATTACTAGAGTATCCCGCCGTCAAAAATGAGGACGCAAAAAGTGAACTGGCAGTTCTTTATTATACAAGCATGTATTTAGTAGCGAACGCTGTAGCATGGATACTCTCAGAACGTACTTCTGACATCTCGATGACATTAAGATCGAATTATAGTCCGCCAAAGAACTGTAGATGTGGTTGGAGTTTCTTTCTCTCGATACGAAAAATTTGTACCTTTTAGCATTCACACCCTTGGAAGTTTCCCAACGTCAGCATTACAAGTTCGGCTGACCACTTCAAATGCATAAGCTTCCTGGATCTTCGTTTTCATCCAGGGATCTGCAGAGAAGAGCGCCGCCTATTGATTGCCCTTTCAGGAGAGCACTGTAATTTTCTCGTATTAATAGAACGAAAAGCGTCATCAGCTATAGTAACTTGTGCCCCGAGCGCTTCCACAAAAGAACTGCTTGCTCAGTTCACCTCGAAAATGTCCATTTCCTAAGTACGGTATACCCTGAGATCAATAATTTTCAAGGGTGATCATGGAGAGAAAAACAATGAAATCAATGCGCATCAAAGGTCTTTAATACTTGGTATAGTGTTTTATAGTGCAGCGGATAAGCGCTCAAACGCAAAGAATTGTGCACTTTTGTGAAGTTTTCACCACCGATGCTTACTGCAATAAGGTTATTTTGAGAAGTGCAGGTAAACTGGATTTGACACGTGAGAAATATACGATTTTTCATTTTTATACTCGAAACGTATGTTTACATCAGTAGTTCAGTGAAATTGAATAAGTTTATTTACAATATGGTCTGAACTCCGTACAAGGTTTGCAGTGCCACCTGATTTGAGCGCTAGAGCCCTTATGATAATTGGGCTGCCTGTGGGTTGTGCATAGCCAATTTTGGTGTATAAGCGTAAGCCATTGTAAGCTATTGTTCTTAAACCGTCACTTCAAAGGGAATCAAATTTCCTTCATATAGAAAATGGCTAAACAATTTTTTTTTTTTGAATTGGCTAACTTTGCGAGACACTATGAAGCATGCATAATTATTACTCTGACATTCTAAGAATGCGTTGCTTACTGTGGACAATGGCGTAGCTTTGTGGGAGGCGATACATTGTGGGCATCTGTCTTCATGCACAGCATTAGGGGGCGCCAAACGTAACACTAACAAAATATCAAGCACCGCTGCAATCAAAAATTAATGTAATTAGCAAGACTGAGCACTGCACCCCATATACCCATATATAGTGCGCCACTTGCGCCAGTGCGCCCGGGCGCACTGTAGCTTCTTCGCGACGCAGAAAGATAAAGTTTTGAACGAAGCGCGCCAAGGGAGAGGCCCATTGCCCTTTAATAGCGCTTTTCGATTCAAAAATGAAATGACGAATTTCCCACAAGGTCTTCAGTCAATAGGCTATTACCTTCGGTCATACTATTTCTTTTGTTCTCTGTACATTGTTTAAAATTGTTATAAATATGTTTCAACCCATTTTTAAAAGTGTATTTAGCGATTTAAAATTTTTTCAATGAAGGCGCATCATACATAATTTTCGGGGGCGCATTAGGTTTTACAGGGGTGCATTAGGACTATATGTCTCTTAGGATTGCACCGCGAGTGCGCATCGGTAACCCTCACTTTAGGAATTACGTGTCATTAAGTTAGGCACCTATTACCAGCGTTTGCAGAGAGATAGACAATTTAGGAATTTAGTCTCTCTACTCAGTCATATGACTGTAGGCTATCTCAATTTCTTGTCTTCATTGCGATTTCGGATATTAAAGTCTGCTCTGTGGCCTGGGTGGACTCACGTAATATTATAACTTGGCTATTTTGTATTTTCTTAGTAGCCGCACGTCATGTTATTCAACTGGGTTCAGAAGCTTTATGAAATGCATGACATTTTGCCAATGATTCCCGTTGTCTTAGGTTCGTGCAATAGTCCTGTGCTGCCTTATAATATGACTGCTTTCTGCAACGCAGTGCCTATACTGACTGCAGTGTATATTAGCACCACTGTTAAACGGTCAATAAACTTCTATTAAGAGCACAATAAACTCACCAATACGCGTAATTTTGTAGTGTAAATACAATTATTACTCAATATATGAGAGTGGCGGACCATCGGCGGAGAGATCTGGTGCAACATCCACGAAAAGTTAGCTAACCTAGAATTTTCTTAGACGTGGTGTGATGAATGGCAGTTCCATTACGGTCGGATGAAGTGTTCGAAAATACCAGGTAATTATTTCTTCAGATTTCTGCAAATCTTCGTAAACTGATCTACTCACGCACCGGTACGTCTAAAGTTCCCAGGTCCTTCATGTTTCTTGTGCGACAAGGTAACTTGTTTTGCAGACTTTATATAGCAGCCACTTGCAAACAGTTGGACATATTTTTGCATAAAACTGTGCAAGTGATCTTAAATAAAACCGGCTTTGTCATATAGGTTTGCCGTAGGAGATATGATCGCCTTAGAAGCCAGGAACCAAACCACATGATTGTGCGAACTCTATGTCAGGATTGGGCACGCTGACCACAAGGATGAAGATGGATAAAATGACCACCTGCGTGGCATAGCCTTTACAGAGTTTGCTGTATTAAGCCAGGCTAAATGATAAATGCAGCTCTCCATTCTTCAAACTTACTGGTCAAACTGAGCTACAGTAGGTCAGAATGAAATAGCTCACGGTCGCTGTGAACAGCAGAAGTCATGCCGTTAGATAGAAGAACAGGCTTTCGTCAGAGCTTCCAGAACTGAGATTATATGTAGAAGGAAAAGATACCATTCTGATATTTGAGGACAATCTGGAATAGCTGATTGCGTCATACTAGCTGGCCATGTTTCCAGGACACGACAAGACCGAGTCACAACTACAAACTCGTATTTACACAATAATTGCACCGAGCATGTTGGAGAGTTTTCATAGCAAAGGCATATGATGCCCACAGAGTTCCAAAGATAGTGTACACTTTGACTGCAGACTGAAGACTCTGTCACTTGAGATTCTATATGTATGGCACGTGAGGGCTCTTCGAAAAGGGAGAAGTTTCAGCTTTACGTGTAGTCCCAGACACTGATCATCCCTTAGCTATGCACACAACTATTATTATCACTTGCGTGCAAAGCGAAGAACGGTGTTACTGTTTTCGTTTACGGTTCGGTTGTACGTCTGTTTGTTTGTCTGTTCACCCAAAAAGAGGCAGAAGGAGTTGAGCCATCTCCACAAAGTTTTTCAGGCAGTACAGATGGGTTGAGTGGGATGTGAAATATACCAAAAATCTAGACTTAATTGACCATCAAAAATGACAGCGTTGAATTTGTCACTCCTCTCCTTACCGCGAGTGATGGTCTTACACCACTGGGCGTTCAAGTCTCATATTCGTATTTTGTTGACCCTAGAGACAAACTTCCACACGTCTCGGGTCATTGGTATCAGAACCTGTGCTCGCTCCAGCCAACTGCCTGGGGCTGGGCAGTGAACGCGCATGAATGACACCCGCTGTGGACAGGTCTCTAAGAAGCGGCAAAACCTGCCATGAGTTGATCCGCTGTATCTGCAAGAAAGGGCACACCGGACGCTGGAGGTGCACCGAGGCAGTACTTTAGTTACACTACACTGCGATTCTGCTCAAGAGATTTTTGAGCTCATATTCCAGTTGCTAGGCGAAGAAGGAAATTGCAGGAGCTGTAGATTGTTAATCCTGTTGGCTTGCACGCTGTTGTTCCTTACGTAATTCGCCCATCCCACCGGCAGGTAAATTTTCGAGGTGTTCTTCTTGCGGCACCATCGTTTCTGGCATTCACACTACACCAAAGCCGTTGACTCTGGTTAGAAATGAGAACTGTCAGGAGTCACAGTCGTCTGCCATCTCTGATGTTATAGCTGAGTTAATCTGAGATTGACTGCAGCAGTGCGCTTCTTGTAACACTGGTGAATATTTGTTTGTTGCACGAACCAGCTCATACAGTTTTTACAGTTGGAGTCTGTGCGGTCGAGATGACTCTACCTCTTACTTTAGTCATTCTAAAGTGGGCTAGCATCCACACTGCTGAAAAATGATGTATCTGTTTTACTTGTGTGTTTAGAGTGAATTATTTTTTTTTCTGAGGTCAACGTATTTCAGATCTGTTGAGTGATTATAATAATAGCTTGTGGAAGAAAGATACTTCAAAGTTTACATGCAATGTTTTTCAATGGCAGTTGTATTGCTACATTGTATTCCTACGTTGGACCTGCCAACCCATGCGATTTTTAATCAGTAAGGTCATTCACCTCAAACGGCCTGGAGAGGGCAAATCCATACTCCCTCCACATCTAAAATTACAGTTAAATGCTGTGGGATAACACTGATAGAAATTTCATGCTGTACTTAGAAAATGCACAATTGCCATGGTAATGCGCTCTACTATTGATAGCAGGCAGAATTCTTCCCGGTATAGCCTCCAATCAGATTTTTTTTTTGTTTTGCTTTTGGTTTGCGCCCCTCATGAAATGATGGCAAAAAATATTTTCTTTTTCACGAAATAGTCGTTTTCTTCACTCCATTCTCTGTTCCAAATAATATTTTTAACGCCAATCAATTTACACGCACGGTTGAAAATTCATAGTCAGATGGCATCCTATATGTATATCTCTGATACCGTTTGTTCCCCAACAGTCAGTAACCTACGGCAGACAAACTTATCCTTGCAAATGGTGAGAGAATCATGAATGAGTCTTGAGCATGATTATGGATACGAATAAGCAGTTCATGTTTTGAGCGATGAATGACCGTCTGATTAAAAGGAACTTATTAATTGCGCTTTATGTCACTGAACGGGGAGGAGGATTACCCATCTGGTAGAACTTAAAATAGGAAGCGCCGCCTCTTTTGAACGTCATTGCTGGTAGCGGCAGTGCACCTGTTAAGGTAAATCGGTGCCTCGAGTTTAATAGCGAAAAAGTCATCACAGGAGCCAAGATAAATTTCTTAAGCTGCTACTGCCCACAGGTCATGGGTAGATGATGTACTGTACTGTCTGACTTGGAGCATATCATTACAGTTGGCATACACGACAGTTGAGGGTCTGAGATATCATTGACGAGGAATGTTTTCCTTTTGTGAAATTACCACAGGTTTCCACCTAGTTATGATTATTGGCCGTCTACAGTGCTTCAGCCTCATCAGAAAATGAGCGAAGAGGTTAGTTTGGAAACGAGAGCACTCTGAGAGTGCATACCTTCGCCAAGCAAGGCAACGGTAGAGAAAAATTCAAAATGGTTATGACACTAAGATTTCCTTTGTATCAGCATTAAAATTTCATTATTTGTGCCTTTGGACAGTCATGAAAGTTTCTGTGATTTTCTTGACGATCCGTCCATAATTCTTTCAGTTATGCTGCTAACGAACATTCTGACAAACATTAGTCAAACACACGAACGGACCAACGGATCATCACCAAAACTGAATAATTTATATCTTACAACATTGCTAACAATTCCTAAAAATTAAATAAGATCCATACATTACTTTCTGAGTTATTGTGCTAATAAGCATTAAATCAAATACGGCAACAAAGAAACAAACGAACCAACAGATCATCATGAAAATTTAGTCACTTACTCCTCGTGATATGCCTAACAACTCATGTGAAAATCCACCCATAACTTTTTGAGTTATGGTACTAAAAGAAAATAAGCAGACAAATAATCAAACAAACAAATCTTCAGTCTTACGACTGAAGTGATTCAGTGAGGTTGTGTAGTGACAGTGCTCTGTACAAATCTTCAGTCTTACGACTGAAGTGATTCAGTGAGGTTGTGTAGTGACAGTGCTCTGTACAAGCGCAATTAACTGTCCAGACCATAGAGTCGTAGGCAATAAAACAATCGAGCGCCAGTGCTTTGTGACCGGCC
>LQNS02278170.1:17384997-17395374 GCA_001587735.2 Parhyale hawaiensis | reverse complement strand
ACTGCACGGCACTTGTGGGGCCACACACGCACGCACACGCACCGCGCGTACACGTCACCATCACTTACCATCACCGAGAATGTCCAGGCTTCAGACTAGTGCAGCCTGGCACGATGGCCATCGCCGATTATACGATGGCGTTGGTGTGAAGACCATCGCCGTCGGAAAAAAACTAGGATGTTAAGATGCAATATCGCCGAAATCCATCGGCGATAGCGATGTTCCCATAGAAATCGTATCAAACAATTGGCGATGGCCATTTTCTCCATCGGCGATGGTGTTATGAGGAAGAAATGGTACGATGAAATGACTGCACATGCCATCGGCGATGGCATACGACGGGCATTGTCATCGGTTGTACTTCCGATGCCAATAAAATAAGGCCAAAACTACAGAAAAACAGCCTTACGGTTTGAAACATTCATTTTTTTTAGTAACAATTAAACAAAAAGGGGGTTACAAAGTTTATTTTAATACATTTCCCGGATCTAACAATGTCTTATCTAATTTTTAGCTTTTCTAGTAACCTAGTAACCAGAGGGATCTACCACCAAAATGTATAGTGCAGCAACATCTATGCTGAAAACATGCTAATAATGAAAACGGTTTGCCACTAACAAGTGCCGGTCTCATTGTTACGAGCTTAACATTGCTACTATTGCCTTCTCGTTGTGACGTCCTAACGTCGGTGCACAAACCCAATTTAAAGCCCAACACTGACCTACTGTGAAACAAAGACTGCGTATTGGCCAGGAGTTAAGGTGGTTATTCATCGTACAGTATTAATGTGCTTCACTTATTAGTATGTCTTTCATGCTAAGACTGAGAATAAGTGAATTTTGATTTCAATGTGTCAAGAATACGGCGGTTTTTCCAAATGGAAGAAATACTTTGATAATGATAGAAATAAGCTATTTTGGCTGCTAGACGATCTGGTTTCGACAATAATTTTATTGCCATCGCCTGGGTCAGCAACACTTGATAAAAGTTTCATAAAAGGTACACATCTTTATCGTGTCTTACTGAAACTGCCTATTTGAGGAGAAATTATCTAGCCTCAAATTCAAATCTATAATTACCTCCGCCAAGGAGGTTATGTCTTCGTCGTGTTTGTCTGTCTGTTTTTTTTTTTTTGGTTTGTCTTTTTGTCCGTTTGTCTGTCACCAAGAAAACTCAAAAAGTTATGAACCGATTTGGATGAAATTTGCAGGGATTGTTAGGTATGTTAGGAGGAACAGTTGATTAACTTTTGGTGAAGATATGTCCATCCGTTTGTTTGTTTGTCTGTCTGCCTCATTTTTCTCGACGCTATAACTCAAAAAGTTAGGGATGGATTTTGATGAAATTAAAATGAATTGTCAGGTTTATAACAAAGAGTAAATGACCAAATTTTGGTAATGATTCGCCTTTTCGTTCGTTCGTTTGTCACTGTTTTTAATTTTATGCTTGTTAGCACAATAACTTAAAAAATAATGAATGGATCTTTATGCAATTTATAGGAGTTTTTAGTAATGCTTAAGGACATAGATGGTCAAATTTTGGTGCCGATCGGTTTGTTCGTTTGTATGTTTGTCATAACGTTTGTTAACAGTATAACTCAAAAAGTTATGACCAGATCTTCAAGAAAATTGATCAAGCTGTTAATAATCTAAAAAGGCCCAAATAATTGGATTTTGGAGTTTATACGAAGAAAATTATGGTTTCAGAGCCAATTTGAATTTTTTGCTACCGTTGCTTCACTTGGCGGAGGTATGCGCCCTCAGAGTGCTCTAGTTTTATGACTATTATCCTGCTGTATTTCGTAATGCACTAATCGATTATATTACTGAAATAAATAGTCACAGCCAAGGGTAGAAGCAATATAGCATGGCACACAGGATAACTGCAACTGGTTGGCAATTACGGATATGAAACACTATACGAGAGCACGATCACAAAGTTGGTAATGATACGCAAATTTGTAGTTTAGACAGACAACTTAATAGTCATAAACTTTACAGAATGCGAGAAAAAAATAAAAATACTGTATATGCATGATGCGATTG
The DNA here is from genome assembly GCA_001587735.2 of Parhyale hawaiensis. Lineage (NCBI taxonomy): Eukaryota > Metazoa > Arthropoda > Malacostraca > Amphipoda > Hyalidae > Parhyale > Parhyale hawaiensis. Next base: position 17,393,329 of record LQNS02278170.1, on the reverse strand, counting down.
TATTGCAAAATATACTGCTGAAGCAGCAAGGAAACGCAGTCTTTTCTACCGCCTGCAAGCAGGCCAGAGCTAAAATGACAGTTCAAAAGATTATTCGACAAAATCGAATTGTGATAAATGGTATATGAGCATAATATCAACAGACAACTCCAGAAATAAGCATCTATGCATATTTTACTGGATAAGTAGTAAACTATAACTGATGAAAAGTAAAAGTATATGAAGGTATCAAGGCATACTGGCTTCCAAGCGTATATACGAGTATACATGAGCTACCAAGCACAGAAACTGCTAAGGAAATCACTTTCAAGCATAGATGGCTGCTAAATACTGTATAATAATTTTCAAGTAGACGAACAGTCAAACATTGAAAATTCTAAACGCATGAACTTTCAGGGATATAAATTTTCATGCATATGAACTTTTTAGCCTATGAACCTTCCAGTATATGTTTGGCAATCATATATTCTTCATACATAAAAACTTCCAAGCTTATAAAGTTTCATTGATGTGACTGCCAAGCATAAAACTGTCAAGCATTTGAACATTTAAGCTTATGACTTTCAAGTATATGAACTTCGAAGAATATGAAGTAGCAAGCTTATCTAATCTTCCAAGCTGATCAGACTTTTCAAGAATATAACTTTCAAACATATGAACTTTCATACTTTTGAACTTACACGCATATAAATTTCCCAGCCTATGAACTTCTTAACATGTAGACTGTCAAGTAAGTTACTGCCAGGCATATGAAATTCCAAGCCTGTTACTGCTGCCATCCGTATGAACTTAATTGTGAGCGTATAACTGCAAATCATATGAACCTTCTAGCATATAAACTTTCAAACAAATAAACTTCCGTGCATACTTATAAACTTTCAAACATTTGACTGCCAAGCATCTGACTTTTAGTTTGTGAACTTTTAAACACTTGAGGTTCGAAGCGTTCAAATTTTCAAGCATTTCGGTTAAGTATTTGGATTGATTACCATATCAACTTTCAAGCATACATGAACTTCAAGCATATAACTTCGCAGCAAGTGATGCTTATGGCTTTCAGACATTTTTTAAAGTTGACTTTGGACGGTTATGAATTTCTAGCATTTCATGAATAATCCAAGCAAGGATAAGGTTTATGTAATTAATGCATTTGAGTTATATTCTGGGAATTGAGTATATGAATAATTAATTTATTTAGAATACTTAGAAGAAAATGACATCTATTAAGAATTGGGCAGGTGAACTTGCGTTTCTGGAGAAGTCCTCCTTATTTACATAGGATGGGCGAGGCAGACATGGAAATAAAGAATTGCGTTGCTCTATACGTTATCACTACGAGTAATCTCAGCCTCCATCAGAACGTATCAGTATGTCTTTTTGTTTTTTATTCAGCCGGTGTCCTTGAGGTATAGAAGTGATCTCAAGAAGGCAATCTTGAGAAGGCTTTTACTTCGACCATTACCATAATCCAGGCAGACCGTCGGAAGACGCAAAGTCCATCTATTGGAACTCCTTGCGAAACCCCACGTTGGGTCAAGCCTACCGATATGGAAGATGGGAACTCCGCAAGTTAACATTCAAGGGAACTTGCAGCCAGCGATGAAGATCTTACTGGAATATATTACAAATTTATGAAGTTCGTGATTAGATCCAACGCGCAACCGATATACAGTAGATTCTAGCAGGCTAGCCGAGCAGCGAGGATCAGATACAGAGAACAATAGGTTCGATAAGGAGGAGTCCTAGTACATACCTTGCTCAGCAAAGGACGGGCTGATACCGCGCAACAGTTGGGGATCACGTGGTGGGGATGAATCATTGAATAGAAATCTTCACGTCCATGAAAAAAATGGATAACCACAAACTGCCGTCACTAGTATGCATTCGGCATGCAGAGAGTATGAGGCATGGAAAGAGTAAAGCGTGTAGGCCAATTATTCTTTTCAGGGATAGTGTTGAGTTTCTCTTGCGAAGAAGTTTACTACGTGTAAGAGAAAAAGTTCACAGATTGACACAAAAATGCGCAGTTTTTAAAAGTACAACTGAGTAATCCTCTGTGACATTAAGCTTGTTGGCCAGTTTCGTAGACCGGCGTCGTTGTCTACTGTGTCACCAGCAGCTGATATTTCAGCCCGTTCAGAAATTTAATTAAATAATTAATTAGCTTATTTTGAAGATGCGATGGTGGCCTGATGTTCTGAAATTTGATGTTTCAAACGTCTGCACAGAGCCTTGAGACAAAAGCTGCTCTCTCAATTCTAAACCCCATACTTTATCGCAAAGTGAGCCTTTCAACCAATTGGCCATGACTGTTTCGAAGACAATGGGGAAGACAGGAGAGAGTAAGCCTTTATATTGAGGAAAACTACTGACTTAAGGTTCAGGTTCTGCATAAGCAACAGTACAATCTTTTATTATGAGCAGTAAGCCAACGCGCAAGTATGGCTTAAATGCACATGGTTCTTGCAGAAACAATTATGCAAAAATGATATTATATAGACAGCGTCCTACGCTAAAGCGATTTTTTTTATCACAAACACGGTATAGATTACAATATCTTTAAATAGGGAGGGGATTCTACTAGTGAATATGACTGGGAAAAGGTTGGGTATGTATGCCAGTATGGATGAGAATTATCCATGATTATGGACGACGTTCCACCCGTGATTAGGGTTAGAAATCTTGGAATTTGCACGACCATGAACGTTGGAGAGCGCCCCAAGAACGCCGTTGATTGTGAATATTTTCCAACCTTGCTTATCCACTCTGATTAGGAAAGAGCGTTGGTTTCGCTAATTTTCAATTCTGTTGCTGGTTTTAGTCGTAATCCGATTAGGCTTGCGAGGAAAAAGTTCCATTTTACTGTGTGGAATTTAATTTTTCTGTAATCTGGCGCGTAAACAGCTTGAGCGTGACGGCTGGAACTCGAACGGACCTGGTGAACCAATAGCTCTTAGGGCTGAATCTCCAAGTAAGTTACAGCTCATTAGTTTAGTATTACGTTTCCTCGCTGCGCCATTAATACCATTAATAACTAGAGCACTCTGCATACCTCCGCTAAGCGAGGCAGTTGTAACGAAAATTCAGATCGGCTTTGAAACCATGATTTTCCTTCAATCAACACCATGTTCTGATCGCCAGTGCCTTTTGATAATATTAACAGTGTCTGTAATTTCCTTTCCGTTCATAACTTTCTGAGTTATGCTGCTAACAAATATTTTAACAAACATAAGTCAAACGCACAAACGGATGTAGCGATCATCACCAAAATTTAATCAATTATATCTTTTTAGATTACTAACAATTACTGAAAATTTCATAAAGATTCATGCATAATTTCTTAGTTCTTGCGCTAGCAAATATTTAAAAAAACAGTAGTCAAACACACAAACAGACGTAGCGATCGTCATTAAAATTTAATCAATTATAACTTTTAACATGACTAACAATTACTGAAAATTTCATAAAGATCCATCTATAATTTTTGAGTTATTGTGTTAAAAAACATCAGTCAAACTCGCAAACGGACGTACCGATCATCACCAAAATGCAATAAATTATGTTTTCAACATTACTCACAAAACCTGAAAATTTCATAACGATCCATTAACATTTCTGAGTTATTGCGCTAACAAATATTTTAACAAAGCTTTAGTCAAGCACACAAACGGACGTGCCGATTATCAACAAAATTTATTCAAGCATTTTTTAACATTACTAATAATTCCTAAAAATTTCATGAAGATTCACTCCTAAATTTTTTGAGTTAGTGCGCTAGCAAACATAAAATCAAACATAGCGGCAAACAAACGGACGAACAAACAAACAGATCACCACAAGAATCTGATCATTTACTCTCTGTAATAAACCCAACAACCCATGTAAATTTCATGAAAATCCGTCCATTACTTTTTAAGTTACGGCACTAGCAAAAAATAGGCAGCCAAACAACCGGATGGACAGATCTTCACCAAAAGTTAATCATCTGTTCCTCCTAACATACCTGACGGGCCCACTTCAGTTTCGTCAAAATCCGTCTATAACTGTTTGAGTTATCTTGATGACAGAATAAAAGGAGGACAAAACGACAAACCTGACGTGAACATAACCTCGCTGGCGGAGGTAATTATCATTTTCATTGAAAACTGACGGCTTTAGCTCTTCGGTCGTCGTCATCATCAGCTGGAAGAATTCAGGAAGTACTGAATATTAATATTTCAGAATGTGCACCATATGACAATGTTGTATATGTATTAGGTGCTAGTTGCTTTCAATGAGACGAAGTGTACAGTTTTGAGCAATCATGGTTATTAACTCAGCAGTGATTTGATGCACTGAACCACTACAAAGTTGAGCACTGCAGTTTAATACAATTAACTGTGGACCCAATATGCACAACATAGAACTTAGTGGCTCTTCAATCTGGGCTGCTCACGCCATGCCACTCGGCACCCCAACAGAAATTGCCACAGTTGGCTGAATCTGTACGTCATCTTCCAAGAGAAGCACATTCTCCTGGTATAGGGTCTGGACTTTGTCAAATATTTCTCTCAGTACCTGGGGTCCTTGTCAGTAGAAGAAGTGGTGTACTGCAGCTTGCGTTTACTTGGCTGCACCAAAATGTCTCTGAGCTGTTCACCATCACTACACTCAAGGTATGATTGAAGAGGAAAACAGCAGCCGTTCATTGAAAACGGCTTCTGTGATAAAAGTTCCAGCTGGACGTGTCGGAAATACCAACTTTTTTGCGAGCTTAAATAAGAATGACCCCCAGTCTGGGTCTTTTGATTTGTGTGAATGTTTTTTTGTTTGCAACGACAAAGGTTTAACTGTAATTCATTTTGTAAAGTCTAAAACTGTAGTAACTTAGCTGCATGTTAGATACATCTTAAGTCGTGCGGCTAAAATAATTGATATTTCCGAGCATAACAGTGTTTAGAAATAATTTCTAATTTGAGTATAAAAACTTTTAATCACTTCTATTACATGAGAAAAACAATTTTCATAAATTTGTCCTACGGAAAGTGCTGGGTTACTAAAATGTAATGGCCTCCGCTAGCAGAGTCAGGCATCTAGCTGTACACGTAGTGTTACAGAGTAGACCTTACCCTCTACAAACAGTAGATTAAAAGCAGTGCAATTTCCTTCAACTAACCATGGATCCATTAGGGCAAACTTTCGGGTGAGTAAAATCTTTCCTTCAGAAGTTATCTGATGTAATAAACAGAGCCCGGATTTCTAGTCCTAAAAGGTGGTCAAATAGCTCTAAAAATCTAGTCAAAAAAGCGCTTAAAGAAAGTCGTTATTGCAGGTATCATAGCAAAATAGTTTTTATTTCTAGCAAAACAGTTTTTATTCTTAGCAAAATAGTTCTTATTAGTAGCAAAATTGCACGTAAAATTTTGCAAGTTTTCGCTAAAATTCAGCAGTTTTCTTTAATTTGTAGCTGTAAAAAACTGAGAGGAAGTAATTAGTTTAATTGGAAAACATTTTTTTTTCACTCAACCAATGCACATATTGCATGAACAGGGAGTTATATATTGTATATAGCTGAGAGCTTTCTTTATAGTGCTGCGTTTTTAGGTATTTATAAGAATGACTTAAAACCATTTTATTTGCATTTAACACCTAACGTAACGTAACCCTATAGGTTACCTCACGTCAGGGTCAGGTCAGGGTTACGTCAGGTTAGGTAAGGTTATTCACTAAAAGAACTCTCCTGCTCCTGCATAAGCTTGATGGAGCTCATATCCTAAATACCGGTGAAATAAAAGTAATAACAAGACTGAAGACTTAAATCCCATAGGAGATCCCAGTATATAGAATGCTGTATTATAATAGGAACCTGACTATGTAAATGCTCGGTTCCAAGATCAATCCAGCGCTGGACAGTTCTGGGAGCTTACGAAATTATTTAGTGTGTTTTGCTAGAAAGAGAAAATAATTTATGCTGCCATTATGTGTCATAAATACAGTGTTTTACAGATAACATATGTAGATAACATGAGCTGGTTGCATAATGCATATTTGTCCTACCTTCACGACTGTAAAATGTCTAGCATAATATAATGCTGCGGTTATCCATGCACCCCATCTCGTTACAGTACGCTGTGGGAGAAGGAGCACGTCAGGAGCCTTCTCTTTAAAGATTTCGCGTCCACTTGGGGCCTTCAGGAAAACTTTTTCCCCGTTTGATATTAGTATATCAACGTCCGGAAAGGGCATCGGTACCTCTTCTGCAACTCTATACAAGCCGTGTGCAAGGCAAGTAAGGAGCAGCATTTTGGGGTACAGAATATGTAGAGAAGCAGCTTTCTGAATTTGTGTTGCAGCGTCTGTCACCAGCAACAATATGTTGTTATACCTAATGGATTCTGGCCAAAGAAGCGATAAAGATGATGCAATGAACTGCGTTATTGTTGTACTATTAGTACGTTCTAATTGAGTGAAATTCAACAGCAGATTTTTTGTTTAATTCAAATGCGCCTTTTATGGCTGTCGTCATTTGCCATCCCGTCGACCGTCGTATCAGTGCACTCGTCCACTCCAAGCACTTGTGTAACTGATAAAGTCGTGACCTTAAGTTCCTTACGATTTCTATCATAGGAAATTTAAATAAAATTGAAACACGGTAAACATAACTTTATATGAATTCTACATTCAGCGTATCCTAATAATTAGGTAATTTTATGCTCAATGGTACAAATACGTACTACTCTGTACAGTTTTTAAAGCCATTTATTGCATAATGACTACTTTTTGGCTTTGTGTCTGATTAATATACCGTTCATAGTTGAGTAGCATATTTTGCAATAAATGCAAATTTTTATTTGCATTTATATCGTACATAATAGCAATAATCGAATAAATGCTAGAAATCCGGCCTCTAGTAATAAACCTCTATAGATAGTGTATAGACCACAGAAAATAAATTAATTTCATTCAGTTAAGTGTAGACCCATTAGTATGGTGAACTTCGTCATTGTGCTTGCCTCAGGCGCTGAAAAATGAGGTAAAGGCGCCACCAAGCATTAAGATGCTTTACTTTATTAAGATGGTTTATTCATGCGCGTAACCGAGGAAAAACCTAGGTAGCTATTTTTTCTTAGACTGCCAAATGTTTCTTATCAGCCAAATATTTGCAGAAAACTAGATATGGGTTGTGAAGATTGTTTGGGGTAATGTGGGCCAATACAACCATGTACTTTCTCTGAAGTGCACAGAGGGTCATAGTGAATCGATAAAGGTCTCACTTTTATCTAATATGATCGGTATCTTGAAGTTCTTTCTCAATGCGGACGTTCAAAGTAACAAGTGACACCGAATACATGGCATAGGCAAAATATGTAGTTTAAATTTTAATAACAGGCGCCTTGACCCATGCTTGACGCAAAGCGCCCACTCTGAAGGTGCAAAGTGCCCACAAAATATCAGGTAGCCTACCTAAATTACTCATTGACCTCTGTTCATTAACACGTTAGTCAGATACACTAGAATTGCAGTTATGGCAAATGTAGCTGAACCCCAAGCTACTGATGCACTCTTCATGAGTCCATTTCTTGGATGCAGAGCATTGGAGCCATGCCTCGCCGGGTTTACTATTTGAAAATGGTTCACAACAAACCAAACAAGGTCATTCTCCATCTTTTAAAGAGTCTGAAGGTGGAATCAGTTCTCTTCTGACATTCTACGCCATTTCCTTTCCTTTCTTTTCAACCCGCTTTACTCGTTTTGCAGTTTTTTTTTTTTTTTGAGTTTGGTGCTTGCTTCTTTGCAGGCGCATCGCCCCTGGGTATTTACAGGCGCTTCGCCCAAAACACCATGTCCCCATCAAAATAATCATAACCACTGTAAGATCAACTGCAAGAGCGTATGAAATGTTGAATATGTACCAGAAAATATATACTTTGTATTTATTCATGAGATAACGATTCAAAGTAGCTATTTCCTTTCTTACAGAGATATTATAAATCACACAGAAGTACTTTTTACTCCCAAAAATATGCATACGGTCATAACGTACCTCGACAACCTCACTCAGCCACACCCTTCTGCACAGTGGTGCGCAGCGAGCTCCCGGACCGTTGCATATTGTAACACGTACGTTAGTTACGAACGCCCTAATTCTTGCTATCATGAAAAGCCGCCTTACCCGACATGGGCGCGCTGCCCCGCATTGCCCTATTTAACTGAGGTGGTCTCAAAGCGATCATAGAAAGTAAAAAAAAAAAGATTAAATTGCTCCAAGCTTGTCTAGTCGGATTCTTCAAATTTCAACGCTCAAGGCGAAGTTTACTCCGGGGGTTGGAAAGTCACATGCCCTGGTTTGTGC
>LQNS02278170.1:17319801-17345323 GCA_001587735.2 Parhyale hawaiensis | reverse complement strand
AGCGTCAGAGCTTCACCAGCTGACTCTATTAACTGTATAATTAATGAAGACGCCTCCCAAGTTCATGGACGGCGAACTTATCAAGTCAAATGAATAATAGATGATGCTCTATTCACGTCTTTCTAACTGACAAACCTTATCAGTTTGAAGTATATGATCAGTTATTAATTACTAGTGTATCCCGCCGTCAAAAATGACGACGAAAAAAGTGAACTGGCTGTTCTTTATTATTCAAGCATGTATTTAGTAGCGAACGCTGTAGCATGGATACTCTCGGAACGTACTTCTGACATCTCGATGAAATTAAGGTCGAATTTTAGTCCGCTAAGGAACTGCAGATGTGGTTGGAGTTTCTTTCTCTCGATACGAAAAATTTGTATTTTTTAGCATTTACAACCGTGGAAGTTTTCCACGGTCAGAAGGGTAAGTTCGACTGATCACTTCAAATGCATAAGCTTTCTGGATCTTCGTTTACATCCAGGGATCTGCAGAGAAGAGCGCCGCCTATTGAGTGCCCTTTCAGGAGGGCAACGTAATTTTCTCGTATTAATAGAACGAAAAGCGTCAACAGCTATAGTTAGTGACTCGTGCCCCGAGCGCTTCCACAAACGAACTGCTTGCTCAGTTCACCTCGAAAGTATCCATTTCCTAAGTACGGTATACCCTGAGATCAATAATTTTCAAGGGTGATCATGGAGAGAAAAACAATCAAATCAGTGCTCATCAAAGGTCTTTAATACTTGGTATAGTGTTTGTAGTGCAGCGGATTAGCGCTCAAACGCAAAGAATTGTGCACTTTTGTGAAGTTTTTACCACCGATGCTTACTGCAATAAGGTTATTTTGGGAAGAGCAGGTAAACTGGATTTGACACGTGAGAAATATACGATTTTTCATTTTTATACTCGAAATGTATGTTTATCTCAGTAGTTCAGTGAAATTGAATAAGTTTATATACAATATCGACAGAACTCCGTACAAAGTTTGCAGTGCCATCCGCTTTGAGAGTTAGAACCGTTATTATAGTTGGGCTGCCCGGGGGTTGTGCATAGCCAGTTTTGGTGTGGAAACGTAGGCCATTGTAAGCTATTGTTCTTAAACTGTCACTTCAAAGGAAATCAAATTTCCTTCATTTAGAAAATGAGTCAACAATTTTTTTAGAATTGGCTAACTTTGCGAGACACTTTGAAGCATGCTGTCTCCATCCAATTTTCCATAGAGATGTCTGGATGCATAATTATAACTCTGACGTTCTAAGAATGCGTTGCTTACTGTGGACAATGGCGTCGCTTTGGGGAGGTGAGACAATGGGGGCATCTGTCTTCATGCGCAGCATTAGGGGGCGCCACACGTAATGAAGAATATCACGCAATCCTAACAAAATATCAAACACCTCTGCAATCGAATTAGTGTAATTAGCAAGACTGAGCACTGCGCCCATAGTGTGCCTCCTGCGCCAGTGCGCCCCGGGCGCACTATAGCTTCTTTGCGGCACAGAAAGATAAAGTTTTGAACAAAGCGCACCAAGGGAGAAGCACATTACCATATAATTGCGCCTTTCGTTTGAAAGATGAAATGATGAAAGTCACGCAAGGCCTCTAGTCAATAGGCTATATACTTCGGTCTTAGTATATCTCATGTTCTCTGTAGATTATTTAAATAGCAATAAATATGTTTTCACCCATTTTTAAAAGTGTACATAGCGATTTTAAACTTTTTCAATAAAAGCGCATCATAATTTTCAGGGGCGCATTAGGTTTTAGAAGGGGCGCACTTGGACTATATTTCTCTTAGCGTAGCACCGCGAGGGCTCACCGGTAACGCTCACTTTGGGAATTACGTGTCATTGAGTTAAGCACTTATTACTAGCATTTGCGGAGAGATAGGCAACATAGGAATTTAGTCTCTCTACTCACTCTTATTACTGAAGGCCATCTTATAGCCTATATCACACTATCCTACATAGTGGCTGCTTGTTTTTCAGTCTCAATTTCGTATCTCCATTGCGATTTCGGATATTGAAGAATGCTCTGTGGCCCGGGTGGACTCACTGGAGATTATAACTTGGCAATTTCATTGTCTTTTAGTAGCCGCCCGTCATATTATTCATCTGGATTCAGGAGCATTGTAAAATTTATGATATTCTGCTAATGATTCCCGTTTTCTTAGGTTCGTGGTATAGTCCTGAGCTGCCTTAATATGACAGGTTTTTGCCACGCAGTGCCTCTACTAACTGCAGTATATATTAGCACCACTCGTAAATGGTCAATAAACTTCTATAAGAGCACAATAGGCTGACAAATACGCCTGAAAGTGCAAAGTAAATTCAGTTATTACTTAATATATGAAGGTGGTGGGCCATCAGCGGAGAGATCTGGTGCAACATCCACGAAAAGTTAGCTAACTTAGAATTTTCTTAGACTTGGTGTGATGATCTAGTGGCAGTTCATATGAAGTGTTCGAAAATTCTAGGCAATTACTTCTTCAGATTTCTGGGAATCTTCGCAAACTGATCTACTCACGTACCGGTACGTCTAAAGTTCCCAGGTCCTTCATGTTTCTTGTGTGACAAGCTAACTGGTTTTGCGGACTTTATGCCGCAGCCACTTAACATTGCAAATAGTTGGATATATTTTTGCATAAGACTGTGTAAGTGATCTAAAAAACGGCTTCGTTATATTGGCTTGCCATAGGAGATATGGCCGCCTTAGAAGCCAGGGACCAAAACACACGATTGTGTGAACTCTATATCAGAGTTAGGCACGCTGACTACAAGGCTCAATGACAAATGCGGTTCTGCATTCTTCAAACTTACAGGTCTAGCTGAGCTACACTGGGTCAGAATGAAATAGCTCCAGCAGAAGTCATGCCGTTAGATTGAAGAATAGGCTTTCCTCAGAGCTTCCAGAACTGAGATTATGTGCAGAAGGAAAAGATACCATTCTGATATTTGAGGACAGTCTGGAATAGCTGATTCCAGGACACTGCAAGGCCAAGTCCCAGCTACAAACTTGTAGTTACAAATAATTGCACCTAGCATATTGGAAAATTTTCATAGCAAAACCATATGATGCCGAAAGAGGTCCAAAGATGATGCACACTTTGACTGCTGCTGCTCACCCAAAAAGAGGCAGAAGAAGTTGAGTCAACATTACAATCTTTTTCAAGCAGTCAGGTGGGTGACTAAGATGTGAAAAATAGAAAAAATTAGAATTAACTGGCCTTCAACAATGGCGGCGTTGAATTTGTAACTCCTCTCCTCACCCCGAATGATGGTTTACACCACTGAGCGTTCTAGCCTTATATTCGTATTAGGTTGAACCTATAGAGTAAAGCTTCCAGACGTCCCGGGTCATTGGTATCAGAACCTGCGCGTGCTCCAGCCATCTAACTAGGGCTGGACAGAATACACGCATGAATGACACCCGCTGTGGACAGGTAAGAAGCGGCAAAACCTGCCATGAGTTGATCCACTGTATCTACAAGAAAGGGCACACGGGAAGCTGCAGGAGCGCCGAGGCAGTACTTTAGTACACTACACTGCGCTTCTGCTCACGAGATTGCAGAGTTCCTGTTCCAGTAGCTAGGTAATGAAGGAAATTTCAGCAGCTATAGATCGTTAATTGTGTTGGATTACATGCTGTAGTTTCTTAATTCGCCTACCCTACAGGTAGGAGAATTTTGGAGATGGTCTGCATTCGGCATCAGAATTTCTGGCATTCACACCACACCGAAGCCGTTGAGTCTAATTAGAAATGTGGACAGTCGGGAGTCACAGTCGTCTTCCATCTCTGATGTTATAGCTCAGTTAATCTGTGATCGACTGTAGCCGTGCGCTTCTTGGACCCCTTGTGAATATTTATTTGCTGCAAGAACCAGCTCATACCGCTTTCAGAGTTCGAGTCTGTGCGGTCGAGATGAATTTACTTCTTACTTACGTCATTCTGAAGTGGGTTAGCATCCACACTGCTGACATAATGTATCTGTTTTGCTTCTGTATTTTAAATGAATTAGTACTTCTCTGAGGTCAACGTACTTCAAAACTGTTAAGAGATTATAATTGTAATAATAATAGCTTGTGGACGAAAGATACTTCAAAGTTTTCAAGCAATGTTTTTCAATGGCAGTTGTATTGCTACGGTGGCAGGTCAATCCATTCGATTATTAATCAATGCGATCATTCATCACAAACGGCCTGGAGAGGACAAATGCAACTTACCTTCACATCTAAAATTACAGTTATTGCTGTGAGTTAACACTGGTAGAAATTTCATGTTGCATGGCTTCAGAAAAGGCCCAATTATTGCCAAAGTAATCCGCTCTACCATTGATAACAGGCAGAATTCTTTACGATACAGACTCCAACCAGAGCTTATGTTTTTACATTTTGCTTGTGGTTTGTGCTCCTCGTAAAATTACGGTAAAAAAAAATTCCAAAGAAACAATCGTTTTCCTTGCTCCATTCTCTGTTCCAAATAATATATTTTAACGTAAATCAAAGAATTTGCACGTAAGGTTGAAAATTCATAGTCAGATGGCATCCTATATATCTGTGATACCGTTTGTTCCCCAACAATCAGTAACTTTCGGCAGACAAAGTTATCGTTGCAAATTAGTGAAAGAATCACGAAAGAGTCTGGAGCATGATGATGGATACGAATAAGCAGTTCATATTTTGAGCGATGCATGACCGACTGTTTAAAAGGAACGTGTTAATTGCGCTGTATGTCACTGAACGGGGAGGAGGATTAATCATCTGGTAGAAGTTAAAATTGGAAGCGCCGCCTCGTTTGAACGTCATTGCTGGTACCGGCAGTGCACCAGTTAAGGTAAATCGGTGCCTCGAGTTTAATAGCGAAAAAGTCATCACAGGAGCCAAGATAAATTTTTAAGCTGCTACAGCCAGCAGGTCATTGTAGATGGTGTACTGTTCTGTCTCACTTGGAACATATCATCACAGCTAGTATATATATATATATATATATGATAGATACGGGTCTGAGATGTCACTGGCGAGAAATGTTTTTCCTTTGTGAATTTGCCACAGGTTTTCAGCTAGTTATAATTATCGGCCGTCTGCAGTGTTTCAGCCTCGTTAAAAAAAATGAGCGAAGAGGTTAGTTTGGAAACGAGAGCACACTGAAAGTGCATACCTCCGCCAAGCAAGGCAACGGTAACGAAAAATTCAAATTGGTTCTGATACTATGATTTTCTTTGTTTCGGCACCAAAATTTCATCATATGTGCCTTTTGACAGTCATGAAAGTTTCTGTGGTTTTCTTGACGATCCGTCCATAAATCTTTCAGTTATGCTGCTAACGAACATTCTGACAAACATTAGTCGAACACACGAACGGACCAACCGATTATCACCAAAACTGAATAATTTATATCTTACAACATTGCTAACAATTCCTAAAAATTACATAAAGATCCATATATTACTTTCTGAGTTATTGTGCTCATATGCATAAAATCAAATACGGCAACAAAGAAAAAAACGAACCAACAGATCAGGAAAATTTAGTCATTTACACCTCGTGATATACCTAACAACTCATGTGAATGTCATGAAAATCAATCCATAACTTTTTGAGTTACGGTACTAAGAAAAAATAAGCAGACAAACAAACGAACGAATCTTCACCAAAAGTATTCATCTGTTACTGTTAATATGCGTAACAATCACTGTAAATTTCATAAAGATCCACTCATAACTTTTTGAGTTATCTTGGTGATGGACAATCAAATAACAGACAAACACAAAACAAATATAACCTTCTTTGCGGAGGTAATAAATGCTGTGGTATTTGAACGAGCAATTGTTATTCGACTGTACAGCTCTCCATTGCAGTACTGTGCGTTTGATAACATTGGCAACAGAATGTTCCTATAAGAGTGTTTTACCTCTCCTGCTGCCAGTTATTATACCTATAGTCCCATGCTTAATGTTTTGTTGGGAGTGTTTGCTGTTAGTTGTAATCTTTTCTTCTAAATTTTCTATGACTCCACAGCTACTCTCAAGATATCCAGTGGGTGACGGTGAACATGAACTAAGTGCTGTAATTACTGAGTTCACCTTAACGATATGACTGGTATCAAAATAAAGACCCATGTCGTCAGCCAGCTGCTTCTCTGTTAAACGTTCATCGCCTCCAAAAATTAGGTTATAAATCAAAAACCTGAAGCGTTGGATTCACACGAACCGTCGACTCTTCATTGGATTTTGTTGTTTTACAGAACACAAATATAAGGAGTTGAAAGTTAAGTCATCACCAAAGCCACAAAATAGCGACCGCAGCCGCCAAACACAAAACTACAAACCGCAGAGCACATCAGTTATTTTCGCCACACTTCCATCTCTCAGACTGCCGGATATCATTTGGATAGCTTAGAAATTCAGGCCATTTTTTGCCCCTCCCGTGTATGGGTCTGACCAAGCACAATCTCCCCTCAGCATGACTCACTGAAGAGTTCCATCTATCGAGATGTGAGCTCAACCCGCTAGGTTATACAGTAAAACCCCGATATTTCGGACTCCTATATCTCGGAATTTCAGATATCCCGGAATTTTTTTCCCAGTCTGAAATTACCCCTTGATGTCCGAAATATAGGGGTTTTACTGGACTGTTGAAGCTAGACACGCCTTTCTTGAAACAACTGTTAGGGCCCCCTTGCTTTAATACTGATGGGAAAGCCATTAGCTCGCAGTCCCATGTCCCATACCGCATTCCAGTCGGGTCTGTCGGTGTCACAGGCGCTAAGTTTGCTGGCCAAGAGGCTAGCTTGACGGTCCTCCCAGACCAAAGAAACCGAAGCCTTCTGCAGGATAAAAATACCTCGCAATTTAACCGCGAGCTCCCCCCCCCCCCCCAAAAAAAAAAAAAAANAGTTTTTGTTGATTCATTTTTCTTGTTCTTAAAGGCCATTAGTGTATTACTATCTGTGTTCTATATTACTTTTTACAAGAGTTCTCAACCATTTACCCCCCCCCCCCCCCCCCCCCCCCAAAAAAAAAAAAAGATCACTTAAGTCAAAATAATATGCTACTGGCCTGTATTCGGGGAACGATAGATAAAAATACCTTCATGAACAGATAATAGTCTATTCAATCGCTCTATTTTGTGTCGAATCCCGACAGCCACCAAATCACCCATACGGGTGCAAATAAGTTATTACTTTTTCTTCCCCCGAAATTTTACCGGCGTTTATAAAATGATGCAAGTTATAAAAAAAACACAAATCCGCAACTTGTAGGTGAACGTTGCTCACTTCGGCCCAGCGGAAAACAGTCATGGCAGAGGATGTTCCCGGGAGGACCTCCAGCGCACGTTACCGTCATATCCTCCCGACCGCTATATCTGGTCACGCAACCTCAGGAAGCCTCCGGTGCCAAATGTTACCGCTTTCAGTTGCCCCTCAGTTATGCTGAACAGGATGTCAGGATACCCTCTACGATCAACGGCTGACGTCAATAGAGGATGTTTATCATATAGCTATGTATCGAGTGCCTGACATTCTCAGCATCGTCACAGGATGTTATTATCTGCTGGCCGACATCCGAAGCTGTGACTGATTGATTTTATTGGACATTGTGTAAAGAAAGTGGTCGTCTTGTCTGTTTCTCTTCCATTTTGCTAAATCAAGGATTCGTTGGACAAATTTTTGCCACACTATAGAGACTAATGCTCGTCGCTGGAACTGCTCTTTCATTACGGTGGAATAATACTGTTTAGGATTCGTTGAGCAAATTATCGCCATACTATAAAGAATCACCACCAACTTGCGTGCTGTCATTTCAGTATACTGTTGAACTTTGCGATTCCTCAAAACAATTATTTTGCCTGATTTTATGCTAGAGCGCTGGTCATTTCTGGTGTCTTGAGCGATGATCGGAATCGGTAATGCTGTTATGCGTGGGCTCATCACTTGCGCTATGTTTCCTACCATAATGTTATTAAAAAACGTTAGAATTACTGCAGTGCCAAACATATGGAAGGGAAATCAGAAACGTCCTGAAAATTTCATGACCGAAATGATATCCTAAGATATCACTTAACAATTCAACAAAATTCTTAATGTTGTAGCTAAGTTTTTCCAAATTAATGTGAAGTTTGTAGAATCTGTCCGTTAAGGAAAGACACAAGTCTAACAACAGAGCATGATAGGTATTCGTTGGATCCCAAATCAACTGGAATGCTTAACGAATATTTTCCTTAATTTGTGGGACTTCTTTACTTGACATTGCCTCGTCACTGTCTGTTTTGGCTCAAACCTCTTGTTTTTAAGGATACTCGGCTCCACGGCAGCTTTATGTAAGCTGCCCCCTTCAAGTAAATTTAATTTATTCACTCTTTTACTGAGTAATGTCCATGCGTCTCGATAATTTATCTAGCTCCACAGTCAATTGATAAAATACTAATTAATGTCTTTTATGCCGGCACTACGTTATACAGTTAGAAGCTCGGCTTATACAAGCGAACGTTCATTGGTATCTTGACTATTGAGATTCATTGTTCATTGAGACGACTTGCAAGCTGAACGTCCGGTCATCACTTGAGCTTGCCAATGAGCAGTGTCACCTCGGCATCATGGAATTCACTCCATGAGAAGATTTTGGGCTCGTAACCGAAGTCGTTTACTATGCCACAATTCTATAAGAACACATGTCGGGTCTCTGCTTTAAACTGACGTTTAACGCAATGTTCATTACAAAGATTGTCCAAGCGTGCAAGAATGACGTCATTATAGTGTTTTTGCTGGTCGAATTCAAGGTCTCTTTGGGTATAACTGAATCAACTGAATGTGTTCATGTTTTTTTTCTTTTTGCATCTCAAACAATGCATTTTGGTTTGGCTCGGTGTTTTAACGTGAACCCTTAAACGAAAACAAAGTTTTTCATCGGAGTTTAAACTTATAACTCCGAGGCTAATTTTTCATTCTTTACGTTTCAAACAAAGTTTGCCAATCAACGAAACACCCGATTTTATTCAAGCAATCTAGGGTTAAGACGCTAAGTAAACTGACAGTAGGTAGCTTGCTTAGTTCTAATATTAGCACCACCTGCGAAGGCGGAAAAAGTTGCAGCAGAGATACTAAGGCGTGACGTCTGTGCATGCAACCCGTCATTCACTAGGGAATTATGGCAGTAAATGAGGTACCTGACATCCTCTCACGGCACGCCGAGGTTCTCAATCCTTGTAATAATATTATTGATATTGCCGTACTGTTTGTAAGCTCGTCAGTCACTCATGAAGTTTTACGGCCTGAGTCCAACTTGTATTCAAATAAAATTATTGATACTGGTGTAAATTACAAGAAATTTAGTAATTTTTGTTATATTTGTAAGTGAAATTTTATGACAAGAGTCCAACCTACACTCTACACAGACAGCATTGATGCCTCTGTAATTTGCTAGAAATTTGGCCGTGTTTTGTTGCATTCCCACGTGAAATATTTTGACACGAGTCTAAGCTACACTCTACTATTGCTATTGATACGGTGGCAATTCGCTTGTTACAGATTAAATTTTTCGACATGAGTGCTACGTACGGTACTGGTAGTAAGATTGTTCTCAATGTGTAGCCATAGTTTGTTTGTAGCTAGTTCACTGTCTAGTAAATTCGCCTTGAAATTTCATTATGCCGATTCAAAAGTTACACCATTTTAATATAAGTATAGTGTCTCTATCATGAAAACGTATTGAGATAAAAAAATGGCGTAAGTATAGAATTCGCCCAATTGAAGTACAAAGCTCAAACAACGAACATATATAGTAGCATTTTACTCTTTTTTCTGATCTATGTATCTATGAAATAATGAAACCCAGCAAAACGAAAGTATCAGCGTTATACTAGCGGCAATACTATTCAGACAGTACCATATAAGAGTCCTTATTTATTGAAACTGCCCAATGTATAGCACAACATCACGTGACAATAATCAGACAGTGGGTCTTGTACACACCAAGCTGGGACACACGATTGGAGCAAGCCTCATACTGTCACCTTTACAGTCTCGACGGGTTTGACTGCGCTACAGGGAACTGCAGTAATCATTAGTCATTGATCTTAATTAAAAACTGAGGCAACATCTATTTCGTCTTACCGTGGTTTTCTTATAGACATCACTTCCAGACTGATGAATGATAGCAAAACATAATAGTGAAGATGCCATAAAAATGTATAAATACACTAATAGACGTTAATTTTTGAACGTCTATTGTAACGGGGCAGGTACTTGCCCCTGGCGCTTCTGCTTTTTTGACCGCTGGCCGCCGGCGCACCTGTAGTGTGAACGCCAGAATCTCGGAAGTCTTTTTTGTACTTTTTCCATGCCGGCTGGTGGAGGGCAAGATTTGCTGCCATTAGCCATACTTTTTACTTTGTTATAGTTTGGCATATCTACTTATTGAACGTACCCCATAAAAAAGCCTCTCGCAGACCGAAACTTTCAAATTTCTTTTTCTCTCATCACATTTCGAAAATTGATCTTATTTCATCAGGCAGTTCAATTTTTCCTTCATCTAACAACACTTTTTTAAGATTAGCGTTTCCAGTTGCATGACCAAGAACATAAAAAAAACTGATACGAGCATGGTGCGAAGTGATAGCAGTTAATTGAAAAAAAAACTATTTGTTGGCATGCAGGTTTGAGGTTCACCGCCGCAATTAAACGAGTTACTGAAGCAACTCTGCTTCAAAATATTCATTAAAACTTGCGCAATAATACTGGAAGCAACTCGTCGATAAACTAACATAACCTACTGTAAGGCAAGATATTTTTATATATTAATTATTGTATATATCTTTCGCGTGTCACGCTCTAAATAATTGTAGATAAGCTAAATATAGGACAGGTTGGAGTCTGTGGCGATTGTTCTCCAATCTGCAGAAGAAAATTAGGGCAGGTTTAATGTGAAGGCAGAGGTACTAAAGTACTATGGTGGTTTCCAAACAAGGTTCAGCTTGTGTTAGTCGTTTGTCCTAACGTCCATACTGAAGAATATCCAAATAACTCGTTGTATTATTACAAATACGCCAGTGTGCACAGTATTTAATTTGCAAGTAATGGTAGGAGTCAAGTCAAATCATACTCAATTAACAAGTGTCCAGTGTCAAATTTCGAATGTCTCATATATAAAATGTAAAGTAAATAAGAACTCAGAAAGTTCTTTGGTGTTCTGTTGTTCAAATAGACAAGTCAACGAGTGCTGTGACGCCTTAACATAGGGCAAATGACAGACGTGTGAAGCTGCAGCTGTGCAAACATGCGCAGAACTCTCCATGTTGTGCACTTCCTTGCAGTGGTAGTTTGTAATCAAGAGGGAAGCAAAGGCTGCTTATCTGCAGTGATGTATACAATTGCATTTAACGTGTGGCTTATTCACATTACCCGAAGACTGCTCTATATATCGAAATAAACACTGATGTACTTGAGAAATGAATTGATTTTGTCGTAAAGTTTCTTTGATTTGTCAAGTGTCTTTTGAGTGCGTATAGGCATACCTAGGCAATTAAAGTTCATTATTCATTTGTATTTGCAGTGCTATATCGCCATAACTAATCTTATGTTTTGGCTGATTCCATATTAAATGGCAAATTTTATAGTGCATCGCTATATTTTTAGATAATGATATGACATGTTTTTGATGCATGTAATGTCATGTATTACGTAAAATTTTTGTATTTCTATTCATATATTGCTGTAAAAACGCACGGGATGCATAAGATTTTATAGGTTTAATTTAAAAAATAATTAAGCACTACGCGTATACCAACATTTGCACAGCCAGCTGAACTATTTCTCTGCCAGTAGTACCGTATAGTTAGTTCACCATACCTTCCAGCCAACGGACATTTGCCTAGGCACCTGAAATCATGACAGAGGTAAGATTTATTACTTCATTATATTTAATGACCGACCAGTTGAAAAGAGACTGCTTGCATTAATCAATAGTTCATGTATTTAGTAGCCCACATGCTGTCGCCTTCGCTCTTAGCCAGAACTGAAACACCTCTAATAAATGCAGTAGCCTAAAGTGATGGACATTCCTTACGCTAGCTGAGACGATTGTAATTTCAAGCCTATTACTCAGCACTGAACCAGTCGTGTCACCAGTTTGGTTTTAGCATGGTAATCTAGTACACCACGAAAGTCGATCGTTTTATTTTTCGAGACGTAAATATTGAATGAACTAATAAACCAATATGAGACATTAATTTTTTTTCATTCTGCATGCAGATTTATGATACTCAGTCTAGTGAAAATGTGGTTAAAAGATACGCAGTTTTAGAGACGTTTCCAAAGCGAGGTGTTTTTCCATTAGTTACACATTCTACAATACGAACCATTAATTGTGTTAGAAGAAACTAGTGGTTTATTGATGGTTTAATTATGGTCTGATCATACGTCTGATCCGCTTCAGACTTTTTCCTTCCGCTTCCTTCCACTTGGGGCATAGTGATTCAGGGAGGTCCACTTTTTTCTCTTTTGTGATTGAAAACTTAATGCGCATTCGATTAGCTGGAAAAATGAGAATTTTCTAGCTTGAAATTTTCAGAACTTTAGATATGGGCCCTGGCTTCGACCTATTGCATAGAGTTTTAAGCGCTGATTCTTAATCGGTTATCATTTAGGATTTCAAGAACTCGCAGTCTGTAAAATTGAGTCTTCAGCCTGCGCAACGTACGTAACCCTCTCGCAACACGATTCTAACAGGCAAAGCTCACTTTCTAGTCTGAAGCTATACGTGCAAATCAAGTTTCGAAGTCTTAACTTTGTCGTCTAATTGAACAAGTCTTTAGTCTTCGGAATAATCAAGAAACACGATTAGTCCTGGCCCACCAATTGCTCCTCTTAGCAGCAAGGTCTAGATTGTTAACCTTTCCCTAGGCATGCCCTCCAGCTCTTACAGCGGCTGTGGTGCACCATTAAGTGGACAGGGTAAAAAGAAGTCTTGCGACGAAACTGGTTTTGGCGTTTGACAAGCTCATTCTAAGTGGTGTATATGGCATGAGAACAAAAGCAGCGCTCCACCACGTATGCATCTTAATCAGCATCGTGGTAAATCCCAGGAATTTTGCATGATTCTTGTACAGAGGCGATCCACTTTGAGCTGCTACGTAAACAATCTTAGGATTCATTTAGTGCTTTTAGGTGAACATTATTTGAGGAGTAACATATCTAGAAGTGACTTACATCCAATTTTATTGTAAGTAGTATTTGGTGAGCAACGTAGAAGCGACCCACGTACAGCTTTTTTGGCAAATTACACTTTTGGCAAATTACACTGTTAAGCTTCTGCATAAGCAATTCTTCTATACTGAAACAGAGGCGATCCACTTCGAGCATACAGAAACCACCAACATCGAGGTCCGGGGCAAACAACACTTTACGAATGATGGAGAATCACTTCGAGTTTTTATATCAATAACGTGTTGGTAATGATACTTTCGAAGGGACACATTTGTGGTTCTACGTGGACATTTACTGCAAACTCATTGCGTTCCTCGATCTTAATCATCTGGATGAAGGAGACATTCAGTGATGTGCACTGCAATGTCCTAAACAACGTTGTGAATTTTATTATAATTCACGTCAGAATTACAATAGTTGTGCGGATCGTGGTTTAGATGGCACTTGATACTAACGGCAACCGGTGGATTCAGGGCAATAGGGTGTGGCACTAGGGGCATATACCCCTTTCGGTTTGGAATTTATGGGGCATTTAACATAGGTGCGCCCATCCCCTCCGCACCGGATTTCGCTATCGTCGTTCACGACGGATTTGTGTGCGTGTTTGTGTACGCAAATTGTGTGCGTGTGAGCGGCGTTCAAGTTGGTGCGCCGCGCTGCTCGCTGATTAAGTTAGGTTAGGTAAGGTAAGGTTAGGTAAGGTTAGGCAAGGTTAGAAAGATTAGATTGGGTTAGGTTAGGTTAGGTAAGGTTAGGTTAGGCTAGGTTAGGCTAGCCCACGTAGTGTTTATTTTAGTGGAGGCGCGCGCAGTATAGCTCACTTGAACGCGCAATCGTCGTGAACGACGATAGTGCCACCGGGTGCTATTACCGAACATGCCTCAATTAAGTACTGGTGAAAGAAAAAATTTGCATCGAAAATGCTATTATCTCAGGGCTATAGGCCCAGAGGCCATTTTGATTGCAATTCCACCATGTTCATTGGATAGACTCGTTGTAGCATTTGTTTTTGATTAATTGATTGCTGAAAATTCTATGTTTGACTGTAAGTAGGAAATGAATATCACTCAGTTTGAGTAACGAGGAGCAATGATATTTCGGAATATATGGTGGCGCCAGATGCCGTTTACCAAAACAATTAGCATAACATTACATATGCTTGCGTAGATTAAATACACCACGATGCTCTAATGATATGATATTTTATTCAAATAAAATCTGTTAAACGGGAGTTCGATTATTATTATCACGGGAATGACAGTCAAACTGTGCATGACAGACAAGAGTAACGAATCAACACAAGCTAAAAAGGAGCAAATGCTAAACTTCCAAACAGCTTAAATTAAAACAAAATTGTTGTTGTCTCATGTAAAATACATTAAGAAGAGTTGATAAAATA
The DNA here is from genome assembly GCA_001587735.2 of Parhyale hawaiensis. Taxonomy (NCBI): domain Eukaryota; kingdom Metazoa; phylum Arthropoda; class Malacostraca; order Amphipoda; family Hyalidae; genus Parhyale; species Parhyale hawaiensis. The sequence continues at coordinate 17,330,730 of LQNS02278170.1, read as the reverse complement.
TTTATCAAATTCTTATAATAAAAGAAGCAACAACATGACTACGCAGTTTCGGAATGAGATTAAAACCCCTAGCGAGGGAAAATAAATCATCTAGTAGGCATTCAAACCAGCTAGTTCCAATATATTTGTCATTTATTTCTGTCAATATTTGTGTCGATAATAAATTAATAAAATTCCATCACTAGATACTTTGAAAGCACACTTAACAAAACATTATACTTAATTAACGTAAAATAATACTTCTTCTGGACGACGAATTTTATTTTTACCAAGCTTTCGACATTCTCAGCGAATGTCGTTGTCAAGGTGGGAACTTCAAAACTGCTAGGTCCGCTACTTATGNTTACCCTATTGAAAATTTCAGCAGTCATTCCAGCGGCGCTGCGCAATTTTAAGCCGTACATACACCCGTGAACTCCGCAGTAATTGCGCAACGGCTGCGCAGTTATGTCCGCTTTTCAAGGGTAGCAACCAAGCAACAGATATGGTTTCAACGTACAAAATTACCATTTGGCATAAGAGTTCTACAAGGTCTAAATTTGTATACGCCTTAAACACTTTGCATAATAGGACAATGGAACAAAGCGATTAAATAAACCTTATATGAAACAAACAGTTAACAAAACTTTCTTCTTTGACAAATGATAGATGAAAACTCACAGCAATAAGCATGAGAATATTGCTATACCCATAATCGGACATAACTGCGCAGCCGTTGCGCAATTACTGCGGAGTTCGCGGGTGTACGCATGTACGGCCTAAAATTGCGCAGAGCCGCTGGAATGACTGCTGAAATTTTTAATAGGGTATTTCCGATGTGAAACAATATAAATGTCTGAATTCACCAACACTTAGTTTCGGGAAATTGCTCCTATTAACTTACACCTAATGCAAGCCCGAACTTGCCTCACCTTTTCAGGGAAAAAAAATAATTGCCTTGGTATTTGCCTTAATTGTCTAGAGTTCTTACCTATTTCAGCTACATTTTTTCTCGCAAACATGCTCTCAACTAAGGCTATAAAAAAAACTACTTCAAAGGCAAAAACGTCACTATTGGCCTTCTCGTGATGACGTAATGACACCAGAGAACAGGCAGTTTCTTGTGGTGCATTCCATCTATGACGATGATGGCCTTCTCCTGCTGACATCTTGACAGAGCCTGTCACGATGGCTATTGCCGATTATACGATGATGATGGTGTGTAGACCATCGCCATCGGAAAAACTACGATGTTTCGATGGAACATCGCAAAAATCCGTCGGCGATAGCTCTGGTCCGATGGAAATCGTATCAGACAATCGGCGATGACCATTTTCTCCATCTGCGATGGTGTTATGAAGAAGACATGGTCCGATGAAATGGCTGAACCTGCCATCGGCGATAGCATACGATGGGCATCGACATCGGTTGTACTTCCGATGCTGATGAAATAAGGCTGAAACTACAAAAAAAACAGCCTTACGAGTTTGAAACATTTATTTTTTAGTAACAATTAACAAAGAGGGGGTTACAAAGTTTATTTTAATGCATTTCTCAGATCTAACAGTGTCAGTTAATAACCTAGGCCTTATTTTTTGCCTGAATAGTATTACTGGTTTGAAAATCGTACACAGACCATCCGAGGTTATAAGAGATGCTGTTTTTATTCGATGTTTGTGGTGTGAGATGTTTGCATTTTTAAAATGTCTTAATGCTATGGTCCATTGCTGATTGTTACGCCCTACGATGGTCATCGCCGACGGTTATTTCGTCGTAGGTCATCTCCGATGAAAATTGGTGATTTTGGTTCCGATGCCGATGGGGCGATGGTATTGCCATCGTAAGAAAGATGGCGATGGTCATCGTGCCATCGATTTTGCTATCGTGCCATCTCAACATAATCTGCGATGCCGATCTCTGCATCTTGACCCTAGTAACCAGTTGGATCTGCCACCAAAATGGATAGTGCAGCAACATCTATGCTGAAAAGATGCTAATAATGAAAACTGTTTGCCACTAACAAGTGCCGGTCTCATTGTTATGAGGTTTATATAATTACGAGTGGGTTTATATAATTACGAGTGGGTTTATATAATTAATGCATTTGAGTTATATTCTGGAAATTGAGTAAATGAATATTTAATTTATATAGACTACTTAGAAGAAAATGACATCTATTAAGAATAGGGCAGGTGAACTTACGTTTCTGGGGAAGTCCTCCTTATTTACATAGGATGGGCGAGGCAGACATGGAAATAAAGATTTTTTTGCGTTGCTCTATACGTTATCACTACGAGTAATCTCAGGTTCCATCAGAACGTATGAGTATGTCTTTTTGTTTTTTATTCAGCCGATGTCCTTGTGGTATAGAAGTGATCTCAAGAAGGCAATCTTGAGAAGGCTTTTACTTCGATCATTACCATACTCCAGGCAGACCGTCGGGAGACGCAAAGTCCATCTATTGGAACTCCTTGCGAAACCCCACGTTGGGTCAAGCCTACCGATATATGGAAGTTGGGAACTCCGCAAGTTAACATTCAAGGGAACTTGCAGCCAGCGATGAAGATCTTACTGGAATATATTACAAATTTATGAAGTTCGTGATTAGATCCAACGCGCAACTGATATACAGCAGATTCTAGCTGGCTAGCCGAGCAGCGAGGATCAGATACAGAGAACAATAGGTTCGATAAGGAGGAGTCCTAGTACATACCTTGCTCAGCTAAGGACGAAACAGTTGTGGATCACGTGGTGCGGCTGAATCATTGAATAGAAATCTACACGTCCATGAAAAAATGGATAACCACAAACTGCCGTCACTAGTATGCATTGGGCATGCAGAGTACGAGGCATGAAAAAAGTAAAGTGTAAAGGCAAATTATTTTTTCAGGAATAGGGTTGAGTTTTTCTTGCGAAGAAGTTTACTTCTTGACAAACTATTCGACCCCACTTCCCACTTCCAGACTGATGAATGATAGCAAAACATAATAGTGAAGATGCCATAAAAATGTATAAAGACACTAATAGACGTTAATGTTTTGAACGTTTATTGTAACGGGGCAGGTACTTGCCCCTGGCGCTTCTGCTTTTTTGACCGCTGGCCGCCGGCGCACCTGTAGTTTGAACACCAGAATCTGGCAACAGTCTATTTTGTACTCTTTCCATGCCGGCTGGTGGAGGGCAAGATTTGCTGCCACTAGCCATAATTTTTATTTTGTTATAGTTTGGTAGATTTACTTATTGAACGTACCCCATAAAAAGCCTCTCACAGACCGAAACTTTCAAATTTCTTTTTCTCTCATCACATTTCGAAAACTTGTCTTATTTCATCAGGCAGTTCAATTTTTTCTTCATCTAACAACACTTTTTTAAGATTAGCGCTTCCAGTTGCATGACCAAGTACATTAAAAAGAACTGATACGAGCATGGTGCGTAGTGATAGTAGTTAATTGAAAAAAAAAACTATTTGTTGGCATGCAGGTTTGAGGTTCACCGCCGCAATTAAACGAGTTACTGAAGCAACTCTGCTTCAAAATATTCATTAAAACTGGCGCAATAATACTGGAAGCAACTCGTCGATAAACTAACATAACCTACGGTAAGGCAAGATATTTATATATTAATTATTGTATCTTTCGCTTGTCACGTTCTAAATAATTGTAGATAAGCTAAATATAGGACAGGTTGGAGTCTGTGGCGATTGTTCTCCAATCTGCAGAAGAAAATTAGGGCAGGTTGAATGTGAAGGCAGAGGTACTAAAGTACTATGGTGGTTTCCAAACAAGGTTCAGCTTGTGTTAGTCGTTTGTCCTAACGTTCATACTGCAGAATATCCAAATAACTCGTTGGATTATAACAAATACGCCAGTGTGCACAGTATTTAATTTGCAAGTAATGGTAGGAGTCAAGTCAAATCATACTCAATTAACAAGTGTCTAGTGTCAAATTTCGAATGACTCATATATAAAATGTAAAGTGAATAAGAACTCAGAAAGTTCTTTGGTGCTCTGTTGTTTAAATAGACAAGTCAACGAGTGCTGTGACGCCTGAACATAGGGGAAATGACTGACGTGTGAAGCTGCAGATGTGCAAACATGCGCAGAACTCTCCATGTTGTGCACTTCCTCGAAGTGGTAGTTTGTAATCAAGAGGGAAGCAAAGGGTGCTCATCTGCAGTGATTTATACAATTGCATTTAACGCGTGGCTTATTCACATTGCCCGAAGACTGCTCTATATATCGAAATAAACACTGATGTACTTGAAAAATGAATTGATTTTGTCGTAAAGTTTCTTTGATTTTTCAAGTGTCTTTTGAGTGCGTATAGGCATACCTAGGCAATTAAAGTTCATTATTAACTTGTATTTGCAGTGCTATATCGCCATAACTAATCTTATGTTTTGGCTTAATTTAAAAAATAATTAAGCATTCGCTGCACAGCCAGTTAAACCATTTCTCTGCCAGCAGTACCGTATAGTTAGTTCACCATACCTTCCAGCCAACGGACCTTTGCCGAGCCACCTGAAATCATGACAGAGGTAAGATTTATTACTTCATTGTATTTAATGACCGACCAGTTGAAAAGAAACTGCTTGCATTAATCAATAGTTCACGTATTAAGTAGCCCACACGCTGTCGCCTTCGCTCTTCGGCAGATCTGAAACACCTCTAATAAATGCAGTAGCCTAAATTGATGTACATTCCTTACGCTGAGACGATTGTTATTTCAGGCCTATCACTCAGCACTGAACCAGCGGCTTTCGTCTACACCATGTCACTAGTTTAGTTTTAGCATGGTAATCCATTACACCACGAAAGTCGATCGTTTTACTTTTCGAGACGTAAATATTTAATGAACTAATAAACCAATATGAGACATTACATTTTTTTCTGCAAGCAGGTTTATGATACTCAGTTTAGTGAAAATGTGGTTAAAAGATACGCAGTTTTTAAGACGCTTCCAACGCGAGGTGTTTTTCCATTAGTTACACATTCTCTAAAATACGAACCATTAATTGTGTTAGAAGAAACTGGTGGTTTATTAATGGTTAATTATGGTCTGATCATACGCCTGATCCTCTTCAGACTTCTTCCTTCCGCTTCCTTCCACTTGGGGCATAGTGATTCAAGGAGGTCCACTTTTTGCTCTTTTCTGATTGAAAACTTAATGCGCATTCAATTAGCTAGAAAAATTAGAAATTTTCTATCTTGACATTTTCAGAATTTCAGATATGGGCCCTGGCTTCGACCTATTGCATAGAGTTAAAAGCGCTGATTTTTAATCGGTTATCTCCTAGGATTTCAAGAACTCGCAGTCTGTAAAATTGAGTCTTCAGCCTGCGCAACGTACATAACCGTCTCGCAACACGATTCCAAGAGGCAAAGTTCACTTTCCAGTCTGGAGCTATACGTGCAAATCAAGTTCCGAGGTCTTAACTTTGCCGTCTAATTAATCAAGTCTTTTGTCTTCGGAATAATCAAGAAACACGATTAGTCTTGGCCACCAATAGCTCATCTTAGCAGTAAGGTCTAGACTGTTAACCTTTCCCTAGGCATGCTCTCCAGCTCTTACAGCGGCTGTGGTGCACAATTTAGTGGACAGGATAAAAAGAATTCTTGCAACGAAACTGGTTTTGGCGTTTGACAAGCTCATTCTAAGTGGTGTATATGGCATGAGAACAGAAGCAGCGCTCCACCACGTTTGCATCTTAATCAGCATCGGGGTAAATCCCAGGAATTTTGATTCTTGTACGGAGGCGATCCACTTTGAGCTGCTCCGTAAACAATCTTAGGATTCATTTAGTGCTTTTATGTGAACATTATTTGAGGAGTAATATATCTAGAAGTGACCTATATCCAATTTTATCGTAAATAGTATCTGGTGAGCAACATAGCAGAGGCCCACGTTGAACTTTTGGTAAATGACACTTTAGGTAAATTACACTGTTAAGCTTCCGCATCAACAATTATTTTATACTGAAACAAAAGCGATCCACTTCGAGCACACAGAAGTCACCCACATCGATGTCCGGGGCAAACAACACTTTACGAATAATGGAGAAGCGGTCACTTCGAGTTTCTATATCAATAACGTGTTGGTAATAATACTTCCGAAGGGACACATTTGTGGTTCTACGTGGACATTTACTGCAAAGCAATCCATTGCGTTCCTCGATCTTAATCATCTATATAAAGGAGACGTTCAGTGATGTGCACTGCAATGTCCTAAACAACGTTGTGAATTTTATTATAATTCACATCAGAATTCAAGAGTTGTGCGGATCGTAGTTTAAATGGCACTTGATACCAACGGCAGATTGTGTGCGTGTGAGCGGCGTTCAAGTTGGTGCGCCGCGCTGCTCACTGATTAAGTTAGGTTAGCTTAGGTAAGGTAAGGTTAGGTAACGTTAGGTAAGGTTAGGTAAAGTTAGAAAGGTTAGGTTGGGTTAGGCTGGGTTAGGTTGGGTTATGTTAGGTAAGGTTAGGCTAGCCCACGTAGTGTTTATTTTAGTGGTGGCGCGCGCAGCAAAGCTTACTTGAACGCGCAATCGTCGTGAACGACGATAGTGCCACCGGGTGCTATTACTGAACATGCCTCAATTAAGTACTGGTGAAAGAAAAAAAGATGCATCGAATATGCTATTTGCTCAGGGCTATAGGTCCAGAGGCCATTTTGATTGCAATTCCACCATGTTCTTTGGATAGACTAGTTGTAGCATTTTGTTTTTGATAAATTGATTGCTGAAAGTTCTATGTTTGAGAGTAAGTAGGAAATGAATATCACTCAGTTTGAGTAACGAGGAGCAATGATATTTCGGATATATGGTGGCGCCAGATGCCGTTTACCAAAACAATTGGCATAACATTGCATATGCTTGCGTAGTTTAAGCATACTACGATGCTTTAATGATATGATATTTTATTAAAATAAAATCTGTTAAACGGGAATTCGATTATTATTATTATCACGGGAATGACAGTCAAAAGTAACGAATCAATACAAGCTAAACAGGAGCAAATGCCAAACCTCCAAACAGTTTAAATTGAAACAAAATTGTTATTTTCTCATGTAAAATATTTTAAGAAGAGTTTGATAATATAATAATAATAATAAAAGAAGAATATAATAAAAGAATATAATAAAAGAAGCAACAACATGACTACGCAGTTTCTGAATGAGATTAAAACCCCTAGCGAGGGAAAATAAATCATCTAGTAGGCATTCAAACCAGCTAGATTCAATATATTTGTCATTTATTTCTGTCAATATTTGTGTCTATAACAAATTAATTAAATTCCATCGCTAGATAATTTGAAAGCACACTTAACGAAACATTATACATAATACTATTGTACGGAAGATGGATGTTTTTCTATCCACGAACTTAAATTATATTTGGTAGAACATATGCTAGAGCTTACCCAGGGTAGGTTATCAACGGATTTCTGTACGTACGATCATGAATGGGATTCCTTCCATTATTTGGGGAAGAATATGCATGGATTACCATGGATTATAATATGGCTAGAATTCCCAACATAATCGACCAAAATATTAATGTATGACTATAAGTTTGAATGCGAAACATCTAAAATATTCAAATTGTAGCGCAAAAATTGTGCACATTTTCAGTATGGACGCTAACCGCCTTGACGTTATTTTTATCTACCGTTTCCCAATTTTATTAACGCTTTACGACTTTAGCGTATAGTTACCCATCATTCTTATTTGTTTGTCGTATCCCATGTTAAACAGCATTGCAATATTTGATGAAATATTGCCATCTATTTTTATGTTTATTCAGTTTATATCTGTAAAGGTTTATTGAGAAATTATTCCCATTAGCTTTATGTAGAAGGATGTCATGCTTCATGATATATGATAACAAGTACGGCCAAAATTCATCAATCGAATCGTGACTTCATTTGAACTGTGTAGTGTAGTTCTATACCGGCTTAGAGTTAAAGAAGTTGCATATAAACGTGCGTTAACTGAACAGACTGGTTCAAGCTCCTGCTCTAGTATCGTTCTGAAGTTTAGAGCCTTTAACCATTCTGAAGTGCAGGCCTAATACGGATGTATAAATTAAACTATTTTCATTTGTATAAGCAACTAATCATCAGCAAATAAAGCAGGCATCCAGTGCATAATATGCCAACTGTTGAAAAAGTTTATCTTGGTAGAATATACTGTAGTTGTATCATTTGCTAAACATGCACAGTTGATTTTTGTTGTGAATGATGTTTCTTATGGTTCACTATGGTAGATCATGGTTGCGCAGATAAAACCTTAATGGTTGTAATTGGGTATGTATGGTTGGGAATTATAGCTGGCAATAAGGTCGAAGGTTGTGACACATCTCTGCCATAATGCACCCCACATATGTTTGAATATGGAGGATATTTCGATAATAAACAACCAAAGATCTTGATCATAATCATGGTTGTTGCATGCCATAATTTCTGACTGGGCCGTATCTTTATACAGTCTGCGTTCATTATTGGTTTACTTTCAATTTACTTAATTAGATACTTCACTGTTCGATTTCATTACTTTGTTAGAGAGGCATTAGTTGATAACGCAACTGTCAATAACAGAGGATCTGAATGCCTTGTAGATGATTTTTGTTATAACCCTGCCGGGTTTATCTTATTTTTATTCAATCTTGATAAAAGACAACTTGTGGGATTATTTATAGTCCATCATCAGCATATACAAAAATTGAAAGAGTTAAAATTTTAATCAAGCGTTTAGGAGCAAGCGGAATCAAATCTAACGCAACCAGTAAAGCAACACATGTTATTACTACGAAATTAACTAGAGCTTTAGAGCTAATCGATAATGGTTTACTCGTTATTGCTTTTAAATCATGATCTCTGTCTGTGCAATGCCCACTAATGAAATATTTTGCGGGTTTTATGAAACTCTACTGGTCCGAAAAAAAGTTCTCTGTGATGGACGCACCTCACAAATAGTTGAAGAGCAATGCTTTCAGTGTAATAGCGTTTGCAGTACCCGCACTTGTCATAATATGACACTGAGAAGCGCAGCAATGTCTAGTAGAACTCCTTCGATTAAAAAAAGAACTTTATTGAGAAAGACTTCTGAAGTATTTAAAGAGCTCAAGTTGAGGGCGGTAATTGCGAATTTTGCGATTATGTTTCGTTTCACACGTTTTCCTTGTGAACCGGTGAACGACAATTAAAGATATAAGCGCACAAATTACCCACGATACGAAAATTGCATTTCTTTTGAAACTTGCTACTAAGAAAGTGTTTAATTGTTAACTACTATAAAGGAAAATTAGTCGTTCTGCATCACGTTTCCCGAAAATCCGTCAAAAATGTGAAGCGTACAAAATAAATATAGAGGTATTGATATTTCGTATTCTCTAATAAAAAGTACGGCTACTGTTAAGCTTTGCATCTGGAGTAGATGTAGCTACATTTGTTTGTTGTTAAACTGGTAAAAGTATCTATTCTTAAGTCAAAGGTAGATAATTAACAATTTTCTTGATGAATAACAGGCTCAATGACCAAAAAAAAGTGTACTGCTATTCCGTACCCTTGGTGAAATTGACATTTTCGTGTCATCTGTGAAAATAATCAAAGAACAATACTTATCTACTTGATGCAGATTTCTAACAAAGTAGAGGTATCATCAAGACAGCATCGATAAAATGAGAGCTTGTCTTTTTAAGATAATTTCTTACATTTTTGACTCAAAGTCTTAAAAAAATAACATTTGGCTAAAAACGGTGAAGGCTGATCCCATTTCTAAATAATCAGTGTACTTGGATAACAGCTACTAAACCTAAAATAAAAATAATCTTGCAGAAGAAAATAACATTAACTGCTTTATCAGCAAGATATAATTGAATAAATTTATTAGTACTTTCCTCAACTTCATTGCTGCATTAATTTTGAAAATATTTTTTTTTTTTAAAGCTCATTTCTTCATAAAAAAAACCTATGTATTGGTGCGCTTCTCAATGGTTCTGTATGTAAAACTTACCTCCAGCAAGAAGGTTATATTTTTGTCGGAGTTTGTCTGTCACTATGTTTGGACTGACACCAAGACAATTGAAAAATTATGGATAGATTTTCAAGCAATTTGCAGTGGTTCTTAGGTTTGTTAGGAGGAACAGATGATGAATTGCTTAACTTTTGGTTAAGATTCGTTTTCAGCTGTTTGTTTGTCAAACTATAATTATTCTTTTGTACAGAGCGCTAGTAGGCCCGCATCTAGAATTTACCGTTCAATTCTTTTCGCCATATCAGTGCGAAGATATCGATAACATGGAAAGAATCCAACGCTGAGTAACAAAACTGATACCTCAGCTGCGAAACACCTCTCCCGTATGTCGCCTGCAGGAAGTGGGACTCGTCTGTTATGAACAGAGACGATTCAGGGGGCAACTATTAGAAGCATTCAAGTACGGGACGGCTTCAACGAGGTGCCTACAACATGAGTCTTGGAGAGAAACGTCAAGAATCGCTTGCGAAGCAACGGCCAGAAACTCAAACATAAAGTTCAAAGTGAGCAGTTCTTCCCGTATTGGATAGTGAATATCTGCAATAGGTGCCCCTCAGAAGTGGTCAATGCGCAGTCAAACAATGCGTTTTAAAAATCATCTTGACAAACATTGGAAGCAACACCTTATACAACTATGAAATCCTGCTCCAGAAGTCACAGACCCATAACGGCCAAAGATTCAAAGGACACCCTAATCCATTTTTTTTCTTTCGTGTCGTAACGAGATTAGAGGATCTGCAGCAATTCTTCAGCTTAGTAAAGGTAAAGTCAACTTAGACCATACCCTCAACCGGGAAACCCACATGCACTGGTTTGCGCTGCAGGTATAGGCCCACTGGCCCCAGATGAGTAAGTGTAGTCGCAGTCGCCCTCGGGTCACCAAGAACTATGGCGCCAATTTGACGGAAGGAACAA
>LQNS02278170.1:17263066-17319363 GCA_001587735.2 Parhyale hawaiensis | reverse complement strand
ATTTGGCCTTCCGCCAAATTCATTTGAGGGGGACGATATGTGCGGCCCTCAGTTCACCTACCGGATGCACGGTCACGATCATGTGATGCCACACCTTGTGGCGAAGCTATAAAAGCGCTGCGTACTATTATGAGCCAGCCCAGAGCTCGCCTGTGACTAGTGAGGCCACGTAGCTCTAGACGGTTGCCTCCACAAGCCGTCTTAGACACCGCCTAATGTGTCTTATACGTACAGTTCCCAATACAAGGATCTCGTGACGTATGGAGTTTCCCTTCTCCCTTGCATCCCTTAGAGACAGATGTCACGTCGTCTGACCACCCGAAACCAGCATCCGCGGTGCCAGCCAAGTTAAACCAACAGTATGTTCCGTGAAGCACTGTGTAGCACGATCCTTGCGATGCGCTAACAGGAATGGGTTAACAAGTTCAAAGTGAGCAGTTCTTCCCGTATTGGATAGTGAATATCTGCAATAGGTGCCCCTCAGAAGTGGTCAATGCGCAGTCAACCAATGCGTTTAAAAAATCATCTTGACAAACATTGGAAGCAACACCTTATACACCTATGAAATCCTGCTCCAGAAGTCACAGACCCATAACGGCCAAAGATTCAGAGGACACCATAATCCATTTTTTTTTCTTTCGTGTTCTAACGAGATTAGAGGATCTGCAGCAATACTTTAGCTTAGTAAAGGTAAATTCAACTTAGACCATACCCTCAACCGGGAAACCCACATGCACTGGTTTGCGCTGCAGGTATAGGCCCACTGGCCCCAGATGAGTAAGTGTAGTCGCAGTCGCCCTCGGGTCACCAAGAACTATGGCGCCAATTTGACGGAAGGAACANTCTCTGAGGAAGGCAGTTCCGCCACAGCGCTGTGCATGCACACACAACTGCCGAGTCAGCACACCAAGATCTGCAAAGAGCTCGAGTGTCTGGCGGAGTATCGAACCAGCGAGCGATACATAGTGTTAGAGCTGAGAACGGAAGCATGCAGCTACCGTGGCGGCACTTCTTTTTTTTTTTTCTTCCTCAGATGTCTAAATGATTTTCACATAACGGCAATAGCTCATAGAGATCCAGAGCGCGAGTCTCGGCTACTCTCTGGCAATCGACCAATTAGTCCGTCTGTTGTCAGCTATCTAATCGAACTTAATCTAATCTGTATTTTCTTGGCAACATAACTCATCAAGTTATGAGCTGATGTTCATGAAATTTACAGGAACTGCTAAGATATCACGAGAAACAGATAATTATAGTCATGTGATGATTCAAAAGAAGTCCCGTATTTTGGAATAGTTTAGAATTTTCGTTAGCATCCCGCTGCCTGGTGGAGGTCTGTGCTCTGGGAATGCTTCTCCTGTTATTTAACGTTTTTAAAGGTTGTCCCAGTCAGATCTTATTTCTTTTCTTATCGCGCACTTTATATAGTACTATTTGTTGGTATTTCCAGAGGTTACAAATGATAGATTTTTGATAAGCCGAAACTTCTATTTCAGTATTAATTGTGACCAGATTGGTTGAATCATCGTTGTATTTTGTGGAATGAATTCCCAGTAACTGCTCAAGCTTACATTTGTATCATCCATCGATGTGCAAGGAAATGAAATTTGATGTTTTTTTTTTTTTATTGCGGTAAATCTTTTAAAAATTATCCTTGTTAACCCTATACAGCATGAATTTACACTTGCATTACTTACGTAATTCCAGCGATGGCATTTAGCGAAGAAACTGGATCAACCAGTATCATTTATGTATAAACATCACATTTTGAAAAAAAAAATTGTAGCCTATATTTCATTATATAAGAATAAACTTCTCTATCAAAACTTAATGAACAATAACATTAAGCGGATTCCTATGGAGAATAATTTAGCCCTCAGTAGAACATAGCCAGCATGGGAAATAGTCTATTAACGTATTTCTCAAACAACCCGTTCAGAGAGAAAAAAAAAAAATAGCAACTGACTCTTACTAATGATAATGAACCAAAAAAAAGCGTTCATTGAAATAGTTTATAGAATTTCAACCATTTGGTTTTGAATAATTTACATATATTTTATGTCAATATGTCTATATGCCCCATCTGCATAAGACCCGATAAAAACAAATCGTCCTCATTAAACTTATAAACGATTCCAAACTAATATTCCAAATATGCTCACAGGAATTGGCAAGAGATACCGGTTCAAAAGACCACGCTTCGTCATGTTACCTACCAATGCAGTCCAAAGTTCTCTTGGGAGCTCGGCTCTCATCGTTATCTAAAAAGATCAGGTTTTTAGAGCCATCTGTTTTGTTTTAATTCAGCTCCAGCTGCATCGTCGCCATGCGATCAGTGGCATTTTCCGCGTATTCCCCTCAGTAATAGACGATAAGACGCAGTGTCAGACTGCAGAGAAACTCATTGCATGTGAAAAACCTGTCCGTCAACCTTGGATGAGCAGCTATCGCTCCTTAAGTTGGTCGGCTGACTGTGGTGGTGGCAACAAGAACATGACTCCTGAGGGTACAAAGATCGTTGGGTACAACTAAGTCGGCATCCTAGCAAAAACAACTATTGGTGGATCTCTGATGTGATTATGTAACGAGCAGGTTAATAGTTTTTTTTATTTTTTATATTTTTTTTAGAAATGATTTGTGATTTATGAGGCACAGGAAAAAATACCAAATACGTAACTGTGATACTACACAACTAGCGATCTTCTACTAAGAGTGATTTCATTATAACAGTGCAGCAAATATAGTTACTTCAACTGTGTTTCTTCATTCCACCATAGATCCACTCTAATTCTGGTGTTTAAAGGAAGAGAAACAGAGGTGAAGAGAAAGCTATGCTACGTGTCGTCGTGAGGGAGGGTAGAGCTTAAGTAGTTAGCTCACACTAGCTGTTAGCTCAATGGGCTTCAGCGTTTTTTTTTTTTTAAATAACCCTTAAAGAATTGAAAAGTTCTTGCAACGAGTTATTCAAAGAAAACTGAAAAAAGGGGACCCGTTTCCTTTGAATAACTTGTTTTCTATGAGGAAAATGGGAAAAGTACATGAGTCTAACCCACATTCATTTTTATTTTACATATCTGAACCAAGTTTCATAAGGATCGGTCTAATAATAAATACATTTTCTGAGCCTAAACAATAAACTTTTCCGTGAGAGGCCCGCCCCCCTCTCTCAATCACCTATTCAAGCTACTTATAGCCTTGCACTGGCTACTTAAACCTTTGTCTACGTGTTCGGTTGATTTTAGAGCCACTGTTTAGTGTAAAAAGATGCAATTTTGAAAACTTGAAGTTTTTGGGAGGAGGCGGTCCCCCTAAAGTTTGGAGTGAATTAGAAATCAGAGAGGAACAAATAGCCGCAACTTTTCACGCACACGGAGAATACAGTTTCTTGATCAACTGTTGAAAAAACATTAATTCACATGCACTAGGCACCCGTACTGAGGCTATTTTGTTGAATGTCCAGACTACTTATCACTCAGACATAACAAAAATCTACATATTTACCCTTATAACTCTTTGTGAACTGATTCCTCATCTATAATAATTCTCCTAGAAAAAAGTCCTGCCTATTACTGGTATATATAGAGGTCTGCTAGCAGTGTTATGTTTTACAAAATGGAGGAAGTTATAGAAAACCTATATGTTTATTAAAGCTACGCCCTTCACCCTTTTTATATCACTGGAGATTACTGGAAGAGACGCACCTTCATCACATAGATCGTAACCACTTTTTTCAATGAAATTTTGCAAGGGCACCACGCTCTGACCTCCCATTCATCTCCTTACTAAAGTTTACTCATTAAGGCAACGGTGTTTGATATTACTTTACTAACTGAACTACAGAATCCATCATTTTAGTTGTTGTTGTTCTTCAGTTATTCCCTATTTTAAGCACACAAATATTAAAAATAAATGTTGAGGTTACAGAAATTTGTTCGCTTAGAAGTATATCTTTTGATATTTCTATGGTTCATAAATATACCATATTGGACCAGCGTGCTGCTAGAATTGCTAAGCATAAAAATCGTAAGCTTGCAGGTTTACCATAATATTCTCCAATTTTGTTAGCTAATGAACAAAACAAGGTACACCCAACAATCATGTATGACTCTATCAAATAGATCAGAAACTTTCACAAGTGAAGACAGATAGCAGCTCGGGGATATCAGGATACAGGTTAGTGTTTTTATATCCACTCTCAAAAAGTCCAACCTTACATTTTGGAAGAGATAAAGGAGAATAGATATAAATAAGTAAACAGAACGTTAGTTTATCAAATCAAAAGAAGCCAGAAAGGAGTCACTCTATATTTAGTAATTGGAACTTCTGCAGCACACACATCGTCACCTGTTGATTTCACAGAAACTTTCTCCTTTTTATGAACAGTAACCGGCTCAAATAACAGTACCGATGCCTTCGTGGGTTGATTGGCACAATAAAGTAACCCCTAACAGTGATTGACTTATTTGGGTCAAACATCTACTGGCTTACAGGAACGCTGATATTTCTGAAGTAGCAGGTACCTCACTATGTAATAATAATTTCATTTGCATTTTGTTGGGTGGTTGCTTGGTTAGTTAATTATTTGGCTGGTTGGTCTCTTCATCCTGATGTGAAATATTACACAGGAGAAAATTCAGCTGGTGGAAGTTTTCTAGGAAATTTTTCAAGCATCTAAGTTTTGAAGGTGTCCGAAGTACTGTACCTGTAGAGAAGTAGTAGTATAGATATTAGTACTTATAGGCTTTCCTTTACAAATCCTTATTTTTTTCTCAGAGCTCAGAAGGGTTGGATTCAGTAAAACATCAACGAAGGAGAAAGGCAGGATATTTCTGAAAAGAGTGAATTAACGAAGGGCTGGTTGAAGTTATTATTTTTGGCCCATTAGTTACAAATATTTACTGTTTACACGTAAATAGCTTTGATTTATGAGCGGTATTCTGAATACCACAGTATAAAATGAACTTTAGAAGGCCTAAAAATTCTCAGGTATGCAGTGAAGCAATGCACAACAATACTGAGGAGGTGTAAGCTTTCCTACTGTGGATCAAAGGTTTCATTTTATTTCGCTTTCCGCTTAGAGAATAATTTTCATATTTACAAGACTTACATAACCTTCCCCATTCATAACCAATCCAATAAAGGTGCGGTAAATATCACCCATGTCAAAGTGTAGTTTCTACCGTTGGTAAATTTCATTAAACTACAGGGCAATTAGAAAGACTGGCCCAAATTAGACCAGGCTTGGTGTACCTTCAATTAAATCAGTGATGGTTAAATTTGCTTAATTTGTGCTACTTTTTTTCGCTGTAACTTTACATTAGAATCTACAAGTTTCTCACGCTCTATGTCACTATTGGATAGTGATAACTTCATCTAATAGTTGCTCTAAGTTGGTTAATAAACGCTAACAATGCATGTTTAAGAAGTTTTAAGATTAAAAGGAATTTCAGCTCACCTGTAGAGAGATAAGGGACAAACTTATGTAAAGATATGCGCATATTTTAAAAAGCCTCCATCCTCCAGCCACTACACAGGATATATTATTGTATAATGGGCGCTTGAATTCCGCTACACGTTAAGAAATGGAATTTATATTGTTCTGCTTATATGTGGTATAATTCCTGAGAGAAGTGCGTAGGTTTTATATTTAACCATTTCCTGTAGGCATTTAAGGTGGGGAACTAAAAAGTTATTTTCTCATATGACCATCTAGCACACACTGCCTCTAATCAAAAATGGGTGGTAGGCTGAAACTGAATCCTGGTACACACGGAGTATAGTAAAGATAGATTCACTGAATTGTCATAGAAATATAGGACATACTCTAGAACGCAGCGCGGAAAATGGTTGAAGTATGCCTAGTAAAAATAGCTTAGAGTGAATTTGAAAATATTTTTCAACATAAATAAATTGTACTGATCCTCGAGATCATTACTGACACATAAGTTGGTCCTTTGTTAACACTAGCGTTTGGTGCTCTGAAACCCAAGACAATTGCTGCTAAGAATGAAGGGTATTACTGCAGTTAGAAATTATATAGGTAAAGTTTCAGTTTTAAATTATTCCCGTCAGACATTGCGGTGATTTTATTCAAGTGTGGCAATAATCCAGGCACAAACAGATTTGACTCACTTTGGAAAATGATGCCAAAGGCAATATACAAATGCCGTAGTGCATGAATAAAACAAGGCTGCATTGATAGATAATTTTCTCAGAAGAAATCCTTGACGAAACTTGTGTAAAGGTATTCTCAAGGGCGCTAGATTTGCCGTGGCCGTAATGACGTTATTTTTAATCTCATCCTTTATATTTACAGCGGATGGAAAACGTGGCTGTACAGAGAACAGGATATGCGTGTGTCTGTGTTTTCGCATTTGTCCGTCAAAATGATTGCAAAGGCCTTAACGGGCTGTTTGTATTTGTATAGAGTATAGTTAAATTATATTTGAGTTTTAGCGGATCTATTTACACTTGCAAAGCCAAAATAACGAGTGTACTCCGCTGCTGAAGCAGAATGAAAGTGTCAAGTTTCAAATTAAAATTCAAATATTATTACATGAGTATCCCGTGAGCTGGAAATTTGAGGTCTCCCAGATACGGATAAGGACGAATTTTAGCACAGACAAGCACATCCTGCAATAATTTTAGTGGAAAGACAAGGATACAATAGGCAACGATTGAAGGGGAGCTTGAAATATGTTAATACGATGTGATTATTAATAGTGTTACTTTTGAAATAACAGTATAATTAATTTGATGATGCTCGTGATGCAGTAATACAAGGCGTAAGAAAAACATGATTTTATGTTAAACTTACTCACAGCTACTAGTGTGCGGTAAATGTATCGATTGAAACGGCCTATAGGGCAGTTAGTCTGCGCTCATTAGCTGTACGTTGACTAGTGTTTCAGTTATGATCATCGGCCTTTCCCTACTGTAGATGGAATTTCAAGCTCACTCTATAAGTCAGTTACCCTTAAAAAATCAGTTCCACTCTGAAAAAATGGAGTTTGCAGCCATTTCAAGGATAGACAGATTGTGAATATTTCAGATCAATCCAGAGAGGAGCAAGCCTCGCTCATGTGTGAAAATTCCAGACAAGTCAAGACTAACGAGCCCACCTGATTCACCTGAGCTTACTTTTCTGAGCCGGTCGATGTCGCCTTCATTTGGATTTAATCAATTTTTTGAGAAAATTTGCCTTGCAACTCAGTGCGGGACGTGTGTGCAATTTACCTTAGGTGATAAAACACTGTACCGTTTGAAATGAAAATAATATTAGAAGCTTACTATTTTTCCGTTAGGGCTTCTGAACACGGAACATCAACGCTATTTTAATAGGGCTGTGTTACTTTGATAGAAGAGTTTTTTATCATATTCATCGTATTGCTACGAAAATAATGGCTTTGTAGCGAGGAAGTGATTAATTTAATAGGAAAAAAAAAAGGTTTTTGAATGTGCCTTGTTGCTGACAACAGGATCATTCTTTCTTAGCGGCCACGCCTGAAGACAACACTGCGTGCTGTATACTCGCCAGCAAAGGGACAAAAACTCTTACCTTGGCGCCGACCCAGATTAAACCACTAATGTGAAGGCAACACTGCATGCTATGTGTATAATTCTATATGCTTGCCTGCAACACAATATGCCGCAAGAGCTCTAACTCTTTGGCTCGATGCGCATTGAACCACTAATGTGAACACAACACTGCATGTTTCATATGTTTGTCGGCAATGGCACAGGAATTCTAACTTTCAGCCCCAACGCCTGCTCAACACTAATGTGAAGGACAACACTGCATACTTTATATGCTGGCCAGAAATGGCAGAAGGACTCTTACCTTAGCCAGAACGACTGAGTAACCAGTAATGTGAAGGCAACACTGTCAGCTATGCATATTTGCCAGTGACTCAACAAATACTCCTACTCGTACCGTGGTACGTGTTTAACCACTAACGTGAAGGTAACAGTTAATGCATGTTGTATATGCTTGTCTGAACTGACACTAAAACTCGTACTCTTAACGGCAACACTTGTTTAACCACATAAAGATAATCATAATTTTCAAAGAACTCGATCACCATTATAACAATCGCTTCACATAATATAGTCCTACTGAGCCACGTTTAAAGTTATTTCATATCAATTTAAAGGACAGAAAAAATAACACATGGCTCTGATGGACAGTAACTTTTGGAGAGATCTGTGGTGTGGCGGAAGAAACACCATATCTGCAGTATAGCTCGTGGAATTAATGCAGCAGCCAATTCCAAATCTCATCAATAAATATTGTAAAGTAAAGGCGACAGAAGTTCGCCCTGTCGGAATCCATTAGTAGTACGGAAGCAATCAGAGAACGATTTCCCCCAGCATGCAAAATACTCTTGATTTTAGTAATTTTAGTAAGCAAAGAAAGTGTAGTGGGGCATCTTTGCCTAAAAGCTTTAAAAAAGTGCCCAGTGATTGTCTCACTCAAATGCTGTCTTCGCATCCAGAAAATACCGTAGGTACGCTTACGCGCTTGAACCATTTGGGAGACAATGCCCTCTCGATTGCTTCACAGTAAAAATTGTCATTTCTATTCCTGCTCTGCTTTAAAACCAAATTGATTGTCAGCCGTCTCCAAAGCAACGCTCATTTTCTTCAACAGTAACAGCTCCAGTATAGTACCGTAATGGTGTTGTCGCAAGCGCAGCATTCCTGTGGTTCCGCTTATTAGTTGCATGTTAACTCGTGTTCTTGATAACTGATTTCCAAACAACTTTCAAAGCAGAACTAGGTATGCACTGAATTCGTGGACATCCATTGAAAAATGCCGCCAATAAGGTAGTCAGCCGAGGCGAGGCATACGTATATATACTGTACATGTACACCTCCGGGGAACCATACCAGTTTTCAACGCTTTGCAGGCTTGTGTTACTTCATCACTGGTAAATGCAGCGGAAAATGGCCTAACCGAATCAAGAAAGAGATCATCATTCACTGTTGTCTTTTACTCATTACTATACAATTACTATCACTAAAGTCCCCTCTCCACATGTCAGCCAAGGCATACTTCCCTTTTCACACAATCAGCACATTGAACAATTATGTTCGTTTCTTGGCTTGATTTGTTTCATTTGTGGCCAAAAGTCTATCGGCTGTCCTTTAGCTAACTTGCAGCGAGACTGTGCGATCGCAGCTTCTGTTCATGGGGACTGCACCACCTCCTGTCGCGGGTCTAAAACTGTTGCATGCTGCATTTTCTGTTTATGAGGCGGCCATTGCAAGGTCTACCTGCCTTATCCCAGTTGCTAGAAGCAATTCTGGACTACTCATGGAATGTAGCAAGGTGAATATCATGCCAGCCAGGGATGCGCTTGTGAATACTCAATCTGACAGATCCTCATTTCCAAAATGCAATACTGCAACTGTAAAGGCAACGCCGCATGCCAGATATTTATGCTTGACTACACTGAAGCAAGAACTATTAGTGCTAGCGCAACGCCTGTTTACTGTGTAGTAATCTGGAGGCAACGCTGCATGGCTTATATCCTTTCCTGTGATGGCACTAAAAATACTTCAACCTCTGAGGAAACAAACAAACATTGCTAAACAATATACCATACAGTTACTTATATTGAATTTTTTCGGTCATTTACGTCATTGCCCACGTGTGTTGCTCTTCTGAAGAAGACCGTTTCATCAGTAACAGTGGGAGGAAAGGGCAGTATATCATCCGGAAAACATTAGGCGATTATACAATAGTATTTTATGTGATTCCAGCCCCGTATAATAGAAATAAGTAGTGCCGATGAATTGAGAGAGGGATGTGGATGCAACGCACCGAAAAAAATATTTAGCTTATCTTAAGCAGCAGTAGTGATAAAAAATAATTAAACGTTTTTCAAAAGTTATACAGCTTCGCATATTTTTCACGAAGCTTTTTTGTTCATTGCTGAAGGAAACAGCTTTAATTTTTAAGTTTATACTGCTTAAGAGACATCGTTCCGTTTTTACGGTGTGAGTAATAAAAGAAAATCCTTGTAGCCTGCGCGGACACTGATGATTCAGATATTTCCGGATAAGTCCTGTCAAGTTTCCTAATCTATGGTAACAAAGTTGGTAGGCGAGATGCTAGCTTGGCAGCTCACCCGACCAACACGTACTACATGACTTGGTAACCTAGCAAATAATGCTCGGCTGAGCGTCTGTGTTTCTTTCAAATCAGTTTTGTTAATGTTATCCTATGAGTCTTCATGTAATGCTTCATTTCGCTCTCGGGTGATAAACATTGAGTTTCTTGAAGACTGAAAGGCAACCGATTAAGGGTCAACATCTGCAACTCAATTAAGGGAGTCCAAAGCAGCCCACGTGATTGGAGCTTCGAAAAAGTACAGCCTCGAAATCTTCATTTTGTCACCCAATCGAATCTGCTTTATGATTACGGAATCGAACGCGTCTCTACTTGCTGGAAAGATAATCTAGATGGAAGTAAACACGCCTTTTTACTTACGAATATTGTTCTGTTGACTATAAGATTTCAGAATTCTAAGCAGAATTTAATTTCGTGTTGACGCTTACTCCAGGAAAATTAATCATTTTCTGACATTTCAATAACCTTTCTTTGCTTCATTTTTCACTTTTATTGCATTTTACTTCGTAAAAGAATGTACAACGTGAACAGTGAGGACTAGATAACCACGAAACTGTTTCAGTATAGCACGGATGAATACCGGGATGTTCGTAGTTTTTGTAAGAACTAGAGAATGGCTACTAACATTGGTAATGTCATCCTAGTAATGTTCCCGAAAGAGTAGCAAATATCCCTGTAGGGAACTCTGCCAGTGTTGCTTTTGAGCTCGTTTTTCCTTATCTTTATTTTATTCTTCGTTCCGAGCTAACTGTTAACTGTGATGCCTGCAGGTATAGACCGGGCATGTTTATGTCTTCTCCTTGTACGTGGCCTCGGCTCTCATGCACCTGTCTGGGGCCCCCTATAACTACTGTAACTATGTTGTTTAACGTGTACTGGTAGGCATACCTGTGAACGACTAAGTACAATGTGATGGTGGTCCTGAAACGAAGCTTCTATTTATTATTACTTAGCAGGTTCTAGCTTTGCGTTTATTGAGGTTGGTTGTAAGTCATCAAGTAGGCATCGTGTGTTTACGGATGAATGGCATATCTACAGGAGCACTTGACAGGTTAACTTCAGGGAATTATATCCTTTATTGTCCATGGCTTACTTTATTTTACTGATGAAAGTTGAAATCATAATCCCTGAACTGGTTTAAAAGAAACGGCAGCGTTGTTCTAGAAACGATATACCGTAACTGTAAACGTCACAGCTGGAGTAGAAAACTGGTTTAGAAATTGACTTGTTAACGAATCTGCAGGTGAAGGGACGTCAATCAATTTCATGTTTCTAGTTCAAACCGGCTTTCATATCTTCGCCAGTAACTACAGTACTATGATGCAGAGCACAACTACTATTCCGTAGTAAATGCAAATATACGGCATCCCTCAATAGGTTACGTTTTTTTTCTCAGTGCCTACCTAACGCTTTTATTACTTTTGGAAGGACATGTAACTCATCGAAAAATAAGCAATCTCAGGATGCAAAATAGCGTAATAACTTTCGAGAATCAGGAAAAGGAAAACTCACAACTTAAGAAGTCAAAACCACTGCTTTACGGATAACACCAAACTGTGCGATGTTGCGCAACACAACAAATTGGTGATACGGAAATACGTAATGTCTCGTACAACAACCTACTGTCCTTTTCCACGCAACCGAGACCGCTCGACACAACGTGTATGGTTGTCAGTCACATGCAGGCAACATGTCGCCCGTAAGAAGGTCACAACGTTTCAAGTTCAAACCAGCTTTTATTTCTTCGGCAGTCTGACACTGCATCTGTTTCTCTGCATTCCACTGAAATAACTTTGCGGTGAGATAGGCATATATATCTTCGAAGTTTATTTTTTTTCTGACGATATGTTAGTGTTAACAATCACAGCATGTATTTTTTAATGTAGGCTAAAGTTTGTTTTGCAGTGGTTTAGCCCAGTGTTAGCCATTACCGCATTTCTAGACCGCATAATCCAGTGTACTTTCAAATCTCTGGACCTAGTAATTATTCATAAGGATTAGAACTGTGCAGTTATGTAGATGCTTATTTGAACTGATAATATTAAAATATCATTAGATTAGATAGGCGGCAGTAGACTGACCAACAGGCTCATTCCCAGAGAGCCACCGGAACTTACGCCCCGGCCCTCTATGAGCTATTGCCATATGTCAGTAGGATATAGATGGCGTAGGAAAAAAGTAGAAAAAAGTTGAAGAATATCAGCCAAAGNAAATATCATTAGATTTGATAGGCGGCAGTAGACTGACCAACAGGCTCATTCCCAGAGAGCCACCGGAACTTACGCCCCGGCCCTCTATGAGCTATTGCCATATGTCAGTAGGATATAGATGGCGTAGGAAAAAAGTAGAAAAAAAGTTGAAGAATATCAGCTAAAGAGACTATCATACACGCAAGCAAGCACGATTCATGGCCGCTGATCTGTGGAGCTTAGAGACATCTGGCTAGCTGGGGCGGCCCATGAAGCTTTCGACGTTAAAAGTTTGTGACTCCTAGAGGAGGTGTTTTTAGCTGTGAAGGATGTCTCTCCCAATATTCGTTAAGACGTTTGTTTCATTAAGACGTTGTGTTTGTCTGTCTGCCTGTTTGTCTGTCACCAAGATAACTCAAAAAGTTATGAATCGATTTGAATGAAATTTACAGGGATTGTTAGGTATGTTAGGAGGAACAGATGATTAACTTTTGATGAAGATATGTCCATCCTTTTGTTTGTTTGTCTGTCTGACTCATTTTTCTCGACGCTCTAACTCAAAAAGTTATGGATGGATTTTGATGAAATTAGCAGGAATTGTTAGGTATATAAAAAAGAGTAAATGACCAAATTTTGGTAATGATCCGTTTGCTTGTTCGTTCGTTTGTCACTGTTTTTAATTTTATGCTTGTTAGCACAATAACTCAAAAAATATTGAATGGATCTTTATGAAATTTAAAGGGGTTGTTATTGATGTTAAAACACATAAATGATCAAAATTTGGTGCAGATCTGTTTATTCGTTTGTATGTTTGACTTATGTTTGTCATAACGTTTGTTAACACTATAACTCAAAAAGCAATGAACGGATCTTCAAGAAAGTTGAACAAGCTGTTACTAATATAAGCAGGCACAAATGATTAGATTTTGGAGATGATACAAAGACAATTATGGTTTCAGAACCAATTTGAATTTTTTGCTACCGTTGCCTCAGTTGGCGGAGGTAAGCGCTCTCAGAGTGCTCTAGTTTACGATTGATTTCACCTTTTTTTCTGAAAACGTTAAGTCAACTTTAGCTGCAATCTCCACCGGGAGACCCACATGCACTGGTTTGTGCGGTAGACATAGGCCAACTAGCCCTAGAAGAGTGGTCAAATGCAGCTGCAGCCGACGACTGGTCGCAAAGAACTGTAACTATGAAAAGGAAGGTTCAACGGCCCGCCACCCCCACGACAACTGTGCCCGCAAGTGTATTTGCTGACTCAGCACCGAGTGCTTTAAACAAAGATCGATCATCTGGAGTGGGGATCGATCCCGGGACTCTCATCAGAACTGTGTAGCACGCTACGACCGTGATAGGGTGTGTATAAGACTATTCAAGTAGTTGTTGTTAGTATTTTCTTTATTTTACCACCGCACCAACGTCATACAACGTGATCCAAGCAGTGGGACTCACTTTATTTTGTCGCATCAGTTAGCCGAGCGCCCTACTACTGGCGGGAAAAAAGGCGCAGAAATAGAAGAGGACACTCGAGTGGACGGCCTCTTTCGTGGCCTTCCACACGAGAGAGAGAGAGAGAGAGTAGAGGTGTCCCGCATAGTAGGTTGGCTATCTCGATCGACAGCCCACCTCACGGAACAGAAAGGGAAAAATAGAGACCCTAACATTACGAAACTAACCTCAACACAGAACTGCGGCCAGCTGCAACATTCTCTGCGGAGAAGGCACTTAGGACCCTTGGATCCCTGAGGCCCAAATATATTGTGGCAGGGAAAGGGCCCGCCAGAATATATCCTGAGGGCTATGCTAGTAGTGATAAAGATGAATACATTCCCCAGCATAATGGATCCTCTTCAGACAGTGAACCTCCTAATGAAAAAACAACGCTTCGATAACATCATTGCTTACAGGTATTTTCGTATTGATTCTCACAATTGTATTATGATATAGCATTGTCATATTTTAAATCTATTTTTCATACAAACTATTGGCATCGATGAGCAGGAAATTAGCGTACTGATTACTGATATACTTACTTAAACATGATTATTTTACTTTTTTTATTTATTTTTCATATATGTATTGGTATTCATGTAGCTACTGCAAATTAGTATAATGATTACTGATCTATTTATGTATGTAAATTCTTTTTGTTTTACACAGGGTCAAATGGACGAGATGATTATGAGGGAGATGAACATAAAAAATGGATTAGAAAATTATATAAAAAACTATAATGTCTTATTTGAATGAATATTGAGTTATTATATTTTCACCTATTTTTTTTTTTTTTGTTTGTTTCGCCATGCAGTTTTGAGGTCATTTATAAACTGTTTTATCGACCTAAACTGATGAAATCATGAATAATAACACAAAAATATGAGCAATGAAATATTTTGAGGGATTGTCGTTAATTTGTATTTGTGGTCATTTTGACCGCTTGGCCGTTCTGGAGGGGGGGGGGTGAGAGTCATCGGCCGTTCTAGTGTTAACTGATTGTAAATTCTGATTATGGCTTGGAAACAAAATTACTAGAAACTAATTGTCGATGCACGAGTGAGTATACGCAACCTTCATATAGGTAGTGGTAAAAATTGTTGCCCTACCAAAGCCCCTAATGTTCCTTGGATGTCATGGTATGTATGCTCTCATATTTTTCATATTTACGCCGTCGTGGGAGACAATGTTAGTACTTATAAACGCATTTTTAAAACCTTTACTAATAATTATAAAAATTATCTTTATTTTAGCATATCATTACTGCTAGTGATAATTGAGTCTGTATTATTTTTTGTATAAGACACTACTAGCTTTAATATTAAAACTTTTCTTGACTTCTCTTAAGTGAGAGCGAGGAATTTTGAAGATCTGTCTCATTTGGCATACGTCCGTTACTAATATGATCTGGAAAATACGCAACAAAAGGCAACTACTGCTGTCGTAGGAGATGAGTGCTATCATGACAATCGTCCCCCACTCTAGAAGAAGAGCAGAAACACTTTGACACTAGCAACAGCAAAGAATTGCTCAATTACATTAATTCCCCACCGTGTATCATAGCTACCGACTGATGATGTTTCAGTACATCTAAGTTCTGTTTACTATCGAATCGAAAATTCTCCGTGAAAGGAAGACAACACGCTAAAAAAAATTAATTGTGTTTGCTGCCCCATGAAAAATCTTCGATTCGTCTGCACTCTGTTGATCGACTAGTAAATTTATGCATCGTGAACTGAAAGCAAACATACGATCCGATGCGTGTAGAAAGTGATAATATAAAAATCAGCTTCCATGGCCTCGAAAAAAGATGCTGCAAATATCTGCATTGTTTCGATTTATGGAACTATTTTAAGCAAGAAATGCATTCAGTTATTAATCGTATAAGGATCTCACTTTTACCATCTTCTGCAACCTGGTCAACGATCTCCATGAAAACGCAACTTGATTATGAAATCTGTGACCTGTCCTATTTTTTGCCTATCAATGACATTGAGAAGCGGACACGGAAGAAATAAATACACGAAGCGTTTTGTTATATTGGGATTATCATCATCATTGCATAACTTTCCTTAATAATGACAGCTTTGACAGCGGTATTTTCAAAAGGGCTAAGCTGTATAGGGAGCAAGAATACTTCCACTGAAGCGTTGCTGAGCGTTTGCCCTAAAATTTATTATCAAGAAGTATTACTGATCAAATCAACTTTTTGCGAAATTCCCGTCAGCTTCAATTAGATAATTTGGAGCCCTTGATAAGGGTTCGTCAATAAATTTTAATTAGTTTTATCTTATCAAAAACACAGGGCCCTGCTTGAATTGCTTCGTACCCTCAGTAGCCGTCTTCCTGTTCTCGTTTGTTTACTCTATTCCTGCGTAAATATAGGGCTGACTTTCTGCTTTATATTGTAGCCTGTGGACCAGACAAAGTAAACAGCTTTAGCTACAAGATTATTGACGATAAAATAATTCTCTTAGACGATGGTTTTTTCTCATATATTTTTATGAGCCTGAAGTTCGCTTCTTACTACAGTATCGCTAATTATAATAATAAATACCGTAATACATTGGCACCTTGTGAGGGAGATAACTTAATGTGCTTAGCTTTAGTTTATTTTTAACTCAAACTGGAGATTACGAATTAACACTTTTGCTAATCGCAATCAGATAATCAGATTATGCTTGATGAACCTACATGCTCATTGTCAATCACTCAACAATATTTAATCAATACTCATTACTACATAGATTTATTCAAGCAATAAACATTGAAAAAATTTTGGATTTGCTTCTGAAGCTCCTAGAATTTGCAGTAAAAAAAAACACAATCCATGTTACTTCTAAAAATATAGCAGAACTAAGTAAGTCTTGCCGTGATTTGCGAAAGGGTTGGCCCTCTCTTCCTCTGGTTCTCTCTTTTGTGAGTTCTTCCTGCTGTTATATTCTTACGCAAGAAACAACACTGAAACGACGCAGCACAGATTCAATGAGATACAGTGAAAACCAATAATCCAGCAGTGCTTCTGTAGTTTTCGATAGGGTGTTAACAGATATTTCAGGAGAATTCTAGTAGCTTTGGATGCCTCTAAAACAGGTATTTCAGTAGTGTTCTAATAGCGGTCGGTGGTACTAAAATAGATGTTTTATTTTTCCGGTAAGGTTGAGTGCGTTCAAACAGTTATTGCAGTAGGGTCCCGTGTTTGGTTGGTTATCTCTCTTTCTNTGTTTAAGTTTGTTGGAGTATTTTACTCAAGATGTTACTTCTGCCTGTCTATATAGAAGACCTAAGGATGCCAGCACGATAAAGGATCAATGAAGAAAAGAAGCAAATAAGAGAAGAGGAGATTTCGCACCGGCGTAGAGGCATTAGGCAAACGTATGGGTTATTGCGTGAATTCTTCACGCACGGGTCCACTAGTTATTACATAACTTTCCTTAATGATGACAGCTTTGTCGGCAGTATTTCCAAAAGGGCAAAGCTATATGAAGAGCAAAAATACTTCCACTCAAGCGTTGCTGACCGTTTGCCCTAAAATTTATTAGCAAGAAGTTTTACTGAGCTGTAAATTAATTAATCAACTTTTTGCGAACTCCCGTCCGCTTCAATTAGATAATTTGGAGCCCTTGATAAGGGTTTGTCAATAAATTTTAATTAGTTCTATCTTATCAAGAACACAAGGCCCTGCTTGAAGTGCTTTGTACCCTCAGTAGCCGTCTTCCTGTTCTCGTTTGTTTGCTCTATTCTTGCGTAAATACAGGGATGACTTTCTGTTTTTCATTGTAGCCTGTGGATCAGAAAAAGTAAACAGCTTTAGCTACAAGATAATTGACGATAAAATAATTCACTTAGACGATGGTTGTTTCTCATACTTTTTATGAGCCTGAAGTTCGCTTCGTACTACAGTATCGCTAATTATAATAATGCATACCGTAATATATACATTGGCACCTTGTGAGGGAGATAACTTAATGTGCTTAGCTTTAGTTTATTTGTAACTCAAACCGGAGATTACGAATTAACACTTTTGCTAATCGCAATCAGATAATCAGATTATGCTTGATGAACCTACATGCTCATTGTCAATCACTCAACAATGTTTAATCAATACTCATTACTACATAGATTTATTCAAGCAATAAACATTGAAAAAATTTTGGATTTGCTTCTGAAGCTCCTAGAATTTGCAGAAAAAAGAAACAATCCATGTTACTTCTAAAAAAATAGCAGAACTAAGTAAGTCTTGCCGTGATTTGCGAAAGGGTTGGCCCTCTCTTACTCAGGTTCTCTCTTTTGTGAGTTCTTCCTGCTGTTATATTCTTACGCAAGAAACAACACTGAAACAACGCAGCACAGATTCAATGAGATAGAGTGAAAACCAATAATCCAGCAGTGCTTCTGTAGTTTTCGATAGGGTGTTAACAGATATTTCAGGAGAATTCTAGTAGCTTTGCATGCCTCTAAAACAGGTATTTCAGTAGTGTTCTAATAGCGGTCGGTGGTACTAAAATAGGTGTTTTAATTTTCCGGTAAGGTTGAGTGCGTTCAAACAGTTATTGCAGTAGGGTCCCATGTTTGGTTGGTTATCTCTCTTTCTCATCATGCTACTTTGATTGCATTTCTTGGATAAAGAGGGTAATAATTGCATTTGACCCAAACATGCTGCTCTATACGCCCTTCTTCATTTCATCAGAAGTCATACTAGTCAGTTACACGCACAACTTGATGCGAGGATGCACAGCTCGAACGTCATTCATGCCTCCGTATCTGTGCTACCGAGTTTAAATATGCATTGAGACTACGCTCGAGTTGCACTTCCTGCGATCATTTTGTACGTGATATCCCATACCTGTGCATGCATGGGGGACAGTCTAGATTGTTCCTGGAGCTATAAAGATATTTCATATCTGAATCACTTTAGCAACAAATTGTTCTGAAGGTGAATATGCTTTACAAAAAATGTAATTTTTTATTTCATTATTTAATTTGCCCCAAGAAAAATCAATGTTTCATTTTGCTGATGTACACTTCTTTCAATTGCTGGAAAATCAAGTTTCGCTTTTGACAAGCTGACTTTCACAAACTCCAAATAAAGTTTATTAGTCTACTTGACAGGGAAAGGGTATGGCATTCAATAGCACGTAAATTTCAATAGTAATTATTCACCTTCAACCAGTCATACTTAGCCTGAAAGCAACAAAAACAAAGGTAATCCAGCTACATTTGAGTTTTCATTCTCTACTTGTAGTTTAGTTACTTAAGCAATATTCTTCGCCATAGTTGTGTCCTAAAAATAATTTTTCAGTTCACTCCTTGAACAGAGAGCTATTATCAGTACTATATAATAATTCACGTCGTGTTTTTATTTATTTATAACTATATTTATATCTTTCCTGTCATGCTCTACGGGAATAAGATAGGAGAAAATTCAAGTGTCGAAGACGGTAGCTTGGATACGAAGGTCGTACTTGGGCGCTCCAGCTGAGGGACCTGAGCCTGCCTGACCGTGTCTGGACATATTCATTGTTAAACGGTGCTACGGGTGATGTCACTTCACTACGCCTCATAATATATATCCAATTTTTTAGGTAGAATGCTGGATTTTCATTTAAGAAGCCTTCTGAACAGTTACAAGCACAGGAGACAGCGGGGATTTTCCTGAAATGCTAATTTTCTGCCGTCATTTATAATGACGGCTCGGGACACTAAATATAAATAAATACACGGCGTGAATTATTATATAGTACTGATTGGACGATGTAGCTTTCTCTATAAGTATTTCACGGGCACTGGGCAGTACACAATTATTTCATCTAGCTCACTGTCTTTCTCTAAGAGTGCATATACACGTTTTTGTCATGTTTGTCTGGTTGTTTGTCTATATGTCTGTCATAAAGATATCTCAAAAAGTTATGGACGGATCTTTGCTAAATTCACAGGGATTGATAGGCACGTAAGGATTAACAGACTAACATTTGGTGAAGATCTGCTCAGCGCCGTTTGTTTGTCTATCTTTTTTGTCTCAGTTCCATAACTCCATAAGCTATGAACGAATTTTCATGAAATTTTGATGAGTTTTTAGGTGTATCAGGAGATGTAAATGACCAAGCTTCTGTCATGATCTGTTTTTTAATTTATTTGCTTGCCTACTTGTTTGTTTCTGTGTTCCATTTTATGTTTTTTAGTAAAATAATTCAAGAAAGTTATGAACAGATAGTTATGAAACTTACAGGAATGTCAAATATCAACAATGATGCCCGAATGCTCAACTCTCTGTACGCCATAGTATGATGCTGGAGGCTATTTTTTTCCGAAATGACGGTGATTATTTTTTATCTGTCTTACCCGTTACTGTTACTATTTTCTGCTCCTAAGCTGCCTTCATAGGTAACAAACCTGTTGTTGCCTGAAGCGCAAGATTATGTCAAGGAAAAAGGTGTTGCGTAACTTGGACTTTACCGTAGTTTCCAACTTCAAACATTTTCCTGGATCGTAAAGGAAAACGTCGCAAAATATCTCTCTTTCTTTCTACCTTAGCTGAGATAACCGGTTCTGGAGGCTCGGCATGTACTGACTGAAGAAGAAAAAATTCATCAGATGCCGATTTAAACGTTTTCAAGACCGAAGAAGTAGACGATACACTCCGCATGGTTTTCGCTTCCAACCTGCAAGTTGTATGCACGGATTATTGTTTTTTTTTTGTGGGCGAATAATGGATTGTGCATAGCATAAATTAATGAAAGCTCAATTAGCAAACTGTGGTGTACCTTCTGAAATTTCAATGCAGAAATTGCTCCACTGCAAGAGGTATTTTCTCAAGACAAAAATAACGGCGCTTAATTATGATAGAACAACAACCTGCTGCTACCTCGCTGGAGATCGTAACTTTTCTCGTATCAGAGAAACTTAAGCTTTTGTCCTTTGTTCGCGGCAGTAACTTCAGCGAGTATCAAATAATTGTCTAAATATCTCCAAATAGTTACCATTTAACCTACTTCTGTTACGCTTGCAAAACTCTTGTTATTAGGTTTCAATTATTCACTTTGCTTTCGAGCTTTAGCTCTCACATGGCTTTTTATTGAGATTTCTTAGTTAATTCGATTGCTGAAATCATTAGGCTGGAGCACATTAGGCAGATTGTATCCTTGTTGTTCTAGTTGAATGCACTCACTGTATGCAGGGTATGAAATTTACCTCGTACCTATTTTGGATGCATGATGGTATTTGCACGATCCTTCACTTGACAAAAAACACATTTATGATGTAGCTGCCCTTGGGAAGAATGAGGGTGTCTTCACGTACACCGCAAATCCTAGAATATGTTGCATATATCAAAAGTTAAAGCATGTCCGCGTCTAGTGGGGTAACTTATGAATAAAGCATTCCCGTGTCTAACTGTGAGGCTTATGTATAATAAAGCGTACCCGTTTCTAACAGGGGTAACTTATGGAAAGCCTTCCTGTGACTAACTGGGTAACTTTTGTATAAGGCGTACCCGTGTCTAACTGGGTAACATATGTATAAAGCGTACCCGTTTCTAACTGGGGTAACTTACGTATAAAGCATACCGGTGTCTTACGGCTTAACTTCTGTATAGAGCCCACCCGTACTATAAGAGAGGTAACCTATGCTTTGGTAGCAACCCATGCTGTCCCGCATTCCAGCCTCCTCCTCGCGCGTCATTCTTCAGTTTATTTTTTTAGCGATTAACATATATATATAAAACATTATAGTATACCGTAGTTGGGAGCGGGCCTTCTGCGAGGACCAACTTTGAAAAGCAGCCACGCCCTGACGACCGCATTAATCGCCCTATATTATTTTGTGAAAAAACTTAGAGTGTTTCGCTTTAAGAGTACATAGTCTTTTACGGGACTCTTAAGGTTATTAGGACAACGTAATCATTTTTCACCACGAGAGATGTTCGCCACAGGATATATCAATTATAGAAATTTATGCTGGTTAAAACTATGGGTAATTTTAAGCATTACAGAACTGGAAGAATCTTTTTAGAGGTAGCTTGCGGTATTAATTCTTTATGCCCTGATTGTACTTATAGTAGTGAATAAAATTTGGAAAATACACATTACCCACGAGCTCACTCTGCGCTGCTACTGGCAGATCAGCACCAATTTTGACGCGACGGTTAACATTTTCTCTCATTGCGTGCTCAATGTACAACATTTCAAATAGCGCCATGCTTGAGAATAGGGTTAAGCGAGCGTAGAAAGAACATGTGCCGTACTCGTCGAACTCGTTCACTAGACTCGTAGCCTGTAATTAGTGGCGGTATAGCCGTTACTCCTACTGTGACGAATTCGTCGCCATCAGGCATGAAGGAATGAGGTGGAGGTGCTGTGCGGTTCCCAGCCAGGATACATGTAATTGTTCATCAACTAGAGTAGAATCTATTATCATCTTGTTCCAGCGACTAGTGGGATCACTAGTGGTTCGAAGAAAAAGAATCCCTCGCTTTGAAGTAGTGTATTCACAGTTACATGTACCTATATGCTATCACAACTGCACAGAGAAGCATCACTATACAATAATTCACGTCGTGTTTTTATTTATTTATTTATATCTTTCCTGTCACGCTCTATGGGAATGAGATAGGAAAAAATTCAGACTTCAAAATGTAAAAAAAGTTGGGTACCTTGCAATCTTTCTCTTTAGCGAAAAAAAAGTTGTGTTACCTTGCAATCTTTTTCTTCAGTATTAGATAGGGGAAAAATAGAACGAAGAAGATAGGAGAAAATTCAGATTTCAAAAGGCGAAAAAAAAGTTGGGCACCTTGGAATCTTTTACTTCAGTATTAGATAGGGGAAAAATGAGGAAGCCCAAAAGACGGCGCGGGTATTGGTGAAGTGTTAATTTTTTGCCGTCATTTAATGACGGCACGGGCCACAAGTAATGAATATAAAACTGTATCGCGACGCATTAATATTTAATAGTATGAGCATGCATTTAAAGTTTTTCTATGCTGCTGAGCTAGATGTGTTTGTGCATTTATGAAGTCGATGATAGATTTCTGTCTATTGTGTTACTTTCGAAAAAAATAGGTAGGTAAAATAATACAGAGTGAGTGCTATCAGTACAGTAGTACTCTGCTCAAAACCTGCTAGCCATAATTATTGCACTAACTTGAAGATGATTGCAACAAAAAGAACACCTCGGACTTGAATGCACTTCCTGCTTTGCTAGTTTCGAAATCGAGGCCATGAAGACGAGGGGCAAATAGGTTTCGACGGAACCAGTATCACAGAATATCACTGATGCTCAGATGCAGATCTTTTTTTTTTTTTTTTGTTCTCTGCTTGACTGCCTGCTTCTATTATAAGAACTAGAGACCAGCGCCGTCAAGAAACACCGTCAAAAACTACTTCCATCAAGGAGATGCACGTTTTCTTCGCTGTTATCTGTTCGTTAATGAATTCCTCGAAAGAAAATGAGATATTTTGCCAGTGGGCACCGTCAGTATGTTTGCCCTTCTATAGTTCTATGGACGTTATTCAGAGGCATGAAGCTCATCGCCCTTATTTTTTCTGATGGGGTTTATGCTCGTGTAGTACACTAACGTTGTCAGTTAATGTTAAACTAGTGTGCCCATCCGTGATATATGACGTGAAGAATTTGTGTCATTTCTCTATTACCACACCACACTTTCTGAGCAGCGAATCCCTACTCTTTATTCTCTAACATGGAGAAAGATTAATCGTTTTGCTGGCAGCCAATCATCACTCAAATATTAATTACGACTCGGTATCAGCGATACGTCACGATATCATTTAAGTCTTTTTTTTGCGCATGGAGAAGCTGTTTCGTCAACAAGTGAAACAAAGTTGAAAAACTATAGGAGTAGCAGCAGCGAAAAAAAGGTAATAGAATGCATGAGAGTGCTGATGGAAAATTCAGATATCTTCACAATGCTTCAATTTCAACGTTGGCAATCCAAGAAGTGCATTGAAATAAAGGGTTAGCGTATAGCTTTGCCATCGTCTGCAACCTGGCCTAATTTTTTTCACCCATCTGTTTTCTTCAAAGCGTGACACAAAATGGACTGTTACACAACCTCACATTCGTCATTATTGTATTGTAAATTATAAACTATGAGTTCTTCGAGGCATCTTCTAGTTAGTCTCTATTATTGCAGGCAAATATAACGATTTGCAATAATTTGCTTAGGACACATAAAATTTATGTCGTGCGTGTGTCGCCAGTTAAACACGTAGTGCCTTAAATTTCAGCGTATCATTGTTCCTGGCATCCAAAAGCTTGCCACAAAAATTTCTTTGAGAGTAACTAAGATAGATTTAAAATAATCTACAGGAAACCCGAAATCCGTACTTTGCTCATAATCAAAATACTGATGCACTGAATTTTTAGTGACTCTAAAACCCAGAGTCACTGAGTGCGGACACAGACACCATACTATCACCCAAATAACACGGCTCTCGCTTTGTTATGGCTGACTATAGCAAAGAACAAGAAAAAAAAAAAAACAAGCAGTTCAGTACGGTGCACACATGCCCTCTCAACAGCAGTCGAATACAATCCGAGCGTACACACGGCCTTCGGGAATGCAGGGTGGATTCTAAGGTGTTGCCAATACAGACGCCACCAAGCTTCGCATTGCTAAGCTGTTGCCAATGCAGACATCGCTTCCGCACTGCTACATCAGGTTGTTACTGTACTTCGTCTCGCCTGTACAAATCTAAAGTTCTTATATTATCATTTCATGTGCGTTTATCAGATGCTTTAGAGTTAAACCTCACGAATTAGTTTCTGGGTTCTAGATGGTAAAATAGAAATAAATTAACAACAGTTGATAACGTGTGACATGCTTACTATCAGAGTCAAAACAAAATTTTATTTTAATTCTGGTGCAGTACTTTATATTTTCCCTTCATAAATTTTTACACGCTTCCTACGTGCGGATTAACTCATAATACTAAAAATAATAAAATCAAAGATATTACTGGGTTCAAATGAGAGTCATTTTTATGCAATTATTTCCCACTTGTTTTGAGTTGATAAGAACTCCTGAAATACCTAACGAAAGACTTACAAATACCCCCTTTGGGACCGGTGCAGCGTCCTAGATCACTTTAGTAGCTTCGGGCCGCCACTGAAGATAATACACTAGGCAGAAAACTGTTGCCTGTGTTCTATCTAAATGAGGGCCGCCATAGAAGCTAAAGCCGCACTATAGCTTCTGGGCCGAGG
Source organism: Parhyale hawaiensis (assembly GCA_001587735.2). Taxonomy (NCBI): domain Eukaryota; kingdom Metazoa; phylum Arthropoda; class Malacostraca; order Amphipoda; family Hyalidae; genus Parhyale; species Parhyale hawaiensis. The sequence goes on along the minus strand of LQNS02278170.1, from coordinate 17,294,322 downwards.
CGACCCGAAATTTTGTTATGGAGGCTCCGGCGGCCATTTGGAGGCCGAGACGTAGGAGTAAGTAGCTAAGGTTGGTGGTCTGCGGCCTTAGCTTTTTTTATTCCTTCGACTGAATCGTAGATGGACGCAAAAGGCTGCTATAGCCGACCTCCGATATTAACGCCCCTGCGTTTTATATATTTATGTAAAATCTTCATGTTCTGCTGTGAAGGAAATACTGCATTTATCTGCTTTATGAATTGCTTTAGAACAACACAGGAGGCGGGTGTGGCAGAAAATTATACTATGTATTCTAACAGTCGACCAACAAAAAGTGAATGAAGTAATGAATGAAAACAGTGAAATTATCAAATAAGGATAACGTATAAAAAAGAAGCTAGCCATAACGCTGCAAAAGTGTCAAGAAATTTCAGGCCATCATTACTCCTCTCTCTGTCTCGCTGGCAAATATATATAGTGTCGATAGCTAGGACGGAGTGTCAATTGTCAGTAAAAATAAATAAGTCATGCTTCCCTTCAATTTCTAAAGTCCATCCTTTACAAACACAATGAAAAAAATACATAACTAGAGCACTCTGAGAGTGCATACCTACACCAAGCAGGGCGACAGTTACGAAAAATTCAAATTGGTCCTGAGACCGTAATTTTCTTTGTTTCAACACCAAAACCTAATACTCTGTTCCCTTCAACAGTGTTAACAGCTTCAGTAATTTTTAAAAATCTGCTCGTAATTTTTCGAGTTATACTACTTACAAATATTACTCAAACTCACAAACGTATCTACCTATAATCACCAAAATTCATTCATGCCTTCTAATATTACTGACAACTCCTATAAATCTCATAAAGATCCATTCATAATTTTTTGAGTTATTGTGCTACCAAGCATAAAACCAAAAACAGAGACAAACAAACAGATTATTACGAAAATTTGATCATTTAATCTTCGTTCTTACCTAACAACTCATGTAAATTTCATAAAAATCAGTCCATAACTTTTTGAGTTATGGCTTTGAGAAAAATGAGGTAAACAAAAAGATGGAGGGAACTGCACCAAGAGATAATCATCTGTTCCTCCCAGCATACCTAACAATCCCTGTAAATTTCGCCAAAATCCGTTTCTAGCATTTTGAGTGATCTTGGTGACAGAAATACAGAATAAGAGACAAAGATGCAGACAGACAAGCTTGACAAAAACATAACCTTCTTGGCGGAGGTAATAATAGTAGCCAACCAGTTGCTGCTTTCATATTTTATGAGTTTTAGAAGCAAGAGATGTTATATTAATTTAAGTATATACACTTACTAGCCTTCACTATACGACTTAATGTACGCCCACTAGCCTTCACTGTATTACTTGATGTACGCACACTAACCTTCAGTATACGACTTAATGTACGAACACTAGCCTTCAGTATACGACTTAATGTACGCACACTAGCCTTCACTGTATGACTTAATGTACGCACACTAGCCCCTTCACTGTATGACTTAATGTACGCACACTAGCCTTCGGTATACGACTTAATTTACGCACACTAGCCTTCAGTGTATGATTTAATGTATGCACACTAGTCTTCACTGTAAGACTTAATGTACGCACACTAGCCTTCAGTATACGACTTAATGTACGCACACGAGCCTTCATTGTATGAATTAATGTACGCACACTGGACTTCACTGTATGACTTAATGTACGCACACGAGCCTTCACTGTATGACTTAATGTACGCACACTAGCATTCAGTATACGACTTAATGTACGCACACTAGCCTTCAGTATACGACTTAATGTACGCACACGAGCCTTCACTGTATGACTGAATGTACGCACACTAGCCTTCAGCATACGACTTAATCTACGCACAGTAGCATTCATTAAACGACTTAATGCACGCACACTAGCCTTCAGTGTATGACTAAATGTACTCACACGAGCTTTCACTGTATGACTAAGTGTACGCACACGAGCCTTCAATGTATGACTAAATGTAAGCACACAAGCTTTCACTATACGACTTAATCTACGCAGAGTAGCATTCATTAGATGATTTAATGCACGCACACCAGCCTTCAGGGTATGAATTAATGTACACAACCTAGCCTTCAGTGTATGACTTAGTGTACGCACACTAACCTCCCTATGCGACTTAATGCACTCAAACTAGCCTCTTACTATACGACTTAATGTACGTACTCTAGCTTGAATCACATGACAGACGTTTTAGTAGCGTTAAAGAATTTTTTTATGAGTCCTGGAAATTAATTCACATGATTGCGTAGTGTGATTACATGCACGTCCAGTAATGCAAATAAACGGCAGCATGGCAATATTGGCTGCTTACTTTGCTGCAGCTCCAGCGTACTTCCCCAAATAATGGAAAAAAAGAGCAAGTACAGCGAGAAAAAACTAAATCTCGCTATCAGAGCAGTGGTTTTGCGAGTGGTTTTTTATGGTCGTCTCTCTATAAGACTTGTAATAAACTTTTTGTCTTGCATAGGGTACACAGGGACTTTGGTTGTTGTCTTAAATTCATAGTGCTAGGATCATAGCAATAGTACTGTTTACAGCGTCCTCTAACTCTATCAGAAGCGTAACATATATCATGGCATGAAAGATAGGCTTTGTTGTCTTAAATTCATAGTGCTAGGATCATAGCAATAGTACTGTTTACAGCGTCCTCTAACTCTATCAGAAGCGTAACATATATCATGGCATGAAAGATAGGCTTAAGAAGCGGGCGTATGACAGCCGGCGGAGAATCTACGGGAATGTAAAAGTTTTCAGCGTGTCTGCGTTTCTGTCCTTCCGAACCCAGGCTTGCCAAAGTCTACTTTTTGCCCATGATTTATTTTTTTTTTCAATTACAATGGCAGCCCCGGCAGCGGCATCAGAAGCCGGCGTGCGGTTCGGTAGTGGTGTGACCAGAGAGGCAACGATAGCGCATATTATTTGAGCTACCGAAAATGGACCCTTGCATGGGAATTAACCCATTCAGTACCGAGGAAAACATCCTTTTCATAGGAAGGACATTATTTGAAGCCTTCAAGAAGGGTTGCCGGTCCTAATGGGATAATGTGTTAAATATATATCATTTTGTGTACCGCAGCCAATCCACTATGGTGGTTCGCGGGCAGTTTAGTCTAGATACACGTCAATTCTTGTTCTATTGAACTTAGTTCCCAAGATTTATGAAATTGACTAGCAGGTTTCTAGAGTTAATACGGTATGGAATAACGGTTCATATCAGTCATTGGGTTATTGTTTTCGATATCCGTTGGTTTGTTTCTCTGTTCATCTTTCGGTCTGTCTTCTAGCGACATAACTCAAAACGTTATATGGAGTTAAGGTAAAGTCAACTTAGACCACACCCTCACCTGCAAAACCCACATGCACTAGTTTGTGCTGGGGGTATAGGCCCACTGGCCCCAGATGAGTAAGTGTAGTTGCAGTCGACCTCGTGTGACCAAGAACTATGGCGCCAATTTGACGGAAGGAACAAATGACCAGCGAGCCCCCCCCCCCCGCCATCTCTGAGGAAGGCAGTTTCGCCACGGCGCCGTGCATGCACACACAACTGCTGAGTCAGCACACCAAGATCTGCAAAGAGCTCGCTGCCTGGCTGGGCATCGAACTGGTGAGCGATACAAGGTGTTAGAGCTGAGAACGGAAGCATGCAGCTACCATGGCGGCACGGTAGCAGCTTAATAAACTTTGCAGAAACTTTTCGAAGCGTAACGATTGATTAAATTTTTGCTAATGATATGTAAGAAATACTAATTTCCGGACCGTTTTGACAATTTCATTAGTAATCTGTTGGTTGGCAACGTTTGTGTCGTCTTCTTATCTGGTATTGGTATCTGTATTTTTCGTTGATCGTGAGATAACTTATAGTTAAGGCACGTTCGATTGGACAGCGAAACTGAGCGCCGAGATTTGACTTGTAAGAAACTTCAGGCAAGTGTGCTGGTGCAGACCCATCGATTCGATTTTCAGGTGTTGACTCTTAAATGATTATCATTGGGACTACCTGAAGTCAATCTTCTTCTATAAAATTTTGTTTTCAGTCGATTCAGTATAAGCGGGTTGCTTCTAACAGCTGGTGTGCGATTCTAAGTGACGCAGCCAAAGTTCCAGTATGAATTTCCGGACAAGTCAAGTCGAATGAGCTTAGATTGACTTTGACGATGCAATCGAACATGTCCTTATAAAACCTAAGGGGTTTGTTTAAACTAGAGTAGACTTTCCAGTAAGAAGAACATTCATAATATCCCTGAAAGAAATATTTGCGGTTTATGGACTGAACAGCAACTTATCAGTACAATACAATAATTCACTTCGTGTATTTATTTCCTACACAGTATGTGATCCTTTGGGTCAACATCTTCTTTGCTTCTCAAAGGAATATTCGACACTGTGCCTGTAGGCATGGATAAATTTATATATAACGTAGTCCAGTTGTAGTTTCTTTATCACTTTTGTATTTAGCATGCACGATCATGCAGCCGAGTTCAGGCGCCTCCCCCTCTCCCATTTGAGATAGTGTCACCTAACCTAGGTTAGGTTAGGTTAAAAACCTATTTAAAAGCTATTCCCTTACACTCTGCCATCGCCGGGTATTTTTCCCCATAGGAAAACAATGGGAACTTCAAGGTCCAATATCTCAAAAACTAGGGGCGAGCGAAAAAAACGGACTTCAGGTTCAGATTCTGCATCGATACTACACTAAATAAAAAAAAAACTTACGTTTTTTTGCTTGCCTCTCCTTTCCGATGCAATGCATAATATGTATAGCAGATGAATCATCTCTTGTACGGCAAGAGGGTCGTTTCTATATCAAATTTATCAAATCGAACGATTGAAGACGACTAAGCACCTCTGAGTGCACTTTAAACACTAGGTTGTACTTCCACTGTTAATATTTTTATTCTATATACATATATTTTTGTGTATTTTAATGATACACAAATTCAGCAGATATATATATCATATTGCTGAAAATATAAATACCAAAAAAGAAAGAAGGAGGCGGCGCTTACTTGAAGTGGTTATATTCTACCGTGGTTAAAAAAAAAAAAAAAAAAAGATGACAGCGCTACCCCGCTGGTTTCATACTGTAGAAGCTACCGTATAGAAGGTCAGCCATGTGGTTTTCTCTAGCTGCTTGTGAATCTTTCCATAAAGTTATGTTGGTGTACGTACTGCATGCAGTGACAATGCTGACTGCACTGGCTGTAGAGTACGGGCAGCCTAAGAACTAGGAAGCCGTTTCCGAAATTTTTAAGCGTGTCGGCCCTGAAAGAGAAGCAGCTTTTGGCATACTGTACACCAGATAGTCATTAGAGCTGTAATTAATTATACCTATGCACTGTGTGCACATTTACTCTGACAGAATTGTTAGCAGCCCGAGAAGCAGTTTTGCTATTTTAGCTTCTGAGACAGCCAGAAATTTAGCTAGGGTAGCATATCAAGCAATCTTACAGGAGCTCCAGTGTATTACTTTCTACACACCGTACATCGTGTGTGCGTGAGCATGCATTCATGCCATATCGTTATCTAACTGGGGTAAATTTGCGGACTTATGCTTAGAAAATCGCTATAAAAACCTGCTTGAAAGATGCAGGGCCATCAATCGCGCAAGCACTGGAGCAAATAATGATATTTTGGCTGGACTGTCCAGCGTCGAACAAGATATGCAAACGAGTCATGTTCATGAGAAGAACGGCTTGTAAGAAGTGTGAGTTATAGGTGATTTAGGAGCGATGAAGTGGAACCAATGCCTTGAGATGCGCAAGTCTCAACTTCTTAGTGATAATTGGGGATAAGCTTTGATAGTTACAAATCTGTGTCGAGTTGGAGAGCGAGAAAACTTGGTTAACAATCTGTGTTTTATATATATGCCACACGTGAGCTGCTGTGGTAAGAGTGGTAGCAAAAAGGAGTACGGTAGATATGAAATGGTATGATTTACGTCCAGTGTTTGCAACAAGAAGATGCGGTTCTTCAGTAGTAAAACTGGTAATATAGTTCACTGAAATTTATACTTATCATCCGACAATAAATTGTTAGAATGCACATACTTATACACTACAGTCTTATATGAGCGGTATTAAAACTGGTTACAATTCACATTTCACTCTAGCATCTCCATTATTCACGTACACTTAACCGTCATGAGAACTTTATAAGAAACTATTCAGAATCTACATTTCTTTTCCGTACATTTGTCATACCTGTAAGCACTTCTGTCAAAAGAAGTGTTGGAACATCATGCAGTCTAAAATGCATTTTAGTTTTACTTAGATATTTTGGGGCACTCAGTTTTCCCAATTGAAAAGAAGCGCGGTTATACTTGAAAGTTACACAATCTGTAAGTGTGGTCTAACACAAAGTTCGCCCGGCTGAATTGCACCAATCGTTGCACAGGTAAACTGAGGGTGGCAATGCTCGACACTCACACTTAAACAGGTTTAGGTTCGTACAACTACAGGGAATCACTTTAGAATTATTCCTCTCTACGGGCAAAAGTAGCACTCACACTATATGACGGCATAAAGTTGCAACTTCTCAATCAAGGGATCTTGTTAATTATTCATGGGAGAAGATGTACAATCTGAAGGTATTGTCTAAAACAGTGTTCGACGGGCTGTTAATTCAATCACTGAAACCAAAATCAGGACGGCAATGCTCAACACATACACACAACAGATGAAGGTTCGTGCAACATAGCAACAGTATAGATTAATTCACTTGGTGAACAAAAGGAGGCAAGTTCTAGTATTGTGCACATTTTCTGTTAAACCGCGCACGACACTAAGTAAATGTAGAGTACCGTGTCTATAGCTCACTAGGACTTTTGAACTAGGGGGGAGAGGAGAGGCGAAATTTTCCCCACATAGCAGAGCCAAGGAGCGCCTCACCCCAAGCGGGGGACGAGAGCACACGAAATGCGTGCTCACTGCTATGACTAACTCTATTCTACAATCTATCCTGTACATTTTAAAGACTAGCCAATATCTTTCCCACACTTTGGTCGTGGGCCGAGCCCATAGTTCGTTTTCCTAAGATAAAGGCCGCTGAACCTGCGTGCCATGTTGCTAAGCAGATGGCTCTACTGCCACAACGGCTTTTGGCGTTCGAACATTGTAATTTTGAGCCCGCATGATGAACACTACATTCTTACTTGATAAACTTCTTTTCTTGTGACGTTTATTACTTTCCTATGTGTATACCTACTACGTAGTCGTGCAAATATATATTTATATATATACATATTTTTTTTTCCTTTTGCGACTCTATGTTTTCATAACAAGCAACGAGCTATTTTTCAAAGCTAAGCAGGTTTAAAAAAAATGAAGCACTACAACTCTTGAGGATCAATTCCGGGAATAATGTTTGCCATTGTGATTCAGGGCTGAAATTTCACGGTATCTCATCTTGCTATGCAGTAGATGAATTTTCTCCTTTCTAAATCCTAAGGAGCGTGACGGAGGGAAGCACCAACGAACGGAGCAAGCAATCATCAGCTGTGTAATATTATATAGTGGATTATCCTCGAACTAGTAGTGTCTAACATGCAGTAAATATATTCGTGCAATTTAAATTTTACCTTGGAGTTAGACAGTTGACACGTATTGTATACTACTACAATACTATAATGAATAGAAGTAGTCGGCACCAAGAGCTAATATAAGAATCCATCATAATACTGTTCTTTACTAACTGCACTCCAAGTGCTCCACAAGTAAATATAAAAAAATTCTTTGATAGCGTTAAGATGGATGCCGTACTTTCGAAATCATGAGCTTTGAATCAAAAGAGAAAAACGCATCATTAAAATTGGAGAAACCAGTTAAGTGTCTTATAGTTTTTTCTATTTTTTGGTTGAAATTCAATCGTAGAGAAACGTAAGAAAAGCATGAAAGGTAGCTGGTACCCCTTCGAACAAGCAATAATCATTTGCTCATCCGTGGAAGTTCTGAAGGGTGAAAGTCTTTAGTTTTTGCGCTTTTATTTATTGGAAGTAGAAAACCTAACCTGCATTGCAAAGTAGATTGATTGAGTTCCTTCGGCCTCCAGAACAGACATCAACGTCAAATTAGAGTACAGCAATACTCGTTGAGGAAACAGAAGCCGCCGAACTATGTAGTGCTGAATGACAGGAATGCTAGGGATCTTCTTATCTGTAATATCAGATAACAGAAAAATGTTTGAATACCAAAAATTATTCTACGGATGTAATAGTTGTTCCACTTGTTACGATAAAAAAAGCCTTTGATGGCTAATTAGAACTTACTGATTTGTTTTCTTGTCGATTATGTTACGGTTCAACAGATATAAATGCCTAAATGCCTTCACCCTAAATGGACTTACGGAAATTAGGTCTCTTGTTGGAATCGCGCGGCTAAAACTCGGCGGTCTAGGGTAAAATTTTAAGAGTTCTCCATTTGCCTAAAAAAAGTTGAAGGACAGAGTGAAGTGCTTTAACCACACCTCGATTATGGTAAAGACTGAGAAAATTACGCGGGAGTTTTCGAACTAACATAATTTTTGGAGGCTTGCTTGTAGAGCGGCTTCTCTCTGCCACAAATAATAATTATAATAACAATGGTTTGATGGCCAGATCAAATGATTTGTTCACTCTATATTTCATGTTCCCTGTTATAAGCAACAATTAAACTAAGCACAAAACTTTACTTCTCATCGTGCGTCTGGTAGTGGAGCTCTAAACGCAAAATCTCCCATTAACTGACGTTAAAAAGAATGGGTACAGGCAAACCTACGTTCGTATCGAAAAGTTGACCAGCTGCAGATGGCATCGCGGCGGGGCAGTATTATAGTCGACGGAGTGTTATTTATGAATCGTGTTTTTTTTTCTGGCAGACGGTGGCTTATGTAATGAATGATCTGCTGTAAATCTACATTTCACATTGCTCTTGACGCGAACATGATAGAAGTATCACTTCCAACTCTAAAACGTAATTCTTAGCAGTAATGGAAACGGGTTTATGCTTTTAACTTCCTGGGGAGGGGGGTTGGTTTAAAACTGAAATGCTAACAATGATTTGGCGCAATTTTACTGAATGGTCATTGACATCTGCTACCTATGAAGTACTATAATTAACTAGAGAAGCATTCTGAGAGCGTATACCTCCGCAAAGCGAGACAAAAGACTTTAATCGGTCCTGAAACTAGAAGTTTGTTTTCATCATCACCAAAATTTGATCATTTGTGTCTCGTGACATTGAAAACTGTTCTTGTAATTTTCTTGAAAATCCGCCTGTAACTTTTTGATTTACGTTCTAATAAACATCAAAACACACATAGAGATAAACGGACCCACAGATCATTACCAAAATTTGGTTACTTGCTCTTCGTAACATTTCCAACAATTTATGCAAATTTTATGAAATCCATTCATAACTATCTAAGTTATGCTACCAAGAAGAAAAAATGAGCAGACAAACACACACACAGATCGTTGGACGGATCCACACCAGAAGTTAATCATCTGTTCCTCCTAATATGCCTGTTGTACTCCCTGTAAATTTTATAGAAATACGTCCATAACTCTTTGAGTTATTTTGGTGACAGACAAAGAAACAGGAAAACTCTGACAAAAACATAACCACTTCCACGGAAGTAATAACTATAGAGCTGCACTTGGAGGGCGTAGACCTCAACCAGCGGAGTAACGCACAGCAAAATTTAACAATTATCAGTTTCTTCTTAACATTCTGAACGATGCTTGCAAATTTAATGAATGATCTTCCAAAACTCTTTGAGTTACATTGCTAGCAGATAAAGAGACAAGCAAGCAGTATTGCAGACAAACAAGCACGGCAAATATTTAACGTATTTGTCATAGGAGTAGGTAAATATAATTAATATCATGTCCTCTTCAGGAATAATGTTTTTTCTATCTTCAAAGCATTATCGATGTTAACACAGTAAATAGTACTTTATTTTATTTCTTTTATCATAACACTAAAATAAAGAACCATGAATATTTAACCATGATTATTTGAATTTATATCGTGACTATCATCAAGTAATAGGATTCGATATATTGAAATTGGACTCTCTAATCAACATACGCAAAAGTTGATCAACTAGGGACGAACTAGAATCTATAGCACACAAATAGGATGCAAATTAGCGAGCTATTTTAATTTTTCACTCGATGCACTTGGATGCAAGAATGGGACTATTCGGTAGCATTGGATGACACAAGCCTGCAGAGGGGCGATCCTCATGTAATAAAACAATGTTGTTTGTTCGGGCTTCCACACTGAAGCTTTTCTTAGTAGGTAAAGAAGCACCAAGCTACATATAAAAAACATTTCTGTACATTTTTTGCAAACGTTTCGGATCATATAAAATCCATCTTCAGTGCTAATTAAAATTACAAGGCCGAAATAAATGTAAGTACAATGGTACAGCAATAATAGTTTCTTAATTTCTTTAGAGCCTTCTGTGCAGACTTTATAATTTTCTTAGGAGTCTATAAGTATTTCAGATCGAGTTAAGTAGTAACCGTTCAACCCCCATCGAAACAAGACAAAGTTTATTATTTTACTTGTTTGCTACCGGATATTTCCTAGCTCGCTGATGAACATATTGGATGTGACATTTGGTCAGACCAGGCGGTTTTTTTTTATTGAGAGCTGCATGAGCTTAACATTTAGCCCCAGCAGGAACCGCAAGACAAGGACGGGAGTTATGTTGATTTTCTGCTGCTATTGGCCCAGTCGTATAGCACTCCTTTCGTAATTAAAGATCAAATAGCCAGGTGCCATACTTATGTTATGTATCCTTTGCATCGCGTCAACTAGGGGGGGGGGCAATGCATGTTGGACTGGCGGGTCAACATATGCTAGGTACTAAAGCATTTCGTGTGGTCTAGAAAGAGACAAAATATAATTCCAGATTTTCTTGAAACTAATATAAGAAAACTTTGCTGTTGAAATACACTAAGAGAAAATTTGATGCACTCAAGTGCATCAAATTTTGCATTTTGCATGCATTTTTTGTCCTAAAACCAAAACACGAAAGTGCAACATAAAGAGAAAGTGCATCATGATGATGCATAAAGGGTCTTATGATGCACTTGGTCACCTTGATGCACTTATGTGTTTCGGTTTTGGGACAAAGCCGATGATGCACATAGGTGCATCAACAACAGGTAAAATTGATGCACCTGAGAAGACGAAACTTCGAATTACAATAGCGATCTGCGTGTTAGTATGTAACCACATCTCGCTTCTCATGTGTAACAAAACTACAAGGCTTTTGTTTACTTTCTTTTTGCGGAAATATGTTTTTCTGACTGAAATATGTTTTTCTGACTGAAATATGTTTTTTCTGTCTGCTGCGATGACACACCAAACTACGCCATGAAACACCTACGTGCATCCTGATGCTCCTCTGTGAAACACCTACGTGCATCGAAAGTTTTCTCAGTGTAACTCATAATAAAAACTATATGTACACCTAGAATACTTTTGGCATCGACATTACGTAAGCAGAAAAATCGCCAGCCAGAGATCGTTTTCTTTTTACTTTAGTTTCTGTTTAACGAAATAAGAAGATGGCAATGTATGTTTTTCAGAAACGCAATGGGATGGATTCCCCTCTGCTAACATTTGATATTGAATCCGAAGCAGACGTTACGTAGGGCGCAATTCTTCTTCCATAGCAGTCTTAACTGCAGCGCAACCAATCAATATGTTTTACTACAATTTTTTGCCGTCGTGTTTGGACGACTGGGTGCTCTAGTTTATTATCAGACGTGTAGTATGGTTTGGCCGGCAGCCTTGATGATAGCCGCGGTGTAAATGGGCGGCTAGGTGTAGTCCTCCATTGCGCATTAATGAATCCCTGATGCGGCGGACAGTGCAACCAAATTTGGGTAAGATTGTCAGTCATAAAACGGGTATGGCTCTGCCCTACAGTACCCGGCTATAATTGTATTATCTGAGTAAGATGCATAGCCCAGTCCTGCTGTGTATGCTAGGGGTACAACAAAAGGGGTACAAATCTTCGGGGCTAAGGCAAAATAATACAAGTTGGTTGACAGATATTGAAGCAAACGTGCAGTGCCTACAGGTAAGACAGGAGTTCTTGCGGTTACACATCGCCCGCAGAAGAGTAAAGGGTGTCACATAAACACCGACATCCACTGATCTCTCAGTCTTGAAAAGTCATTGCTTCCGGAGTGCTGGAGTGGTACCTCCACCATGGTAGGTTAAAAGTTCTTTTAAATTTACCGTGGCGACCACTCGCCGCACCGTCACCAGAACAACACTCGATTTCATTTTACTACTCCAGATACTAACTATTCAATCAATCTAATAGGCATTGTTCACACCTATTGCTTATAGGGGAAATGATATTGCCTCTTAGTGTAATAAGCTTAGAGTAAGCCTTCAATTTCTACTGTATAGCCAGTAATTTTGGAGATCCTCTAAGGGCAAGATTTAAGTGGTAAAAATTCTTGAGATTTTGTAGCAAACGGAGGAGCATGAATAGGCTTCACCATAAATTTAAAAATTTGCACTATTTTAGAATGAAATGTTTGCAATGGTATATGGCAATAGTCTTTTATAGTTGTCTTTCAAATAAATTTGCATCAAAAGTTACGAATAATATTTAATTAGAGATAAATGTAACTATGGTTAACATTGTTTTTGTTAAGATTTTAATCCCATAGAAAGTACTGGCAGTATATAAAAAAGAAAAATAAATGCTGGGGAGAAATCGGTTCAGTCTCCAAGCTCATATAGGAGCTATACACTACTATGGGTTCTTCCTGATAGAGCTAAATCTGCTATATAGATGCTAGGAACCTGAATTTTCCTAATATCTCATGTGAAAGACTTGCTCATAGACGCAGATAATATTCAGATCGGTAAAGTGACTAAATATTGATGCATATTTATTTTTTCTCTATAGTACGTTCCGTCCAACTTTACTTTTCCTTAAATTATACAGGTCTCAAGAGTTTTCGGTAGCTAAATATATAGGAATGATTCTACGTTTGATCTAATACAGCACAAATCAGGTTCCTAATCTTTAACGATCTAGTAAATAACGTGATACTTCGCGCAACGTGTTGCGCAAATGATTCCCAACCCTTATCGTAATGCATGGTAACATATATAGCAGAGAGCTCAAACATGATACCAGAGCTCGGCATCTCCGATTATGGTACGATGTTGCGATGGCAAAATCGACGGTACAATGGCCATCGCCATCGTACTTACGATGGAGAATGTAATACCATCGCTCCATCGACATCGGAACGAAAATCGCCAATTTTCATCTTCGATGACCATTATAGGCGTCACAATCGGCGATGGATCTTAGAATTAACACATTTTAAAAATACTAAGATCTCAAGCCACAGACATGGAATAAAAGCAGCATCTCATATGACTTGGGCCTGTGTGCGAATTTTACACCAGTAATACTATTCCTACCTGATGAACTATGTGAAATGAAAAACCCAGGTTATTAGGATTAATTAAAGCCTGCTTTAGAAAGTTTAATTATTATTCGCCTAGTAGCTAATATGCTCCAAATCTAGTGACCTTTCAAAACCTTAATAGTAATTATCATTGTTAGATCTGGGGAATGTATTAAAATAAACGGTCATTTTCCGATGAGGTCAGTAATGACATTTAGTATGTTTGTCGACATACTTAGATAAAATAAGGCATTCTAAGACGTTTTTCATGAATAACGTTTTCGCTACAATAGCTTAGTTTTCTAGATATTTAACTTTAAACTTTACATTGTTTTCGTGCGAGAAAAAACAAGATTCGCCATTACGATTAGCACGATATCGCTTAACACTGTTTATATTTGTATATTTCTCACAGAATATTAGCAGAACCAGTCCTTTCTTGCCTAACCTTAATGAGTAGGAACAACGTTGTTGCTGAAAAGCTTTTACCAGGCTTCATTCTTGATGCCTCACCACGGCCGTAATGGCGTATCTTAAATTGTTCCACAAGAAACAATGGCTACTTTAAAGTCAAATACCTTTAAAAGTATGCATTTGCAAATAAAATGTTATTCATGAAAAGTCTTAGAATGCCTTATTTTCCCTAAACATGTCAACAATAATGCTAATTGTCGTTAATGGCCTTTTTGAAAAATCCACCAAATAAACTTTGCAACCCGCTCATTGTTGTAATGCTACTAAAAAAACAATGTTTCAAATTCATAAGGCAGTTTTTTGTAGTTTTACCCTTATTTCTTTACTTCATCGGCATCGAAAGTACAACCGGTGACGATGCATATCGTTTGCCATCGCCGATTGCATGTTCAGTCATTTCATCGGCCTACTTCTTCCTCATTACTCCACCGTCGATGGAGAAAATGGCCATCGCCGATTGTTTGATACAATTTCCATCGGACCATCGCTATCGCCGAAGGATATTTGCGATGCTCCATCGTTACATAGTAGTTTTTCTGATGGCGATGGTCTACACACCATCTTCATCGTATTATCGGCGATGGTTTTCGTGCCAGGCACTGCAAAATACAAGTTATGATGTTGCAACGCGGCAACTGTTGTCATTATTAGCACCAATAAAACTGACACGGGGTCCCATTAATTAACATACCAATGTCAAACGTCATGATTATCATGATCTACAGTATGTAAGGGCGGGTGCAACAGCGAGAGCACAAAATGCGAAACGGTCTTTACATCCCTTCCGATCACGTTCCCTCGGCTTCGGCTTGCACAGTTTTACATCATTCTACTGGGGCTTGGCCACCGCCAGGCGACGCAAAGCTAAACGACAGAATGATACACAAACAAGCCGATCATCACCAACAGTTATTCAGCTGTTTTTTGATGTAAATTACAAATGAACTATTCTGAAATATTTAGACATTATTACCAACAGACAGGCAGCGGTAAAAAACATGATATCCTTGGCGGAGGTACATAAAACTGTTAACAATCTCTGCCGCCATCACAGGGTGTATGCAATATCGAGTGCCCGTGGTAAATGATCGAATACCTCTTAGTTTTGAGCGAATTTAATTATTTCGCTATTATATTCTTAATTGAATTGGGTGCTCCAGTACGTTAAGGTCTAGTCGCTTAATCTGTTGCTGTATGGAACTGGAACGTTTGATATTTTGTGTTCCTCTGAGCAGCGGCTTTAACTTCACGAGACGCAGTTTAATGACATAACTTTTCAGGGCTTGTCCATCAAAAATTGGCTAGGCACGTGTATGGTGGTAATTTCCCATATGTAGCACTGGCAACGGAGTTTTCAATTATTTATTACACGTATAGAACCCTCTGGCATCGACAGGCGAAGAGAAGTACAACGAATTCTCAAATTAGCTCCTGCCGCTGACTACTTCCCCTGTACTACACAGTATTATATATAGATCTTGAAGAGTCTAGAACAGTGGTTCTCAAACTTTATACAGTCTGAGCGAACTTACAATACTAGAGAAATCTGCTGGAGCACTGTGAGTAAAATAAAACTATTGAGTTGCAATTACGTCAAATGCATTGAAAAATTAACACATGTAGAAAAAGTAAACTAACATACAGTACCTCTACGAAGTTCATTCATTCCTGTGTTAATGAGAGACGTAAGCTTGATGGGACCTTGCAAACACTTTCTTCTTCAGCAATGCTTTAACGAGTTCCTCTTATTTTTACGCTTGATAGAGGAGGGGTTTGAAACGCCCAGGTCACCTAAATATGAGTTGGAAAATTGCAATAAAGTAGCCAGCGATTCTTTAGGTATCGACACTCGTTCTTCTTTGATAGAAATTCAAAAGCTTCAAGCGACAGTTCTTTTTATTCAATCATCAGTCCACGACCAGTAGACAAAACTGTCAGTTCTGCTTCTGTTGGCGCTAGAATCTATAGAATGTAGAATCTATTGCAGCTTCTCAGCGGGATTCCAATTTATCCGTTTTGAGCACTGATTCTTGCTGGAAAATAATAACTCAAATTTTCTCTTAAAATTGATAGGTGCTCAACTGTCATTGGTAGAATTTCAATTTTGCAGTTTTTGCTTACCAATAAAAACGTTTGGAGATTAACATCTATCGCTGCTCTTCTGCAATCCGTAGCCTTCTCTGAAACTTTTTATTTAGTCATAGCATGTGAGGATATTTTTTCTCCTTCCCCTGAATGCCGGAGTTCAAAATATTGAGATGCTGAAAAATACAAGCGGAATATTGTAACTTTGTAATCCAAAATTCAAACTGAATTAAACAGGTCGCAAAAATGTGACAGTATCATTGCTTAGAAAAAAGTGGAAAGGTCCTATCGTAACTCGCATTCTCGGGTAAGGACGTTGCTTCTTGGAAGCTACAACATGTTTGTGTGTTGAAGTAACGGTCCGTGTTGAACTCCCGTATTGGCGCAAAGCTATTCAAACAGGCATGATTCAACTGGTCTTGTTTTAATAAAGTTCATCCTTGGTATAACTCGATCTAAGGTCCCCTTAAATCCTTTTCTCACGTTCTTGACATCAAAGCTTCTTTCCGAAGGAAGCAATGGGCAACAATAACGCCCTCGCTTTGTTTCTTTATGGAAGTTACTTGACCATTGTTACAGTCAATCGCAGCTATCGCAGAAGGAGCTCCATCGGCGCAAATGGCTACTCTCGATTTCCATGATAACTGTCACTTATGAAGGTAGTTATTCAGGGTGTTGAATTAAATTATTCTCATTGAGTGTCAAACTTAATTCTTTGCAAAAAAGAATCTAATTCCTTATTACATTTCGTTAATGAAACGAATAAATGATACGAGTCTCGTCTTGTTGGTAATGTGGGTTGACTCAACTTGTAGTGCAAAATCGGAACACTGGAGTTCATTATCTTAACACATACACTATTCTCAATATCAGAAGGCATTTCCAAAATACGACTGTTAACAATATCAATGAACACAGGTATCTGATTTATTTTACTGATATTGCCTGTTTCTTGTCAAACAGGCAAATAAATGGCTAGCCCAGAGTATAGCTGATATATTCCGTGCGAGCAGTTCTGAGCTTTGGTACAACGCAGTTTGAGTTTTATCAAAAACAGTCATTAAACTTTTTATAGAATCAGCTGTATTTCCTTCCTGTTTGGACATTCTCTCAAAATAACTAGTGGGTTTGCTTTGCAAACGAGTGTTCACTTTTAAAATCTTAACTAAGTTCACTGGGAAGCATTAATTCATTTGATTTTTATTGAACAGGTTAAACACTCTGGCTAGACATATTATCGTTTTCAGTAAAAAAGAAAAATAATGATCAAATAACCCTAATCGTTTTTACGAGCTGACCGCTGTTTTGCTTTCTTATACTATAGCACAACGACTTCCCACGCTTGATTGCTCACTTTCATGATTTCATTTATCAATATCACGGTTGTTTTAAAGAGACTCGTCCATTTATTTTTATGGGTGAATTATACATAAAAACAATTATATCAGTAGTAATTACAATGAAACTTATAGAATACACAATACATTTATTCTTGATGGCACTTCAAACGA
Source organism: Parhyale hawaiensis (assembly GCA_001587735.2). Taxonomy (NCBI): domain Eukaryota; kingdom Metazoa; phylum Arthropoda; class Malacostraca; order Amphipoda; family Hyalidae; genus Parhyale; species Parhyale hawaiensis. The sequence continues at coordinate 17,276,783 of LQNS02278170.1, read as the reverse complement.
CACGCCCGCTCGTCAACATCTGTTGTGCTACATAGTCAGTTGTCACTGGATGAGAACCAGTGTCGGTGTAAATATGTCCTTCCAGCCACGTTTTTTACGAGTTTTGAAAGCGTGTAGCATTTGCAGACCCGAAGCTAGCTGCAAGAAAAGTAACTTATAACACGACTTATAACTCATATATATATATATATATATATATATATATATATAATAACGTTGCAACGAAGCAAGTAGAGTGTTCGTAAATAAATTATAAAATATAGGCAGCAACTTGATATAGGTTTGTCGTTTATAACGTATCCGGAAAGATTTTCCAGGAATACTACGGAGTGCACTTCAAAAAGCTCTAGAGAGCACCCGTGCGCTCAGGCACACTGTTTGAGCCCCACTGGTCTAGAACGAAGACAAAAGAAACATCCTTATGTGTATTTACAGTACCTTTGCGAGATAATGAATGATTATTATTATTCCCTGTCCGACAGCCCTTTTTTGGAGGTTTAATAAGCAGTGGTCCTGACCAAATATTGTATAGGCTTTGTTGTTAGTGGCCCTCCGCCTCCTCGAGTCGAAAGAAAACATATAATTTGAATCTTCAACGGGGCCACAGAACCATAAGTACCAATTGCTTTTTTATTTAGGAAACGATTATACGTTTAATACCAACCTGTGATTCTGGGCTGTGTTTTTCTTTTCATGGAACGTTATACTTCTTGAAAATGCTGCAATTTGGTCATAGGTCTAGTAGCAGAGGTCGGTGCTGATTCTAGTTGGATAAGTTGTAGTGCGAAGTGTCTAAATACCATACATTTTCGTGTAAAAGAATAGAAATGGTTCAACTTGATGTGCAACGATTGAGAAAAATTCCACTGATAAGTTAACTGAAGAATTGTTGTACACGATACGTGAACCTGGTCCTGTTTATAAGAGGATGATCTCGGCCGGAAAACAAACAATGATATGAAATGATGAGCTTCAACTACAAATTTTCACTGAGAGAAAATTCGATACACTTGGATGCATCAAAATTACATGCATTTTTGTCCCAAAACCGAAACACGCAAGTGCATCATAAAGAGAACGTGCATCATGATGATGCATATAGGGTCTTATGATGCACTTGGCCACGTTGATGCACTTATGTGTTTCGGTTTTGGGACAAAGCCGATGATGCACCAAAATGCATCAAGAACCGGTAAAATTGATGAACCTGAAAAGACGAAATTTCGAATTAAAATAGCGATCTGCGTGTTAGTAAGTAACCACGTTTCACTTCGCACGTGTAACAAAACTATAAAGCTTTTGTTTACTTTGTTTTTGCGGAAATAAGTTTTTCTGACTGAAAAATGTTTTTCTGTCTGGTGCGATGACGCACCAAACTACGCCATGAAACACCTACGTGGATCGAAATTTTTCTCAGTGCTTCGTACTGTAGACAGCTAGAATGTCATAAATTGCAATCTACTATATAATAATTCACGTCGTGTTTTTATTTATTTATTTATATATTTATATCTTTCCTGTCACGCTCTATGGGAATAAGATAGGAGAAAATTCAGATTTCAAAATGTAAANATACGACCCTCAACAATATCAATGAACACAGGTATCTGATTTATTTGACTGATATTGCCTGTTTCTTGTCAAACAGGCAAAATAAGTGGCTAGTTCAGAGTATAGCTGATATATATTACTTGCGAGCAGTGCTGAGCTTTGGTACGACGCAATTTGAGTTTTATCAAAAACCGTCATTAAACTTATTATAGAATCAGCTGCATTTCCTTCCTGTTTGGACATTCTCTCAAAATAGCGAGTGGGTTGGCTTTGCAAACGAGTGTTTACTTGTAAATTCTTAACTAAGTTTACTAGGAAGCATTGATTAATTTGATTTTTATTTTACAAGTTAAACACTCTGGCTAGAGATATTATCGTTTTCAGTAAAAAAAACTAATGATCAAATAACCCTAATCGTTTTTACGAGCCGACCGCTGTTTTGCTTTCTTACTAGCACAACGACTTCCCACGCTTGATTGCTCACTTTCATGATTTCATTGATCAATATCACGGTTGTTTTAAAGAGACTCGTCCATTTATTTTTATGGGTGAATTATACATAAAAATAATTATATCAGTGGTAATTACTGTGAAACTTATACAACACACAGTACAATAATTATTCTTGATGGCACTTCACACGACAGGCCCGCTCGTCAACATCTGTTATGCTACATAGTCAGTTGTCACGCTATTCCAGTCACGTTTTTGCTAGTTTTGAACGCGTGTGAAATTTGCGGACCCGAAGCTAGCTGCAAGAAAAGTAACTTATACCACGACTTATAACTCATAATAACGTTGAAACGAAACAAGTAGAGCGTTCGAAAAGACTTGATGAAATATAGGTAGTAACTTGATATAGGTTTGTCGTTCATAACGTATGCGGAAAGATTTTCCAGGAATACTACGGAGTGCACTTCAAAAAGCTCTGGAGCGCACCGGTGCGCCAAGGCACACTGTTTGAGCACCACTGGTCTAGAACGAAGACAAAAGAAACTTCCTTATATTATTTACAGTACATACCTATGCGAGATAATGAATGATTATTATTATTCCTTGTCCGACAGCCCTTTTTTGGAGGTTTAACAAGCAGTGGTCCTGACCAAATATTGTATATGCTTTGCTGTTAGTGGCCTTCCGCCTCCTCCTCGAGTCGAAAGAAAAAGGTATAATTTGAATCTTCAGCGGGGCCACAGAACCATAAGTACCCATTGCTTTTTTATTTAGGATAATACCAACCTGTGATTCTGGGCTGTGTTTTTTTTTTTTCATGGAACGTTATACTTCTTGAAAATGCTGCAATGTTGTCATAGATTTAGTAGCAGAGGTCCGTGCTGTTTCTAGTTGGTTAAGTTGTAGTGCGAAGTGTCCAAATACCATAAATTTTCGTGTAAAAGAATACAAATGGTTCAACTTGATGTGCAACGATTGAGAAAAATTCCACTGATAAGTTAACTGAAGAATTGTTGTACACAATACGTGAACCTGGTCCTGTTTATAAGAGGATGATCTCGGCCGGAAAACAAACAATGATGTGAAATGATTAGCTTCAACTACAAATTTTCACTGAGAGAAAATTCGATGCACTTGGATGCATCAAAATTACATGCATTTTTGTCCCAAAACCGAAACACGCAAGTGCATCATAAAGAGAAAGTGCATCATGATGATGCATATAGGGTCTTATGATGCACTTGGCCACGTTGTTGCACTTATGTGTTTCGATTTTGCGGCAAAGCCGGTGATGCACCAAGTTGCATCAAAAACAGGTAAAATTGATGCCACTGAAGAGACGAAATTCTGAATTACAATAGCTATCTGCGTGTTAGTATGTAACCGCATCTCGCTTCTCATGTGTAACAAAACTACAAAGCTTTTGTTCACTTTCTTTTTGCGGAAATATATTTTCTGACTGAAATATGTTTTTCTGTCTCCAGCGATGACACTCCAAACTACGCCATGAAACACCTACGTGCATTGAAAATTTTCTCAGTGTTTCGCACTGTAGACAGCTAGAATATCATAATTTGCTATATATAATTAATAATGAACGACCATTGTACCATAAATTATTACTTCGAATTTAAATATACGATAGAGTACTGAAACAGTTAACTTGATGGTTTGTGGCACTCCATCACATGAATAAGATTGATTAAATTAAGTGATGAAGCACTCGAGACCAGAAAAATAAGCTAACTTGATTATTTCCGTTGGCAATAAACAGGTATTTAATTCGCATTAGCATACAATGCACTTTAAAAATAAAAATAAAAATTCCTAAGCAAATTGCTGTACAAGCTTCATCACACTCGAGCTTTGCTTTATGGGAATAATAAAAAATGAAACTCTAAATCAGTGACGTGCATAAAAAAATAGAAGCTTCGATTTGCATCACCGGTAGCTCGGGCACTTCTCTGTAAAAAAATGAAAAAACAATATAAATATTCACATAGCGTCCAATACAAAAATATACAATGATAATAATTGAGTCAAGTAAGGTAAAAATGTAAGATAAAAATGATAATATTGACGAGAATTCTGCCCTTTATACGATTTCCATTGAAATGAAATGGCCGCCGACTCCAAGTCACGCACAAAAAACATCATTAGATGATTAACTCATTAGAGGCGGAGGCTGTACTCTATCATTACCTATGAGAGGGCTGTAATAATTTCATTAATATTCGACAGCAAATACCCCACTCCTACTTCAACGCTGCAGTTATCAAGGTTTGGGTAAGATAGCTGTTGAAAAAAACAAGTCTTCTAACGCAACGAAAATGTATTGCTGGGTGGAAAAGTTGTCTGCTCAAGCATTTTTTCCCTATAAATTATGCCTTTTTAATCGCTATAGCTTACAGAGATCGCAAGTGCAGCAAAGTGATTCGCTAATCATAAAGCTGAATTTGATTCCCGTACACGGTGTGCAAATGACGGAGGCTTTGCAACTTTTATGGACAGAATTTTTTTTGTACATCTTGTGGTCTTCAGCGCGTCATCGTCGGCGCAAAAACTAAACTGAAGTGCTACTCATGGAGTGCCTTCGAGTTCCCAGAAAAAAAAGTTTTTTTTATCGTTCGTTTTGATTGCAATATCCTTGCATCTTTTTCGGTGTTACAACAACGAAGTTTATTACCGCATAAAGACTGGCATAGAGCAAACATTTGCAGCACGGTAAAGGACACCTGCTTCAGGTCCTGGAGCAAGGCGAAAGCGAGTACTGTATAGGCAACGGTATATTGTGTGTGTAGACGTGCTGCCTACTGGAGCTCAGTGCACTCTATGTTCGTCTGTTTTGTTGGGAGGTTGCGTTGTGTGTATGTTTATGGAAACTTTGGTTGTCCATCTACATAGATCAGAAGCTTAAATAGTATCGAAAGTCCATTGTTCATGAAACTTAATAAAGTTCTTAGACTAAAACCGACTTGGCATTTGTCATCTTTGACGACAGCACTGATTTCATTGTAAAAAATCTTTTCAATCTCCTGAATATTAATGTCATAATAAAATTTACTAGGACTCGTTGCTCAGAACTTCAGAACAATTATGCTAGAGGAGGAGCTTGAACCAATATGCGCCTCACAGGATCCCGATCCTCACAGGAACGTATAAATAGCATGGTCGCCCAGTGACCTGCAGCAATTAGGATCTAAATCTCTGCTGTTCATGACGATAGCATTGTTTCTGCTGTGATTATAGTCACTTAAGAGCCGCACACTGGAGCTCGGTATACTTGTACCTACCGAAGTATTATTTGTACCGCCATCTGGAATATATTAATTGGTGATTACCAATCCTTTCATTACCCACTAGAGTCAGCACCAGTATTTGTAGCATTACTACGATCCTACATTGACTGAGATACTCGATAAAAGGTAATATTGGATTACCATTATAGCTCTACCGAATTGATACTGATCCGTAGTAGAGACTACAGCATAGCAGTGATCTACGTCTACGATTCTTCTAACTACACCATCTACAAGAGTTGGTAAGNATCTTTTCAATCTCCTTAATATTAATGTCATAATAAAATTTACTAGGACTCGTTGCTCAGAACGTTGCTCAGAACTTCAGAACAATTATGCTAGAGCAGGAGCTTGAACCAATATGCGCCTCGCGGATCCCGATCCTCACAGGAACGTATAAATAGCATGGTCGCCCAGTGACCTGCAGCAATTAGGATCTAAATCTCTACTGTTCATGACGATAGCATTGTTTCTGCTGTGTTTATAGTCACTTAAGAGCCGCACACTGGAGCTCGGTATACTTGTACCTACCGAAGTATTATTTGTACCGCCATCTGGAATATATTAATTGGTGATCACCAATCCTTTCATTACCCACCAGAGTCTGCACCAGTATTTGTAGCATTACTACGATCCTACATTGACTGAGATACTCGATAAAAGGTAATATTGGATTACCATTATAGCTCTACCGAATTGATACTGATCCGTAGTAGACCCTACAGCATAGCAGTGATCTACGTCTACGATTCTTCTAACTACACCATCTACAAGAGTTGGTAAGCGCACCCTAATGCATTCCTACGTAGACACGTGTAGATACGATACCCAATACGCGTAGATACATGTAGCACTACGACAGTGTGTCATAGGCACATTGGCAGAGAGACATAAAGGGCGTGTAGCTAACGCACGTTTATATGCAACTTTTTAAACTCGAAGCCGATATAGAGCTATACTACACAGTTCAGAGGAAGTCACAAGTCGATTGATAAATTTTGGCCTTGACCGTTGTCAGGGTACGTAAGGCTAAGCTTATTATGAAACTTGACATTGTTTTACGTGAAGCTAATGGGCAAAATTTGTTGATGAAACTTTGCAGATATAAACTGAATAAACATATAAATAGGTGGTAATATCTGATCAAAGATTGCAATACTTTTTAACAAGGGAAACAACAAATGAATAAAAATGCTGTGTAACTATGCTAAAGTGGTAAAGCGTTAATAAAATTGGGAAATAGTAGATAAAAAAATAACGTTAAGGCGGTTAGCGTCAATACATACCCTGCAATTTTTAGTAATTGGTCTACAGGAAAGAGAAAACTGAAAATGTGAACAATTTTTGCACTAAACTATGAATTTTTAAATGTTTTGCATTCAAACTTATTGGTATAAAATATTATTTTGGTCGATTATGTTGAGAATTCTAGCCATGTTTTTGTGACCACCGCGCGGATGATTTCCCCTGATCGCGCATGATTCGCACGCTTTTGTGAACGCAGTTTGACGTGATTCTGATAGCAATCAACCGTGATCAGTTGTGAGAATTGATCGCAGCGTGATTTCCTCCGCAGGCTAATCATGCGTGATCATAGAGTGATTTCAGCCGTTGGACAAGTAAAAATTCAAAATTGGAAATGCAAGATCGTGATGTTTTCTGATATTTAGGGATAAATTGAATGATGTTATGATGATTGTTTGTCATATTGACTTCCAGAATTGTTGTTTCCTTAGTTTTATGCCTGTATATGTTCAAAATGTTTTGAATACGCTAGTTCAGTTATGCATTGGCTTCAAAATAAATAAAGGTTCATAAGAAATCCATTCCCTACCATTTTCCGTCAAAATACAATAAAAATATATTTTTTTTCGAAAATTGACAAGGCGTCTCTGGTTTGTTTGCAAAATCATTGACCGTGCTTGTGTTTTGCAGTAATCACGATGATCATGATCACGGTGACTCTAATCACGAGCGTGGCCACAAAAAGACGCCTTATAATCCTTTTCAACCCATATATATTCCTCCCCAAATAATGGGAGGAATTCTACTTATGATTGTACGTGCGGAAATCCGTTGATAACTTACCATGGTTATGCTCTAGTAATATGCACTACCATAAATAGTCTTCGAACATCCATGTACTACCATCAACCATATATTTATAGTCTTCATACATCCATGTACTACCATCGACCTTCGTTTCCTGACAAACCTCAAACAACCAATATTGCCTCCACCAATATCGACCTAAAAATATACTAAAATCAACGCTATGTTATAGTCGACATATTTACCATATCGTTTCGTCATCCATAATCAACTTCAATCTCTCATACGCCACAATATTCCACTATACTCACAACCATTATTTCCAAGTGGGGTATGCATAATTTGTGAGTTGAAGCAACCTTAAATGGTCAGCAATGTCCAGGGCTACGTGTACGATAGCACGAGACACTCGCGGGAAATAATTAAAACTTTAGTTAGCAAAAACTTGACAATGAGTGTCACTGGTTAGTACGCTAAGGCGGTAACGGGCGATAAGGCACTAGACTGTCATTTTCTGAAGTGAATAAGTGGACGACTGGCCTTCAGTAAACGTTGAAAAGATATAAGGGAGTGATAAAAAAATAGCCCACAAATATTATGAGAGGCAGTCAGCAGCATTGGTGAGGGTCGTAAGACTCCATATTTGGGCAATTTGAATCTGATGCAAACTTTAAAGCGTCCTCTGGGACACTGTGGCCGCTTCCAAGGGTGCATCTTTAGTACTTTTTTAACTTAGCTATTCTCCTGATGGTACTTGAGGATTGTATATCGCCGTGTTCTGAACATGAAACATTGGTACAAATACATTTATGTATTATAATAATTCTAACAACGACGTAGGCTTTCATTTTATGTTGAAGAGGAAGATTGAGAACTTAAAATGATTACAGTTATCTATTTGACTGATACTTACAAAACAGCAATTCAACGTAAATGCAGCTTACCTCAAGCAATCATGGACCAAGCTAAATGGAGCCGTTACATCAGCCATGCCAGCACCTCCTCCATTATAGGGACCTCCGAAAGAATTCTTGTCGTACTGAAACTTTTCAACATCTAACTTATCAAAAATTGGAAAAAATACTGTGTGTCAAAATATGAGCGCAGGTAGAGAAAAAAGAATTCTTTCGATATGAGTAAAGTGATCTAACAACTGAACTGCCAATAGTGCACTTAGGTGTACATTGGGAAGACAGACCGAAAATTCCCAAAAGAATCAATAGACATCAACTAAATATACGTATATTAGTTCTAACATACTTTTGGTTTATCAATATGCTCCTGACGCGGTCCCTTCAATTAATCGGCTAAGTTAGAAAATCGTCCTACGTGGTCGACGTGGAGGGCCAAATACATTTATAACATATGCGAAAAAATTGTAATACTAGAGAAACGCTTCTGAGATTGCACTCCACCGCCAAGCAAGGCAGTATTACAGAAAAATTCAGATTGGTTTCGAAAGCAGGATATTCTTTCTATCGTCGCCAAAATTTGGTGATTTGTGCCTCGTGATATTTGCAACAGTTTCCGTAGTTTTCTTGAAAATTCGTCAGCAACTTTTGAGTCATGTTCCGATAAACTTAAAAGTATAGAGACAGATCATCTAGAAAATTTGGTCAGTCGCTCTTCTTTGATAACGTTCGCAATACCAATTCAATGAGTTTTGTTATCCCTCTTACCCATCCAATGAGTATCTCTTTTGCCTATACCCTTCCAATTAGTACTTGTCATCCTCTGTACTCATCCAATGAGTATTTGTCTTGCATATACCCATCTAATTAGTATTTGTCACGCCCAAAGCCTACCAGTCCAATTAGGGCTTGCTTTTTCCGTACCTTTCATTTGCCATGCCCTACCTATTTGTGTTTGTTATGGCTACACCCACCCTACTTAAATCTGGCTTGCTGATATATCCTTGCAGTTAGTGTTTGCCATGCATATCCCATTAGTGTTTGTTATGGCCATACTCATCCAACTACTGTTTCTCATTCACTTATACCCTATGAATTGCTGTTTGCCACGCCCAAACAGTTCCAAGTAGTTTGAATATTGACACCGAAAATGTATCCACTTTATGAAGAACGGGACTAAAACAACACACTTTTCTTCCAAGCCTTCATAATAACTGGAACTGCATGGACACGAAAAAAAATTACTTTTATACGTGCTGCGTATCTCCCTTTTTATATTATTAATCCAATTGAAATACAATGACCTAACGACAATTTTTAAGATTCATATCATCTTGATATTCATAACAAATATATACTAACAAAGAAAATGATCTAAACGTTCAAATACTCATAATGTAGGTTAGTTACCGGTAATAAAACTTAACTACGAAAGCATAATACATAACATGATAAGTACGTACTTAGCTCGTTGATATTTACAAACTTAAAATATTTTTTGCGTTACCTTCTCAGTTATGCCTTAGTTATCTAACACAAGTTCAACAACTAACATACAGTTTATACAAAGTAATTTACTACTTCAATGATGATCACAAGGTTAGAGCACTTGTAACGCTTACGTCTCCATTATGCCTAATTTTTTCCTGATGGACTGCGAACATGACGTGGCTATTTCAATTTCTCATATTACCAGTTGACTCGAACGGTTCGACTGCTCACTCGCGAATGACTTGCAAATGTAGCACCGAGCTGTGTCATGAGGTAGGAGAAAAGGGACAAAGGAGGCGATGGCTACAAGAGGAAAATATTGTCACCCACGGTAGGAGCAGGCCTTGCGTGCTGGTTTGGAGTGCTGAAGGTACCGGAAACGAGTTCCGAGCAAAGTGAGCTGTCTTTGTGGCCCCCGGTGATCTGAGCCAGCAAATTTGCTTGGTGTGCGCACTTACCGCGGGGCACTTACCATGCTCAGAAATTAGAGGTTAAGAGGAGGGGGCACGGATCGTTGAATCTTCCGCTATTATTCTTATTCAAAACTGTCGCTAGGAACTGTATGTTGATGAGAACTGAGAAGAACTAACTTTAGTTAAGGGCTCTCATTAAGAACGGAGTTGTTAAGAACTGACGATGGAGGAGAACTAAGTAGAACTGACTCTTGTTAAGGGCTACCATTAACAACTGTAGCTAAGAACTGACGTCAAGAACTCTCTCGTGAGCAGGCGAACAGCGGCAGACGTCACGTCGTCTGCAATAAGAATACAACCGGGAAAAGAAGTACTCATAAGGGTTTAAGTAGATCGGAAAAATTTCCGGTTTCGAAAGGTAGAAAATTCTGTACAGTCTCACTCTTAGATAGTTGTATTATGGACATTCCTTCACCTCTCTCCACTTGGGCAATCATTCTCCTACCACATTCTTACACTTATTTTATTCTCACTATGATTTGCGCTTCATCTCATCTACTGAAGATCTACCGATCTCGAAACCTGCCTGATATTCGTCCATTATATTCCTGAGCTCAGCCTACAAAACCGAATGCTTCGCTGTCATTCCTGCAAGTTCTCAATTGACCATTGCTGGTAGGCGTCTAGCTCTAAAATTAATTCTATTCCTGCGATCGTAATTTTCTCAGAGAGAGCTACTGTCACGTGCCAGTTCAATGAATCATCATATCTGTCAGCCCTCTTACAGACATTACTTCTATCTCATTCTCTTTTTCTTCGCCTTCTGGCATGCTAAGAGAATAAAAACTACATAAGCTCATTTCACCTGGAGCAGATTCTCTATTAGCTTCCGGAGCTTCCATTGTTTCTTCCCATGTAATATCCTCATTCACCATGGTATCTCCTTCTATAATTTTTGTTTCACTTCTCAAATCCCTCCCTTTCCCTAGTTCCGTTACTGCCTCACCATTCATACGTGGGCTTTCTTCGTTCCTGCCGTTTGACTTCCTTTCAAACTCTTCTTTAAAATTATATTCAGATGCATTCATATTCTCCGGCGCCCCTCTTTCATAGCTTAGTTCCTTAAAAGGTTAAACACTGTCACATATTCGCCTCTTATCACACGCTTCTTGACATTGTCTAATTATTTTCTTCTTCCTTCAGCCCTACTACTTTCAGCTCCCACAGCTATCTCTTTAGCTCCATTCCTTACTTCTTCTCTTGCTTTTTCTACCTCAGCTGCCAGCCTCTTCAACCTCTTGTTAATCCTTTTCACTCTAAGTTTCCTTCTCTTTGCTACCATTGTTATCTTCTCATAACTTCCCCTGAAGTTATCTGTATATATATATATATGTTGTGCGCGTTTGGTGGATTTGCGCGATCGATCGCGCTGCGCGTTTGGTGGATCGTTCAAATTTTAAAATAAAAAAAAAACAGTCCTTGCCTCCCCCAACCTACCCGACATTAAACCCGAATATAGTCCAACTTACCCGAAATTACGGCCTAACACCTACAACATCCACCAAACGCGCACCTCATATGTACAAATATATTTTTACGTTCATTTCTTGGAAATCTTACTCTCCTTTTCTCATCCATGGGCTTACAGGTCCTCGTACCCTCCACCACGGATCCTCCTTGTCGGCCCCATCGTAACCTCTGTTAGCGTCAGTTTTTTCCATCACCTTCCGATCCCTAACTTCTCATGTATTTTCTCTTCAGAGTTCTTCTTTTTATTTCATTTTTGGTTAACATTTTCAGATTGATCACTGGCAATCTCCGTTTCACTGTTCGCGTTTTCTAACTTTTGTTCTTTAGCTTTATCACGATCACCTTGTGTTTCAGGTCCCACAGCGTCCTAATATTGTTCGACTGTTTTTCATTATCCAGTTGATCCGGTTCCTTGCACTATTTCTAACCACACAAACCATCTAATTTATACCACCTTCCATACCTCGTATAGAACCACGTACTCCTCCTCGCATGTTTCATATAGCCATTAGCTATTGCTAAGCAATATTCGTCACACCAGTTATTCAAATTTCAACTCCTGCATATTCACTACCTGTAGCATCTGTTCATTCATACACACACACACCTACACCTACTCACACACTTACAAACACCTACACCTATACACACACCTACACATACACACCTACACACACACTACGTTGATAATAATTTCCCATATTTGCCTTTAAATCGCCCCTATGTATTACAAATTTACTTCCCATTCATAGCTTCATAGGAGCTAAAAGTGCCTCGCCTATGTCTGTCGATCTGCCATAATAGACTACGTAATTGTAACATAGAAGAAGATGAGAGAATATCTCGTCAAAACTACTGAAAAAACAATGTTTTTTTCATGTGAAACAAATGCACAATCATATTTAGTCTATGAGTAGCAACAAAGCTTTTTTTTTTTATTTTGTGCGTGTGTGTGTTCCAATGATGGCACGTTCAATTAGAAGACCTCTTAAAAAAGCGCTCTTCATAAAGTTGGTAAAAGATCAGTTTTTCATAGTCAGCGGGCAGCACTAATATTCAATTTTACGACCATCGAATCATCTTGATGCCTCAGCGATCTCTGTAAGTACAATCAATTATAAAGGCATCATTTAATGGGGGAAAAAAGTCGTTGGAGGCATCTCACCCTCACTTTTTATTAGGCAGTGTTTTTCTATGCTACGCCAACGACTTGTTTTTTATGCAGTTTTCGTCTCTAGTAATTGCAGTGTTGAAATGAGAGTCAGTCAGTTACGGCCGAATATAAATGAAATAATTGTAGGCTTCTCACAAGTAAACAGAGAATAGGTGCGGATTATTTATGAATGAGTTATGGAACAGCATTTTTTCGGCTTGGAGTGAGCAGCCACTTTCTTTCAATCGAAGTGACGAAGTGCAAATAAAAAAGTAAAGTTATGGTGATTTCTTTGCTTTGGAGAGAACTTTCACTTCATCTATATGGAAATGATTAATTGCATAGGACTCCAAATCAGTTGTTGATTTTTTAAAGATTTTTTATTATAAAGATAATCAGTTAACGATGTAAATCGAAATAGTTATGGGTTATTGAGACCAGATCAATTACTTGTAGGGAGTCTTAAGTAGAGATATAAAATTATGTTGCTTTAACAAAGTTGTCGTGCTCTATATATATGTATACGTATATACCGTACTCATATGTATTTATGTATATCGTAAATTAACGCAGTATCACAGTAAGATAGGCTACATCTGAACCCTGGAGTCACAACCAACTGTGTTGCTTGATCACGTTAGACGTAGGAAGAATCTCGCTTTTAACATGATGCTATCGATGTCGTTCACTTCCGAGATGAGAAACCCCTGAAGGCCTTCCCGTTTCCTACGCGTCTTCTCTGGTAATACTCGAAGTAGCTACGATGCGCATCATCAACATTTCCTGTCGTTTTCTCTTCCATAATTGTCGGGTTATCGAAATGCCTCGAAATTTTGATACAGTTTAGTCCTCTACTTTAATAAA
>LQNS02278170.1:17205969-17263058 GCA_001587735.2 Parhyale hawaiensis | reverse complement strand
CGTCTTCTCTGGTAATACTCGAAGTAGCTACGATGCGCATCATCAACATTTCCTGTCGTTTTCTCTTCCATAATTGTCGGGTTATCGAAATGCCTCGAAATTTTGATACAGTTTAGTCCTCTACTTTAATAAAAAAAGTTTTCACTGATTCTGATATTGCACTGTGCTTGAAGATTAGGGCTCAGACGTTCTCTTCATTGTTGACCTCAATGCAAATATAAGACTTTAGCTGAGGTATAGAGTCCTCAGTAATTATTTTTACCACATTCAAAAGTGAGGCAACAATTTTCGTGTAGTTATCAACACAGGGAAATGCACATGAGGTGTACAATGAAAAAATACTACTGTATCCGGTCGCTAAAAGTGACCGTGTGCAAATGGCATTGCTCTATCACTTCACTGTATCTCCTATTGGCCTGTATTCTGCTGTAACAGCTGCAGTGTACAATACGAGGGTAATCCCAAAAGCCAATCCAAGATTTGACGTACTAAGTTGCGCTACCAAGAATTTCAATCAAGAAAATTTCTAATGGGCAAACCCTGGATCGGGTTAAAGAGGGGTACCCCGATGTAAGGTATAGAATTGCCTCCACATGGGCCATGAATGCAGAAAATAGTAACTTCTGTTGGGCATAGTCCACAGTGGGTAATCAGCTGTGGTTCTGCAGCTAAAACTTGCCTCCCCCCCCTCTCTCTCTAAGCCCGTACGTGACAGGTAGAATAAAAAGCGTCTACCTGTCCGTGGCAGGAGTATCCGAAAGAAACGGTGTACTGTTTCCATGTCGGCTTCATACAAACATGCTGGGAAAGTAGCAAATCCCCCAGAGCCGGACATAACTCGTCTTGTAGCTATAGCGTCAATAGTAAAAAGATCCCGACTATAGGGTAACATTGCTGTAGATTTTCATGATGACAGACGCAGTAGATAAAAAGTTAAATCAGTGACTGCGTTACGCTTCATTTGCAATGAATCACGCTTTATTGCAAGCGTAAGAAAATGCCAAGGGAACGGCGACTGGCAGCTGAGGCCCAAGGCCTTGCAAACGGTGTCCCTGCAGTGGATATAGTGAGGGAAATGGGACGAGACGTGAGAACATAAATGTCGTATGTGAAAAACTCGATTACCAGGATAATATAGACAAAAAGAGGAGAAGGAACATGTAATACAGAGGCATGCAAAAATTATGTAGACTATGAAGAGCCATCCTGAAGCTACAAATACTGCCATTCTTGATGGTTCGGCGTCTGAGGCTGCATCTAGAAACACTCGGTGCAGGGTTCTCAAAAAGGTGGCATACAGTGTGAAATGTGAATCCAATTGCCAGTAGCTAAAAGTATCCTACAAGTAGAAGCGCATCACCTAGGCTACAAAATACAAAGAGACAATCCTATGCAGTACCCTTGCGGTAGAACCCGAGCTACGTTGGACGGTCCCAATGACTAGGCCAAAGCATGGGCACTTCATGGAGCCTTTCTTACCAGTCGCTTTCGGCGTCATCAAAGTGGTGGTGGGGTGATGTTTTGGACAGGGATATTGGAAACGAACTGATAGGACCCCTTCAATTGGCACAAGGTGTTGAGTTCGCCGGCAAAACTTATTGCACCCAGATTCTGAATAAACATTTTTTACCATGGTTAGATAACCTACAAGGTGCGAGCAAACATCAGCTGATATTTAGGCATTGAAATATTGCATCACATTCAGCCACTGCTGACATATCATTCCTAAATACTAAGGCCATCTTTCAAAACAATTTCATGATTTTATATCCTGCTTCATTCTACCTAAGCATCGGCCATTGAACAGCCTCTGTCTAACTTGGAATTAACTTTTTATAAGGGAAGCGCCCAGTATGCATCGCAAGAGATCTCTGTAGGAGAAGATCCAGAGTGTCCCTGGGCTCATAAAAGAGGCTCCGATAAGTTCGGATAGACTTCATGGAAAAACACCATTTAATGCCATATCCAAGCATGGAAATTCTGTTCAGAAAGGATGTAGAATCTTTTGTACTAGCACACTTTCCTATCATATCTTTTGCTGCTTGCACCTATTGTTTTCCTGTATGCTTCCTAAAATATATTACATGTCGTTGCCAGGAACATAATTATAACGTTTTGTTGACTTACAGATCATATTTTTAGCAGTTACAATACAGAGTAATACATTAAAAACCTAAGCATTGCACATTATTCGATATTGATCTGTGTAAACTGCATCAATAATATTGAATATTAATACGAATACTACTACCCTTAACAGGAACCTTCTTTGCATGAAAACTCATTTTGATACTGTGTCTAAGGCTAAAAATATTTGAAGGCTGCATCAATAATATTGAATATTAATACGAATACTACTACCCTTAACAGGAACCTTCTTTGCATGAAAACTCATTTTGATGCTGTGTCTAAGGCTGAAAATATTTGAAAGACCAACTTACGAAAAAAAGCGTGACACGACATTATAGCTAAATACTATGTTTAATACGAAAAACTAACTTTTATCCATGGTATACAAAACCAAAACGTGTTTGGTTGTACTATTCGGTTACACAATTAGAGCAGTGATTCTCTATCTTTTGTTTTCTACGCACCCGCAAAAAAAAAAAAAAAAAAAAAGAAATTGAGACACACGGACCCTTTGCTATGAAACTGGCACCAATTAACTATATCTTTCACTGACTTACAACAAAATATTTCTGTTGATTGATATCATCCGGTTGAAAGATAGAATTACCATAAAGGCATAATACCAAACTCTGAACGTTTATACGATTATTCGTGTTGCATCACCACCAATGATATCGCATACAGTGAATCTTCGCATTTAGCTCCCTTCATTGTTTTACTTGTATTTAGCGATTGCTTACACTAAATAACACGAATTTTATTTAGTAGCAATTGTTATTTAAAAAGTATCTAACTTTTACAATGGTAAAAGACATGACATGAAAAGGGAACTATTTCACGAATTAACACTTTTCTTTAAAATCAGTCTAATAGTTTTGGTAAACATACACGTTTCCTCCTTCTATTTTAAATAATTAGATAATCTGTGTCATCAATATGTGGAAAGGCATAAAATATTGTCAAAGAAGGGTCAATCGTCATGAACCAGTCGGGATCCGTGCCTGAATCAACAGGGGTTCATATTATGCAACCTCAAAGGGATACACTGAGCTGGAAATTTATCCGAGCGTTAGAACTAATGGTGTTAAATGGCAAAAATCCTCAGGCGTTGATGATGCACTGCCTGATACATTAATATTTCGCAGTGAATATAACGTACCAGTGCACTGTGAATAACGTATGTCACACGGCGTAGTGTTATTCCCGCAGGAGGAACAAATGCTCCGCGAAGTAATGAATGAGCATGGGGTACAAATGGACTATTGAAACTAATCGTTGAGTAATGAGTTGAAACATCAGCACTGTTCTTTGCGCGCTGCCTCTTAACCTGCAACGACAAATGATATTGATTTCTGTCAATTACGCGCTTCGCTTCTCTGAATTTACAAATCAGAGTTTAATTACATCGTTCCTGCACGAGTCGAAGACTGTAGCAGTGATTGATACAAAGCTCAGTCGCGTTCAAAAAATTATGCACATTTTTCTTTTAATTTCATAAGGCAAAGAGCTCCAAGAAACTATATCGCGAGTTTTATCAGCCAAGGCTAGCATCGGAAATTCAGTGTTTCTTCCCCGTTCATGCACCTTTACGTACAATTTCAGGTTGTAAACTAAAGCGTCTGATAACGTCGTTTATGCTACGAGCCAACGCTAAGTTGATATTTTTCTTTCTTTTAAGACAGTTCTACGAGCTTCTCCATTTCGCAAATCAAAGAAGTTAACTTTACTGTACGTCGTAATTGCCGAGGCCTGCAAATCCTAATTTGATGTTAATTTCTTGAGCGCTCAAGGTAGCCCAAGAGGAACCCAGTACAATAATTGAGGAGGCGAGTCTCATTAGTTAGCCTTGAATTGTCCTCACGTCAGCCCGCCAGATATTTTTGACTTCCTAATCATTTTCCAGCAAACAAGTTTTTGTTCTCCTCTCCAGTCCTACACAATTTCGTAACTCTACCCTACGCAGTCTACCGTATGGGCAAGGCATCACTTTTCGCAGAACTGGCGTATTGTCTGCCTGGAGCACAAAGTGTTCTGCAATAAAAGAGCACCAAGCATGTTGTGTTATTTGCATCATTTGCCCCTCGACGGATTAATTTTTTGTTTTGCAAGTTTGTGAAAATACTTAACATACAACTACTAGACAACTTTTGGATGGATTTACTCAGGTTAGTCTCTCAACGAGTTAAGTTTTGCATTGAAGCGTATCTTGACTTTGGCACACCGTACAACGTTACCCATCAATACACTCTCGAGGGTATTGATAGTGCTACGCTTACGAAAAACGAAGTCTTAAATTACGCATGAATTAGTCGAGCGCGAAGATGATGTCTTTCTTGGGCTCAGAGATGAATCCTATGACTATAAATATGGTGAAATGTAAATCCTATGACTATAAATGTGGTCATAGGTAAATATTGTGATGAATAAAAAATGCGGTCAAAAGTAAATCCTATGACAATAAAAGTGATCAAAGGCAAATCCTGTTATTATAAATGTGATCAAAGGTAAATCCTGTAATGAATAAATAATATGGTCAGAAGTAAATCCTATGACTATAAATGTAGTCAAAGGTGAATCCTGTGATGAATAAATATTGTGGTCAGAAATAAATCCTATGGCTATAAAAGTGGTCAAAGGTAAATCCTTCCAGATGGTTCAAATCAGATTTTTTATTTCTTTCCGATTTGCATGAAGCTTGGTACAGATATATAAAATTTAAAAAAAAACGTGGGTTAGACTCATGTACTTTTTTCCATTTTCGCCATAGAAAACGAGTTATTCGATGAAACTGTTTTTCCGTTTGCTTTGTATAAGTCGTTTTCCACGGCGGAAATGGGAAAGTGCGTGAGTTGAACCCTCATTTTTTCCGATTTTACATACATCTGAAAAGTTTCATGAAGATCAGACGAATAATAAAAAAGTTTTTCAAGTAAAAAAAATTAATGATGTGTTTCAAAAAAGCATGATAAACTTATATCAGTTTCCCCCCTTGCAAATGCACTCCATCTGATTATTTTTTGTCATGCATTACATCATTTGAAAGGTCCTGAAATAGGCTTTCATCGTAGGTTTTTCGTTTTTCACGAGTGAGAATATTAATCAATGTTGCCAATTTTGAATTTAACTGTCATTTTCCTAGTTATTTAGACTTTTTTCAAATTTTGATATCACGATGGCATAGAGCATCAAAAGATTTATTTTACTACCAATTTTCATCCAAATCGATAGGAAATTGAGTTTTTACGGCGAAAATTGTTTTTCGGAATAAAAATTAAGTACACTGTAACTTTTCTATAATACTGACTTTTGCCAAACAAAAATCACACCAGTGTAAGGCTATGATGACTTTACTTGTGGTTAAAACCTTTGCACAGAATTTTCCAACTCCTTCTATATATATATTAATAATTATATATATATATATATATATATATATATATATATATATGTGAGGTTTTATATGCAACACATAAAGTAAACTAAAATGCGGTGATAGGGAATCCTTTAGTACCATCAGTAGAACAACGACCCTATAAAAGCTCCAAACATTTGCCCTTTGGAGTAGCCTAGCTGTTCGTCGCAGGAGACGTTTTAAAATTTTGCAAGAGCTTAAAGTTGCCCAAATATGCAGTCTTACGACCCTCACTAATTCTGCTGTTGTCTCTCATAACATTTGCGAGTATTTTTATTACTCCTGTTTATCTTTTCAGTGTTTGATGAAGGCCAGTCAATCGTCCACTTGTTCACTTCGGAAAATGACAGTCTTGTGTTTTATCGCTAGTTAAACCCAAGATGATTGAGCGCCCTGCTGACCATAGTCTTTTATTTTACGCCTTCACTTCACAGCGTTCGAATACATTGCTGTGTGAGTATGTAAACAACAAAGCACTGCTTTCTTAGTCGTCATTAGCTGAAAATTTCAAGAGACGAAAGAATTTATACTTGTGTTGTCGCTACGCCCAAGGATATGACTGATAACATTTTAACCAAATTTTTGGTAGACACGCAGTCGTGTTTACATGGACACAACGAAATATTCGAACACGGTGAAGTGTAAACATAGGACAAAAGACTAATCGTCTGCAGTAGGCTTTATGGTCCAGTTTCTGCAAACTAAACACAGTGACACCAAGTCTCATTGGAATACGCTACTTGTGACAAGTAATTGTCAAACCAAGTTTGAATGAATAACCTTACTGTCAGAAAATTTCCACCTTCCTGTGCCACGCCGTCTTAGACTTAGATTTTATTCAAAGCGAAAAATTAAACAAAAAAGTAAAACTTCTCTATATAATCATACAATTCTGAAAATATTCAGTGTTTGGTTCTTTCATGTTACAGTGCACACAACCTTCGCTGTAAGATAGGAAGAAATTCGGGCGTTGAATATTCAGGAAGACTATATCAATGGAGGATGTACCAGAGCTCAGTGGGTTTTCTGCGATGGCTTTCTGAGGTAGTTTCCTGAAGAGCTCAGTCCTCATTGTCACTTAAACTACTAGAGACAGAGTTATATGGCTACGTGATAGAGTAGTCGGTGAATACATCGTGCCTTTTAAACTGGTTTGGACAACAATTACGTAGTCACCGTTTTGATAGTTCAGGAGTCAGGACGAGACGGATACATAAGGAGCGTTGTAACTTTGATACCGATTGCTTATTGCGCCGTGTGCATTAAAGAATTGTAATTTTTTTAGCCAGCAAAGACGATTGAATAATAGCACGAGTCTACTGTTTTTAAAGCTAAAAGGAATGTCAATACGCATCTACTCCTCGACAACACTTTTATTTCAGAATAATATTTATCTCTATATACTTTGGTGCTTCAAAAATCTACCATAACCTCCAAATCCACGAATCGAACAGAAGAAAATGGAATATTTAGAATAGGTTTTTAGTGACGTAAAGGGTCACGGACAGTGTGTTATACTAATAACATTGGGATAACCTTGATTGTTTGCTTGCCACCCTGCACGCAGTCTTCGCTATTGCACTCGTACCTAAAGAAAAACTGAGAGGAGCTTTGAAAAGTCAGAATAATAATGCTTCAATTCGCTATTTCAATCTATATTTTGATTCTGTTTATTCTTCCGTTAGTTAATACGGCCGTGACGCTTTCATCAGAATTAGAATATGAAAAATTAATTGAGGCATCCTTGAAGTATCATTGACACGACGTGAAAGGGATCAATAGGAGAAGGAATCACGTATAAAATAACGCTGCTATAATGCTCACAGGTCTTAATTGTAGATGATGCACTGCCTCACTTGAAACATAGTTCACACTTCGTATGCATGATACGGGTCCGAATGCAGAATTGAAGAATGATGCTTTTGTTCTGAGGTATTTCCACACGTTCTTTTACTATTAGATAGGGGAAAATCAAGCCTTGCGCAGACGAGCAATATCTTCGCTGATTTCGACGGAAAAATATTGCCCAAACATTTATATTGCTGCAGTATATTAATGCGCACACGGTGGAGAGACTTGCTTGCAGTTGTAATGTTCTATGGTAAAACTACTGTAATATAGGTTGCATGGAGTAGAAATAGTAAACATTGTTTTTTTAACAAGTTCAATCCTGTTTATAGACCGGATTTTTATTCTCTGTACATATTACTCAGCAAGTGAATGTTTTGTACTTTTCTGCTGGCTGCCATTGTTCTGACTTGGAGACAATTTCGTTTTATACATACATGTGACGCTGTAGTTGACATCGCGGTCGTTTATAGTAAAGTTTTAATATAAACACAGGTGTTACGTACCATAGTTGCGATTAGACAACAGAGGATATTGGACTAGACTAGAAGTTGCTTTGATCACTCGAACGCTACATACAGTAGAACCTTGGAGTAAATATATTACTGGAGAGCGCGCCTTCATGCACTAATTCCT
The DNA here is from genome assembly GCA_001587735.2 of Parhyale hawaiensis. Classification (NCBI taxonomy): domain Eukaryota; kingdom Metazoa; phylum Arthropoda; class Malacostraca; order Amphipoda; family Hyalidae; genus Parhyale; species Parhyale hawaiensis. The sequence goes on along the minus strand of LQNS02278170.1, from coordinate 17,255,032 downwards.
ACCGGAGGGTGCATGCCTTTTTGCCTGCCATTCCGGCTTGTAGCAGGAGGGTGAGGAGGTGCGAGGCATTACGCTCATGCTCTTCTTCAACTGTCTTAGCTGCAAATACTGTTCACGTCTACCAAATTTTAGATTTTCAGTCACCAGAAAAGGAGATTAATAAAGCAATTGGTATCTTATATACCAACCACCCTTAAATTTCCGTCACATCTTGGAAGTAATTTTTTTTCTCTTGGTGTAAATACTTGCTCTGAGATATTGCTAGCAGATTTAACGATCTGGCTAGTACTGATGTAGAGCGGGCTATTATAACTGCTCGATAAAACTGGCTGTCACCCAGTCACTTAGCCAGGTTGACGGCCACAACGGCAGGCAGACACTGCCAGCGACGGTGGCACGAGGTACCCTCCCGTAGAATATTTACTACAAGCTTATAACATTAACCTACACTCATCATGCTGAATTCACTCCCCTGGCAACTTTTTTGCTGAGTCTGGTATAGCATTAATTTTGTGGGCGAAATGCCACTCTCGGCAATTTTCTCTTTTCGTCTACATTGGGCTTTTGGGTACGCAAGGTACGGGCTCGGGAGGGAGCAACACGAATCAAATTTTTTTTGTTTTAAGCTGCTACTGCTCGCAGGTCATAGGTAAAACTTTTGCTGTCTGACTTGGAACATATTTTCGCACTTGGTATTGATGATACGGAACTGAAACAACACTGAAGTTCAATGGAAATTTTACAGGCTCCAGCTAGTTCATCATTGATATGGAAATGCTCGGCGACCACTGTGTTCTGGGAACGGTCCGCAGTGTTTTTATTTCAGAAAAATATTCGCCTTTCGATGCTTGGTACTTTAAAAAACCTGATTATTCCACTCAAAGTTCACAAATTGAGCGGAAGAAATAGAATACTTTGGACTAGTCGAAGCCTGTGAATATTCCACATAACAAAGGTACTGTTCTTCAGCAATATCTCAGACCCTTAGCAACCTAATTTTCTCTAACCTAATACTGAAAGAACCAGTAAAAACTCTACAGAGCAAAAGCATTGTTCCTCAATTATGTGCCCTCGGACCCGTATCATGCATACGGAGGGTCAAAAGTGCTCTAAGCTATGCGGTGAATCATCCTCCGCATTATAATAATACACAGTTGTTGGTCCCTATCTCTCTCTGTTGGTTGGTCCGTCTCTCCGTCACGCTGTTAAGGTTTAGATAGGAAAAAAGTCGTCTTGTTTTGAAGTAGAAATACCACAAAATATCAGCCGTTAGAGTAATGGTTACATATATAGCTTCTGAAATATATGGCCAAAAGTGGAAATACTGCATTTTCTGAATTTCGTTCAGCTTTAAAAACCAGCTCAGTACTTTTTAATATAATGATAATGATTCTTTTGAGCGTAGTAGCTGAAAGACAGTATCTTTGATGGAGTTTTTGATCCTGTCGGGCATATGCTATATCACATACCGTATATTTTAGCTGAATTTCATTGTCGCAGTTCGAGAGGCTTACACTTGGTTGAAGTTTTCGTTCCTTTCGTCTCGGAGCCTTTCGTGCATAATCTATTTCGCCAATGCTTTCTTTAGCTGAATACTTTCGCAGTAGTTGAAGCTTCACGCTGAAAGACGCCTTTTCATATTCAACTTGCATCGCAGCCAAATTTTGCTTCGAAGCTTGGGTTTACCTGTCGATTGGTATCCAGGTTACGGTGAGCTCTGAGCATTTCCGGCGAATTCTTTTAACTGAACTACATATATTCTCTTTATGCTGCTCAACGCTTGACGAATTTTAAACTGATTTCCGCACCCTATCTAGCAAGGGAGATATTTTGCTCTCGAACTCTCGAAACACTCATGGCTGTACTACTTTCGTTTCATTAATGGAAGATCACATCTGCAGGTATGAGACTCATTTTACAGCAAAATCTATAGCTACGGGGAACCGGAACAATGAAAAGCCTAATACCAGACTTATTGCCGTCATTTCGACTGCCGGGCCCTCTAGTCTACTTTAGCTTAAATTTGAACTTTACTTCTTCGCCTATTGGTCACTTCCCAGGTCGTATCAAGGATACCTAAAAATGCTTTAATTTCTCCATATCTAATAATGACGAAAGCATCATGGGCGTACTGACATACAGTAATTAACGGAGGGAAGAGCAGAATTATATCAGACGGGTTTCTGATGACCCAACGGGTCACTGGCGGTCTAGTATAGAAAAATACTGCAAAATTTCAAATTGTTGAAGCTTTATGATTCTACGAATGCGAGGAGGTGTTACTCGTTGCTATTCCCACGACAAATCTATATTTAGTTTAGGTAGTTGAAAGCAATGTACAAACTTGATTAATATTTTAGTCCGCTTCCTTAAGAAAACATTAAAGAGTTTTCACAATATACAAATACATACATGTATTTTATTTGTACTTGTTACTATCTTTAGTTTGTAAGCTGTAATACACTGTACGGAGTTAATACTTAATGTGTCTCCATTAGCATACATAAATATTGAACCAATAATCTAGTTTCTGTGTAAAACTATTCTCTTACGGAATATCTCCAACACTAACTTTAGGCAGCAAAATTGAAACCGGTATAATTTAGGTGGCAAATCGTTTGAGTAAATGGTCTCCATCGATAATTCAATTGGGCGATTATGATTTTAAAATTAACCTTGATCGTTTTCATCGAGTAGCAATAATTATTGGTCTAAAAATAAAATTGGTCAAAACGCGGCTAAAAAATATTTTTTGGGAGGCAAAAGGGTTGGTTAAGTTTTGAAACGGGAAGAGTAAAACTGGATCCCATTTTTCTTTTCAATTTATTTTGTGAAATATTTTATTTAGCCTCATTGCATCTTACTATGTAATAACAAATTGTGCATTGCAGAATTATCACAGAACAAGGATCTACGATCCTGGAGATATTTTAAGGGAAGTCAAAATTTTAGGAAACACACAACCTAAATCTTGGGTTAGTAAGTACATACACTAATACATTAAATTCGTTTGATTTTATGATTTACAACCTATAGTCTTCGTTTTCACCCTAGCTATAGTCTAGACTTTCGGTAGTCTGTATTTAAAGTAGCAGAAGAGAGACTGTGGCTTTCAGGATAACAAACTCCTAGCTAATTTATATTTTGCATCGCATGATAAGAAGAAAGATTGCAGGGAAAATACTCTTAACTACTGGATATAAAATGAATATTTGCTATGCTTTCTCAACTGCCCAGAGCGGCTGTGGCTTTTAGCTTAGCATTTAAAACTACACAAACTATCTTGGATTGCCTCGTGTAGATCAGACCAGCAGCTTTTAGCACAGTAAATTTCATTATTGCTAAGAATACAAGGGCGGTAATGAAGTTCGAGTACTTTCAAGTTTCCGATTCTGCCATAACTCATCATCAGGAAGATATTTGATGCTGCCAAATTATTTTCAAAACTAACGATTGAGGAGGATAAGAGTTGTATCCGATAGGCTATGCAGCTGAGAGCAAGGACGCCGTGGCATTAAGCTCTCCAGCAAAGCATCTCGACTTGAATTAGGGTACGTTTTCGGCGCAAGAGGAGGCGACTGATGCACCTTTTTTCTAAATTTTTTTTATTGCGTTGCTGAGGCTAGTTACGGAATGTCCTTCGAAAGCCTCTTGCAGAGAAGAGTAACCTCTTGTAGACTCATTGCATAATCTCTGAAATTGCTCCCACGATGACGTAATGTCTGCAATTTATTGCCAGCGCATTGCGAGGGTAAAAACTTAGTTTATACATACTCAGGTGTACTCCGTATTTTATCCAGTCAAGAAATAAGAGCTAAACAGCTTCGATTGCCGAAAATTGTAGAGCCGAGCACGATACCCGCGAGTGCATCGACGGCCCCCAATTAATAATTTTTTGCTCTGTTCAGATGTCCAGTGTTGACGTTTTTAACATGCATCTGACTTCAGGTTATCCGATCGCAGACTTGAGGCTGCGGTGATGTTGAACAATTGCCAGTGCTGGAGGCTCATATAACGTACCCTACGGTCAAAATGAAGGCAGAAAACAGGCTGGCACTGACACCCCCATATTTTTTATGCCGTTCGTAGTTGTTTGTCTGTTGTGGAGGATTGATTGCTGCAGGTTACTAGATTAAATTTCAAACTGTAATATAGAAAGAGTTACAAATATTAAATCCGGTTTTGTCGCAACATAGCTATCATCCTCTCCATAATGAAAAAAAAAGTAAAACTGACTATATGAAGTTGGGAGTAAACTTGTTTCCTAGACGCATCTGAAGAATTTCAGTTGACTGCCGCAGCTTAGAAATTAGAGGCAACTTGCATATTCCACAACCTTAAATACGGTTCGTTGGCCACTCTACTATTTATAACGGCTGTTACCACAATTACCACAAGTGCTAATTGCAGAGGTAATGGGACGGATTCGTACATCTTCCTTGTGGATTTTCGGAAGCTCACGTACGTAGGACTCCTCGTTTGGAGCCACATAAACGTCAAGATGGTTGTAGACATCTTTATCGATAATTCATTGCCTCCTTAACTATGAAAGAAACCTGTTGCGCATTTGGTTGTTGCTGTCGACATTTGCTCTGAAGACTGGTTCATCCCGCAGATCGCAAAGCAATTTTTCAAATGTCTAAAGGAATTGATGACAGTTAAATTATTTCTGTATTGGAATATTGAATTTTAAACCTCTAGCTAGAAATTCTTTTCCCAATTGGGCTCAGAGCACGATTGGAGAACCTGGTTAGCTAAGCTCAACTGGAAAAGATATTTTCCTTTCGTTCCATCAAAAATACTGCATTGATAGCCGTTTCTATGATTCTTTGGTGCCAGGCAGCAGCTCTCATCATTAAAGAATCCATGCTTGAGCCGTACATAAGATTTGATAGACTTGTTATAAGTAGGCTCAGTGGAAATGCCTGCAGTGTTTGTCAGCAATAAATGCCAGTAGCGCACTTCAAAATTCCTGCTCGCATTTTGCCCTTATCAGTATAGTAACTGTCGATGAAACAGAGAATGTTACAGTTTATTACGCGATGTGTCAACCAAACCACAGGCCAATATAAACAAACTGGTATTTCTTCAATATTTTGGCCAGAAGATTAGAGGTATCGATGACGTCAGAACTGCTCGCTTCAATTTAATGGTGCGTTCGTTGTCATAACATCACTACTAGTTAGATATAACCTGTTGTGCCACGAGACAACGATGCTGTTATGACGGCCTGGAGGGGTCGGTTTGAGGGGGTCGGTTCAAAGTTGAGCGCCGGTGTCTCCCTTTGTCTGCGAGTTTGACAATTAATACTAGAGTCAAGTGGAAGCTTATTGTACTGGTGCAGCACGAAAAAATATGGACCAATGAATTAAACGCACTCTTCTCTATACCGGACACCTATAACTAAGCCATGGATACAATAATATTGAATAACGGACACCAATAACTAACGTCATTGAGAGAATGACATCATTACGAGGGGGAGCAGGTGCAACACTATATTCTTGTCATTCCCCCTGACGGATACCGCCAAGCAGGATCACAAATAGAACACAAATCACACCTCTTTATTTAACTTATTCACACATCACACCTCTTAATTTGACTTATTCACACGAGAAAGAAAAATCTGAAAAATAATAGCAAGTAAACTAAAGCGGTTAAAACACCTCCAAATGACATACCTCCCTAATAAGATCTGCGTAGATTCGCAATATCTAGTGAGAAATTTCTTAGGTGTAATTTCTTTCGACACACAGTATAATACATAATTATTATGTAGGTAGGATGCTCATGATTTACTCCACAGTATAAATGAATGACCCACTACCGGAACCAAGTAGCGATTTTCGGATGCTTGGCAACGCTGAAAAAAATTAGAGCGTAATAAGAGCGCATACCTCCGCCATGCGAGGCAGCGGTAGCAAAAATTCAAATTGGCTCTGAAACCAAGATTTTCATTGTATCAACTCCAAAATCTCATCATTTGTGCTTTTTGATGGTAATAACAGCTTGTGCAATTTTCTTGAAGATTCGTTCATAACTTTTTGAGTTATGCTGCTGACAAACGTTATGACAAACATGAGTTAAACATACAAACGAACGAACTGATCTGCACCAAAAATTTAATCTTATATGTCTTTTAACATTACTAACAACCCATATAACTTTCATAAAGATCCGTTCATTATTTTTTGAGTTATTGTGTTAACTCTTGCCGTCATGCTGGGTGCGATGGCAACCGCACATTTAATAAGCATATAATTAAAAACAGTGACACACAAACGAATGAACAAACGGATCATCACAAAAACTTGGTCAATTACTCATTGTAATATACTTAACAACTCATATGAATTTCATAAAAAATCTGCCCATAATTTTTTTAGTTTTGGCAATGAGAAAAATGAGACAGACAAACAAACAAACAGACAAACGGATGGACGGATCTTCACCAAAAAGTTAATCATCTGTTCCTCCTAACATACCTAACTATTCCTGAAAATTTCCTCAAAATCTGTCTATAGCTCTTTGAGTTATCTTGGTGACAGACAGGCAGACAAAAAAACCCGACGAAAACATAAGCTTCTTGGCGGAGGTAATAAATTTTGATGTCTACCCTGTCCCCATACGATGCATGATCACCAGGAGGTAGTGAAACTCAACCGTTCACATTTAAGTTACACGTACGGAATACAAGATGAAATGAGTTCTTGCACAGTCCACCCTTCTCTTCAGTCAATAACCGAGCGCACTTTATGGAAGGCTTGCCGTCTCATGCAGAGGCAGGTCCCTCCACCTGTGCATAGGGCATTGCAATTAGGTTGGACTGAAGGGTAAAGTGTACACTACTTGTTCACGAATGCAAGCATGTCGTGTACAAGAAAACAGTAAACATTAAGAGAAATGAAAGAAAATTCTGCAACGAAGAACACACCTTTGAAGGACAGAAGTGGGATTGGACAGAAGTAGGAAAGAGCTATGACAAAAGTAGGAGAGAGGTAGGAACCAACAGGCCAAAGAGGTACCTTAGGAAAGAAGTGGGAGAGAAGTAGGGCAGAAGTGAAATAGAATTAAGACCGAAGTACGAGAGAGCTAGAACACTAGTAGGACAGAGGCAGGGAAAAATATTCTAACTAAATATACTTAGGTGACCTTGTTGGTTCCCCTGTGAGCTTGAACTGCCCACAAATAACCTCAATGACATCACACAACATGTATTGAAGCTTGAGGTCATACTGTAGATAGGGTAGGAGATCTCATTGCTTCATAAAATTTTTTGCACTTAGTATCCCATGCTACAGCGCTACACAGTTTATTACGGAATCATAACATTCCCTTTTAGTTATTGCAAACAAAAAGTTACCAATTTAAAGGAAATATAACAAAGGGGTCGACCACGTTCTAAGAAATAAACGTTCCGGGATAGACATCCATCATTAGAAAAACATATAATTGGTAACCTATCTTAATCACAAACTCCAAACTCACCACGCGCTTTGTACGTTCGCGACTATTCTGTGTACGTGCATCGCTGTGCGCGCTGCGTTCAAGGTACAAGTGCTGTGTGACCTTGACACAAGTCGCTGTATCACAGATTAGGTTAGGTTAGGTTAGGTTAGGTTAGGTAAGGTAAGGTTAGGCTAGGTTAGGTTAGGTAGTGCTTCTGGTGGTGGTGACGCAGCAAAGAAAGCTTAATTGAACATACGCACAGCGATGCACGTACACAGCGCGGTGAATTTGGTGCCAGTGCTACCTGGGCAAAGTCTAAAATACAAATGAATAAAGCAACGTGGAGGTTCGGATGTACCTAGATGCCTGTACAGTCAGAGGATACGGAATTAGTCGCGAATTCTGTGCAGAGGTACGGCCGACGTCACAATGTTGAGGCAAAGTTTTTTTTTATGGACGTAGACTCGTAGAGAGATTCTAAAGTTCTGACTAAATGTTGATCGATTCGAGCTTAGCAATGTTGTCCAGTGCTACGGATATACGAAGCTTGTCAGCCGCGGCATTAGAACCTGTAGATAACATTAGGCAGGAGGGGTGTGGGAAGTTTGTCTTTTGTCTTTGTTTTAAAGTAGGACCCTATGGTAAATGAGTATTGTATGAAAATTTGAAGTTTATACAGAATGTTGGTAAGCTTCAGAAAGGAACGTCCTTAGCTTGTCTACCGAGATGACAGAGGCCTTGTTGTAATGCGGAAGCAATTGAAAGAAGTCTAATTTACGAAGAAAAGGTTTACTAGTATTGGGATCGAACAATTTGTCTAGGAGCAGTTTGCAGTAGTGCTCCAGAAAATGTTGCGGATAACCGTTAGTTTTTAAAAATGTTCGGAGAAAATCTACTGTATTTCATTTGAGAATGTAAGGTAGGAGGAAGATAAATGGTATGCCTGATATAGTACAGTTTTTAGTGCATTGATTTTAAACAGATCATAGCAGTGACTGGAGAAACTTGCCCCGAGAGCTGAGAATGTATACTGTAGGTTTTCTGTAAACTCCAGTGGGCAGTGTTCAGTCATCATTAGTTTTCAAAACGTCTGGAAAAGCTAAAGAAATATTTGATTGGTTTTCGGCAGTGTATTTGATATTTGGATGTTTACTATTCGAATTTTACAGGAATAAATCAGAATCGGTGTTATTTTTGAATATGAGGAAGGTGTTATTGACGTAACGATTATAGTGCATTGGTTTAAAGTTATTTGGGCAATCGTTGAGCCAAAGAGTTTCATAATGGCATAGGAATATATTTGGTAACGTAGGACCGAACGGGTCCCCAATGGAAACTCCTTCTATTTCCTTGTACACCATATTGTTGAACATGAAGAACGAATATTTAATGGCCAGATTAAGGAAGGTTCTGAAGGTATAAGGTGGTCGATCTTGTGGAACTTCTCCGTCATACACTTTTCCACCCCACTCGAACTCAGTCAGAACTTTAAAATCTCTCTACATCCAGAAAACAAAATCTACGAAGCTTCAGCATTATGACATCGGCTGTACCTCTGCACACAATTAACACTTAAATCCAAATCCTCCGACTGTACAGGCATCGACATCCGGAACCTCCACGCTGCTTCATTAATTTGTATTTTATACCTTGCTCCAGTAGCACCTCTGCTCTGCTGTAGTCCAAGATAAAATCTTTATTTTTCATTAAGACAGGTTACCCTTTATACGTTTCTCTGAAGATGGAAGTCTATCCCGAACAGTTAACTTTTTAGAACGTGATCGAACCTTGTGTTATAGTAAACTGTTAACTACTCTTATTCGAAACTGCAGTTAAAGCAGCAAAATACCACATTCAAGGTAAAAAATTAAGATCAAGTACAAACCTGAAGAAAGGTATGAATGCTAAATAAAAGTGGCAGCACGAAACGGCAAGAAGCTTTACGAAAATGAGGTTAACAAATTCATGAACTATAAGCATTTTCTAATGTCTTTCTTACCCGCTTTCCGAATTATTAGTAACCAAGGTTAAAAGGTTTTTCCAACAACAGTAACAATTGAACGGACATGTAATTAAGAAAATATAAAAATTTACGTTTCGCAAACAAGCTTTAGTAGGTACATCAAATTCTATGGAAAACAAACTTACATGATTTATAGATCTACAACGAGTAAAAAGAGAGAAATTTAGTAGTCGCCATCGCACAGTTGGAAAAATAAGAATCGCGGGATAATCATGCAGCTCTTTCACCTTAGGTTCCCTTGCTCGTACGGCGGAAATATAGGCATATTCCGCTGGTATAATAATGGAAGCAAAGGGAGCCCGAGAAAAAAGCATAATAATTGTAGCACCCCACGCGGCAACAACATCGTAAACAAAGATTTGATGCTACAGATTTCTAGACCGTCCTTGTACAGAGCAGAAGCGCATGAAGATGCAACTAGATAAATCTCTAGTGAAGATAAGCAAACGACTCAACCAAAAATATGTAGACAGTACGACGTTAACAACTTTCGGGGTTAACAAACGCTATGCTGAGACGACAGCCCAAGAAACGGTTTAACCTACTGAGTATGGCACAATGACTGAAAGTCAGCGCCAAAATTACTCTTCCTCAGAAGTAAAGACCAGCATGAACGAACGGTAACCACAGATTCGTAGCGCCAGTAAAGCTCTGTGTTCCTCAAGTCATGCTGTAGTGATCAACACAACCGACAGCACTTTGACTAAACCACAGGCAAAACCAAGAAGTGAATATAACGGAAGGCCGAGACCCACATATACGAAGAACACTGCTCTTCAACCCGGTGACTGAGATAGCAGAAGCAATCAGTGATTATGTATGTGTGCTCGCTTATTATTATTTTATTATTCCTTTTATTTTCGGCACTTATCGCACTGGACGTGGATACTTAGTTACTGAAAATATCCTATACGACAAGTATAAATACTAATATTACTACGTGGTTCAATAACTGCAATTCGGTTTCTCGTCGGACTAGAACTACACGAAACGTCTGTCTATAGGACCATGGACCTTCTAAGATTGGTTAATATATACATAACCGTCTTGTGAGAGCTACCTGGGATAAAGGTGCCTACTTTTTCTTCGTACGAGTGTCCAATTCTCTTCACATTAATTGTCACTGGGTTAACAATGCAGGTCCGGGGCTCCTGTATAGGTCACAGACTTCAATATTGTCCCAGTCTTTAAACAAGAGGCTTAAGGGTTATACAGGCATGCGGACGGTCTTTTGGTGCACCAGACCATCAATTACTTCTCTTTTTTCGCTCTGTGTACAGTATATATATAGTTGACGCGCTGTCCACTTAGCATCGACTGAAAACTTCAGTGATTTTTTTTTTTTTTGGATGTCCCAACTTGGTCCAAAGTCGTATCTGCAATTGTACGTACATAAAGAAATCTTACACTCGAATCAAAGTGCATTCACTTTCATTAGTGTAAATTGGCCCAAGTTATGCCTACTTGTAGATTTCTTTGTAGAAATCTGACAGTCGAATCAAAGTGCATTCACTTTCATTAGTGTAAATTGGCCCTAAGTTATGCCTACTTGTGGATTCCTTTGTAGAAATCTGACAGTCGAATCAAAGTGCATTCACTTTCATTAGTGTAAATTGGCCCTAAGTCATGCCTACTTGTGGATTTCTTTGTAGAAATCTGACAGTCGAATCAAAGTGCATTCACTTGCATTAGTGTAAATTGGCCCTAAGTTATGCCTACATCTGCATAGATGTGCACAAGTGCAAGCAGATATTTAACTTTGAATAATGTAAATGCAACTAACAGACACAATCATACAAAAATATATATTATTTTGCACGTTGGAAGTCTTCTGATCTTTTGCCCGCGAATGCAGCAACGAAGTCCATCAAAAGATGAGACATTGATGAATTGAGTTTAATATTACACTGGGCTGCATTTAAGATTTCTTGGAAGGAGGTTTACTCTTTCTCAGCAGATCTTATATGCATTTTGCATGTTGAGTTTGGAAATGTAACACGTTTCGTTCAATCAGGTCAGATTTTTTGCTATTTCAGTTTTTAGAAAATAAATAATAACCAAATATTAATATTTATATTTTTCAGATACCGCATAAATTATGGAAAATTTGTAACCAATTCCTAAAATAGGACACAACTAGAGTTCATGTGAACATCAAGATGATAAATGAAAGTAGTAAGTAAATAAATTTACAGGTTTGTGTATTTAAAAAATAAGGAAGTGATAAAACTATTGCGGAAAATATGGTTTCGTACAGTTTCTCGTCTGCGCTGTACATTTGTAGCCTCCCTCTTGAGGCACCAGCAGTAGCCTGCAAGCATATCCACTTCCCAACGGCCCTGGTACATCTCTATTACTAGAATATCATTGACAAAACACTCTCATAGCTCTATGGTCAAATCGCCAGTTTCCGCCATATAGCCCAAATACGAACAAAGGAAATCATTTTAAGGTAAATGCAGTGACGTAGAGCTTGGTACTTTTTCAGGAGATACTTAATAACACGTTCATATTCTCGATTTTGGTGGTTGTTTAGAAAATTTATTACAATAGATTGATACAATAACTGGTAAATCATTGTCTCTACCTGCGGTGTTGCCATTTTGGCCATTACTCAACGCATATTTCATAACTTCGTTAATAGAAAATATAAAATGCTTATGCCCGCTCTCTGTGATCCATTTTATTTATTTATTTAGAAAACAATTTGAAATTTAGTGTACATCAAAATTATCAGAAAACACGTTGTTTTTAATCATTTATGTTCTTAATATTGAAATAGAATGAAAACCTGATCTGATTGGGGAAAATTGCTGACATTTCTTAATTCAGAATGGAAAAGCCATATAGCAACACGTGAGAAACCCTAAACCTCAAAAATCATGCAGATCAGTGTTACAACAAGTTGAAAGACCATTGCATAAAGCTGCACTGTACTATGGATATTAAGGTAAGGTTACATTAAAGAAATGCCTACCATATGGGCAACATAACTGATGACTCAGCTAAGACACGTGTCATGCGAGTGCCGCGTGTTGGAAGTCAGACTCATCTCTCTCGAACAAACACAACTCATTGGAAAACTTACAGAAATATTTAAGTACGTGAATGGCTTCCACGATGGTTCTAGGAATTTTCGCCGCAAGAAAATTCGCCGTCGGAAAATTGGCCGCACGGAATTTTCGCCGTGCACGGCCGGAACAAAGTCCATTTATGAGAATATGACTAGCTATATCAAGGTGGTACAAACTTCAGTTCGCTTCGCTGAAAAGAACAAACTCCAATTAAAGAGTAAAGGAGTAAATTTTGAAACCTTGGGAGTGTCAAGTTCCGAAGATAGTGTGGTAATGACAACATTTTCAAACTATCTTCCTAGGGGGCGATAATAAAAGAATATATAAATATAAAATTTGCAAAGATTTATTTTGTAATCAGTGATTCAAAGTCAACATATTATAAACTAGGCGAACACTGTTAGAGCAGCACATTTGTTATTGAATTTCACAAAACAAAATTTGTCATTTAAACATGCTAATTTTATTGAAGTGTAAAACATTCATAATAAGTAAACTCTAACGAAAATAAACGATCACTCACTGTTATAAAGCAACACAAATGTTAATTCAATAGACATGGCAGTTTATTTGAAACGTTTGCAGGTTATAAGCTAAGCTACGCAAATGGGCTATTTTTTGTTGTAGATTATACCTAGGAACCTGTCTATGCAGGTACCTAACCTAACCTAAACCGAACATTATCATAGATGGAGATACAACTCCTCGTTTCTCTTCGGTTACCAGCCATAAAACATCGATTAGATATTTAGACACCTGCGTCCTCATAATATTCATAATACTCAAATCGAGACGGCACACTACACACGAACCCCGTAAGAAAAGAATGAACACGAGAAAGTTTGAAACAGAAACGGCTTAAAATTTAAAATTAGTCATTCAAATTGTGACACCCTAGACACGGACACGGACAGAAACTGAATGGACACGAGAATGTTTGGAAGAGACAGGTAAAAATTCAGCAAAGGTGCAGATGATGCCTGATATGGCAACGTGACCTGATATACATAGAATGTACACGAGTGGAGTTTGTACCAAGTTGCGGCGAAAATTCCGTGTGGCAAGAATTCCGTGCGGCCAATTTTCCTACGAAGAATTTTCTTGCGGCCAATTTTCCTACGGCGAATTTTCTTGCGGCGAAAATTCCGGATACGTTCCACGATGTGCCGACAACGGGACTTTTTGTAAAGATGTTGATGATCGCCACTGAAAAGGACAAAATATCAAACATCCCGGTCGGAAATAATGGTTGTGATTATGGTAGAATATGGTGGTGTATGAGAGATTAAGGTCAATTATGGATGATGAAGCAATATGGTACAAATGTCGACCAAAGCGTAACTTTGATTTTAGTGTATTTAGGTCGATATTGGTGGAGGCATTATTGGTTGTTTAAGGTTTTTCAGAAAACGGAGGTTGATGGTATTACATGGATCTATGAAGACTATGTATTGTAGATGGTTGTACATGGATGTTCGAAATCTATATACTGTATATGGTAGAGCATATGTTAGAGCATAACCAGGTAGCTAGGTTATCAACGGATTCCCGTTCGTACGATCATGAGTGGAATTCCTCCCATTATTTGGTGAAGAATATGTATTGATTGCCATGGATTATAATATGGCTAGAATTCCCAACATAATCGACCAAAATAATATTGTATGACTATAATTTTGAATACGAAATATCTAAAAGTTCACATTGTAATACAAAAATTGTGCATAATTTCAGTTTTTTCCTTCTTGCCGATGAATTGCAAAAAAACTTGCAGAGTATGTACGGACGCTAACTGCCTTGACGTTATTTTAATCCACTATATCTAAATTTTACCAACGCTTTACCACTTTAGCGTAGCTACCCATTATTTGTATTTATTTGTTGTATCCCTTGTAAAACAGTATTGCAATCTTTGATCAAATATTGCCATTTATTGTTTTGTTCATTCAGTTTATATCTGTTAAGTTTCATAAACAATTTATTCCCAACAGCTTCATGGAAAACAATGTCAAGTTTCATTATAAATGTGGCTTTACGTACCCTGACAACGGGTACAGCCAAAATTCATCTATCGACGAGTGACTTGCTCGGGACTGTGTTGTATAGCTGTCTGTGTACCAGCTTAGAGTTGAAATTGTATATAAACGTGCTCTCACTGCACAGACTGGTTCAAGCTCCTGCTCTATAGCATCGTCCTGAAGTTTAGAGCCTCTCACCATTCTGAGCTGTAGGCCTAACACGCACGCATAAATTAACTTTTTTGCATAAGCAATTAATCATCAGCAAACAAAGCAGGTATCCAGGGAATAATATGTCAACAGTTGAAAAAGTTGATCTTGGTAGAATATAGTTGGATCATTCGCTGAACATATATAGTCGATTTTGGTCGTGAAAGGTGTTTCTTACGGTTCACTATGGTAGATCATGGTTGTGCAGCTGAAACCTTTATGGTTGTATTTGGGTATGTATGGTTGAGAATTATGGCTGGCAATATGGTCGAAGGTTGTGACATATCTCTACCATAATGCACCCATAAATGGTTCAATATGGAGGATATATCGATAGTAAACAACAAAGATGAAGATCGAAGAGCTACTCCAAGCCAGCAGTTGTTCCCGTACTTCACAGTGATAATTTAGAATTGACTTCTCTCTGAAGCTGTGGGTACAGAGACAGTCAATACGTTCAAAATCGTATTGTGAAACACTGGGAGCAACACCCTCCACAGTTACGAACTCCTCATCCACGACTCACTAACTCTTAATGGAAAAATTTTTAGAGGCCTCATTGCGCCATAATGTTTCTTATCCTATCTAACATAGGTATCATCTCCGAGTCCTCGCGGATCTGTAGCAATGAATCGTGATTACCCAATCATCTTCTTCAGTGGGCTTTTTCTCTTCTTGTCTTTCTACCTCAGATGTCTAAATGATTTGGAGATGAAGGCAGTAGTTCATAGAGGACCGGAACGTGAGTCCCGACCGTTCTCTGGGAAAGGGCCTGCTGGTCCGTCTGCCGCCAGCTTTTTAATGTAATCTTATAAACAAAAATTTAAGCAATGGATGAATTTCGTTAATTTAATGACAGTTAGCAGCTGGTATTTTCATTCGTAGTGTTTTTCAGACTATAGCTAAGCGAACCATTTATAACAGTGGGGCTGTTAGTTTGATTTCTCAACTATGATATTTATTTGTTAGTTAATATCAGAAACAAGCTGAGCCATATTATTTTCAGCAAATGATTAATTGAAGTTCTAGAAGCAGACAGGTCTTGTCATTATAACTGAAATTCGCGTTCATGTATCAGAGGTAGACATATAAAATTCACCAAGTTATTATTGACAATATATATAATTTACATTTTAAATGCAAGTGAGCCAACTTCTTCAAAATTTGAAGTTGAATTTTGAGTAAATTTTAATATATTTAACTCTAAAAATAATTTATTTAGTGTCTGTATGCATAAAATTAACTCAGTACCCCACCATAGAATTTTTCTAAAACTCCCGAATTTATGCCTTACTCATTATTAGATAAATATTACTGATGCAAAACAGTTCTAAAATGAAAACATACACGAAACTGTATACAGTCTAAGTTGGCACACCTCCATTACCTGTGCTTCTGTTTCTGTGGCTGCCACGATCTTCCCAAGCGCGGTAACGGTGTGAGGGTCATCAGTTTCTCCGATGATCTGCCTCACCCGGCCTGTAAAGCGCTCTTGTAGGCAGAATTTCCGGCCTGATCTCATCATTTGCGTAATAATCCGTATCAGCAATCCTCTTATGGTCGTAGAAGACATTTTGTTTTTTACTTTTTTCGTCTCCATGGCCGCCACCAACGGTATCAAGTGTGCGGGTGACTTGGACGCTGGCCGTCCGATAGGGACCTTCGTAGCGCGAATCATCCGACGGATGCAGGAAATTTCTACCTATCTGCATCCGTCCGTACCCATTATGGTTCCCATCAGATTTATTTGTTAGGAATTTTCTCGGAGGCCAGAGGTCACCAATCCTCTTCTGCAGCGGTGCTGGTGGAGGCAAACTTCCCGCAAGAGCATGCAGACCCAATCCCAAGGCTGCAACAAAAGTAACACCAACAGCTAAGTTCCCGGCAAACACCAGAGTATCTTCCTTCGAAGTACAAGGAGCGGTCGTGGTAGTAGTTACAGTCGTTGTTTGGACTGATGTGATAATTGTTGACAATTCTCCTCCCATTCTGAAAGTCTTTTTCTCACTTCAATGATGTCTCACCAATTCCTCTGTGCTGAAATTGAGCAAGAAATAGAGCGTTAGATGACAATTGTCAGACTGAATTTCAAATTACTACTATGTACTCTGCTACCTGGCTTCGAAAATACTCCTTACCTACGTTGGCTGAATTGATACAGCAGTGAAATATTTAGTTAGGATATACTGTAACTGAAATGAGATGCAAGCAGTCAAAAGCTGAGAGAATGGTGAAATGACACGCTAAGTAGATGATCAACACATTACGGTGAAAACAGATATTGCACAAGTCAACGACTCAGTATACAGGGGCAATGAGAATTATTAAAATTCACGTACACGTGGAGCAAGCTGAGCTTTGCGTAGATGCAAATATCATAGTTTAAGCGTATAAGCAATGGAATAGATACATTTATTTTGTTTCGAAGTGTAGATACGAGCACTACTTTTATACTGGGTGCAACACTAAAAAGAAATTAACAATTTCTATGGCAATAAATAGCAACCCAGATCGCGGGAGAGCCGATTATGCACATACAAAAGCCGCATCAAGTAGACAACAAAGCAGTGACAACGCTGCGGGTGGTTGTATTACGAAGTTGCTTGCATTGCAACAGTTGCCGAATAGCTGCTCCAAGAACGGACATGGCGACTCCAAAAGCTAGCTATATTATTCCTAATCCTGAACCTGTTAACTGGTGCCTAGCGTTACGCTGGTGTAAACTCTTAAATGGTGTTTTCCTACGGTGGGGAAAATCACAAAAATGAGGTATGGGGCCCATATTTGGAGGTAATAGATATTGTACACGAGAAGTAACCTGACTCTAGCGAGCGATATGAGCTGTGCAGCTCATCATATGCCTGCAGAAGCAAGAAAATGTTTAGTATTACTGGGCATATCTTAAGTGGAGTAAAACATCACTGCAAAATTGTATATTGTTGTACTCACTTCGAAGAATTTCAGAAGCACTGATCTATAACGATATGCTGATTTTAAATAGGGAACTGCACTGTAAACGTTTTAACGATAAAAGTCTGAATTTTCTCAGAAGGACTTGACTGAAATTTTTACATTTTAATAATATTTGGTATATTAATTGAGGTTATCCACAAGCATCGTAAACTAAGGTACGTGTGGTTCTAGATAATCGTAACGTCTAGCTACTTATTTTAAAGTATCAGGATTGTAACTTAGATGGTACTGTGCAACTCATACGAACACGGATGACAAAACAACTTTACAGAATAAATTTCCGATATTAAGGTAGTGCTCAATATGGCCACTATTTGTTTTACGTAATTTAAATATGAAGGCTTGACTTTTATTAACTTGGAGGTACTCGATATACATACCTCTCAGTCAAATCTTGAACTTGAATATTAAAGTTGTATAGAACAAATCTGTGGCGCCAGTATTGAGGAGTACCTACAATGTAGAGCTGGGGAAAATAAAGATACCACAATATGCAGATACCTAAAAACAGAAAAGAGACTAATTGACGAAATATTTGCATTAAAAAGCAGCAGAAAGGTTGAATATGAAAGAAAAACAAAGAAAACATCAGTAAAAAAGCGATTGTACAAATTTCTGTATATATGGGTGGAAGAAGTATTTGTATAGTGTAATTCAACAGTAATGCAGAATTATTATATTTAGGATTTTATAGTATACCCCATACGCAATTTCACAGAACTAAGTTCACCAACGTCAATTAATTTGCTTTGATAAATGACTAGAACGTTTCTCTAGGAATGTTATGCCATTCTTATATGCATATCCTAATACGATCCAGGATGCATCTAGGAAATCCTGCTAGAATTTTAGCATACAAATAACGCCACAAATTTTTCCAGCGTTTGAGTCCGGGGACTGGCTTGACCATTGAGGCATTGTGTTGTGATCACTAGGTGTATGACTGCAAAATATGCCCGCATATTCTGTCCAATTGTGTGACTGAATTTTGATTTCATACATAAAATATGATGCCTATGCATACACTTCACTCGTATAAGCTATAAGAATCAGAATTCAGTCATACATTTTTTGGACAGAATATGCGGGCATATTTTGCAAAGTCACAACCCTAATGATCACTAAGCCATTTCTTTGTAGATTTTGCTGTATGCTTAGGATCGTTATCTGACTGGGAGATCACGTATCACAATCAATCCAATCTACTGTATAGCTGGAAGCCTCGGTTTTGCTGCTGAAGCATGCATGCAAGCTTGTCTTGAAATACTTTGGTATTGTTCTTCGTTCAGTCTAAAATCTATTATGAGTTTACTACAAGTTCAGCTAGACCATGATACTAGTTCCGCTAAACTTTACAGCAGGAAGTTAGGGACTAGAGCATGCTGACAGCTCATACCTTCGCCATTGAGAGCAACATTTATGAAAAATTCAAATCGGTTTAGAAATCATGGATTCCTCATTATCAGTACCAACATCTGTTCATCTGTGCCTTTTGATAGTGATAGCAGCTTCTGTCACTTTCAGTTATGTTCTGACAAACGTTGTGACAAACATTAGTCAACGCACAAACGGACAAAGCGATCATCACCAAAATTTGGTCATCTGTGTCTTTTAACATTTCTACAGATTTAATAAAGATCCATTTATAACTTCTTGAGTTATACTGCGGACAGATATTCTGAAACACATCAGTGAAACCGATCATCATCAAAATTTGATCATTTATGTATTAATATTAAAACTTCACGTCCGGGTCACCACGGACAGGTAATACAACCCATGAAGAAGCAGTTTGCAACACAGGAAGCCCGAAACGCTGCTAAACAAAATCCAACAAAAAGCCATTAATAGGTGACTTCAACGCCTGCAGGCCAACACGATCGAAAATCGATGCTGGCAATAAATTCGAAACCTTAACAGACCAGCGCACGAAGTACCTATGAACTGAATAGTTCGGCATCTAACATTTTCCAAAGTGAAAGAATGCGCGTCAATGTCAGCACCAGTAATCCTGCTAACGACCTTGAGGGTAGGGACAGAAGAATACAACCAATGTCTCTCATTGTTGTACACCTTACAAAACATACAGAATTCAGCAACCCCTTGCCGGTGGGACAGATTCACCAGATCCTTTTCAGCGCACAGCCTGCTGGCTGAACTACAGTAACAAGTCGGACCAGCAGACGCAAGTGACTGTCAGCAGCTGAAGCCCAGACCAATGAGCAATACTCCAGCACAGACAGAAAAAAAGCATAAAAACATCTTCGGACAACTCCACTGTCGGTAAACGCAGAATTAACCTTATGCAGGAGCCCAGTCTTACTGGAAGCACGTCACCTCAATCGCCTAATATACGGCTCAAAAGTAAGCTTCTCATAAAAGACAACACCGAGAATCTCCAAGGAGCTAGACTCCTGAAGTAAAGGGTCATCTATCTTCAGATGTGGGTGCTGCGTTAAAAGTGTCCGAGTCAGACTGACAGTCCTAGGAGTTGGTCTTGCTGGCATTCAGCTTCATATTCCAGAACGAGCACTTTGCATTACGCATGATGGGGCAGGTATCACTATTATCAAAGTGGAATCGTCGTCATAGTTGATCATCGTATTCTCTAGCGAAGAGAACATGTCATTAATAAACAGAACGACTAGTAGGGGGCCAAGTTCGCTACTCTGGGGGACGCTAGACTCCACCGCCACTAAAGCACTTAAAAAAAAAAAAACCGTCAACAGACACACTCTACATTCGCTCAGAAACAAAATAATGAATAATTGGCAGACCCTACCACCCACACCAAACGACTCCAGCTTGTACGGTACACCCTATGGTTGACCCAGTCAAACGCCTCGCTAATATCCAACTATACAACGCGCGCCTCTGACCCACAATCCAGTGCAGACTGTAAATGGTGTGACACCGACAACAATGCGTCACAAGCCAAACCTGTTTTGTACGCAAACTGACCAGCAGACAGGAAACCCGTAGCCTCAGCAAAACGACCAAGCTTACAAGCGACCAATTTCTTTAACACCTTCAACAAAATGGGCGTTAGTGTAATAGGCCGATAGCTGGCGATATGGAGCGACACTGGACCATTGGGAATGGGAGTAATATTACCAGTACGCCAATGACGGGGAAAATTTCCTAATCGTATCATGGGCCGGAAGATCACTCCAAGCGTAGGATGAAGAACGCCAGCAAGCTGCTTATAAAACACAGGAAGCATACTTACCAGGTCCACACCTCCATAAGGATCAAGGCCCTCAAGCAACACTTTAATAGCACCAGATCTTACAACATTTTTAGCAATTCCTGTAAATTTCATTAAAGAACCGTGCAGAACTGCTTGAGTTATATTGCCAACATATATAAAATCAAACATAGAGACAAACAAACAAGCTGAGCAACAAATCTTTACAAAAATGTGGTCATTTACTCTTCTTGATATACTGTACATACCTAACAGCCCTTACAAATTTCATTAAAATGTCTCCATACTTCTCTGAGATATGATACAATCACACAACGGTCCAACGGATTTTCACCAAAAGTCAATCATCTGTTCCTCCTAACATGCCTAACAATCCTTGTGTATTTCATAAAGATCCCTCCATAACTATTTCAGTTATTTTGGTCACGGACAAGCAAACAAAGGCGCAAAAAACATAACCTTGTTGGCGGAAGTAATTGAGTTGTTCAGACCGAAGGTTATACAGTTTTTTGCCTAAATATTATTCCGTGAATTACGACCAAATAAATCAATATTGGTCTCATCTTTCTTAAAATGCTTCTGATTAAGTCTTATATTCGAAGGGAAATTTTTGGCTGGTATTCTTATATCGTCAATTTTCCCTGGAGTTTCAGTTGACCTCTATGTAGTCCAATGTTAAGAATGTCCAGTGAAGCACTTGTGACTGCATGCTTACAAGTTATTTCCTTGCAAGTCTGCTTATGGTTTACTGCAGTTCCCAGAGTCTCGTACGGAGAAGCAATTTAAGCAATGGTTGCTAACGGAAGTGTATTTGTTTTTCTAAGTTTTTCTTAAATCTCACCTGCTTTCTTTTTTAAATTATCTTTTCTTTTTTCTAAGTATGATTATTTTTTGTCCTAAAGCAAAATTGCACCTCTCAGTTTGATGCTGCAGCAGTGCACAATGACAAAAATAATTATATTAATGAAAAAATTAGCTTGATTTGCCTTTCATAATCTACTTTTATGCAGTTTATTAAGTTATTCTCTTTTCATTTGTTCAAATTTTGGTAAGTGAAGAATTTCTTGGGATACGAATATTTATTTCCTCCCGTTGTATGTCACTCACCCGTCACACTCCCAACGGTTATCTTTATATCGTGGCGTTATCTCCATCAAAGTCAAGACAATCAGCAATAAGGGAGAGTTTCACAAAAATAAGCTAATTGCAGCAGCTTTTACTTGTCCGACGAAGTATTTATGAGAAATTTCACTAGCTGAACAGAATTTCAGGCGTTCATCAGAAAACGATTATTCTTTAATGGACTGAAACTCAGAGCTGTGCGTGAAGCAGGACACAGTGTGCCACCGTTTAGGAAGGAGTAACAACTGAAACTTGGTTTACGATACCAAGACAAAATTTTCGATAAGTTTAAGTAATCTGGACAAGCTGGTGAAACTGAAACTGCTGCAACCCACGATGCCCATAATCAAGCATTAGTGACTCAAGTTATTTATTGTGGTGTCGTCATGAAATCGAAGTGAGGGTATTTGAAGCCATGTTGAAATAATATATGGTTCAAGGCAAAATTTCTCAAATGAATACTCGGTGCATGCCTGTCATAATCCCGGCAACAGAGCTGTATTTTTTATAACAGTTAGCAGCTTTTAAGACTTTACCTCTAACGAAGCATTCTCATACTGATCACAAAATGACACGCGTCCGACTGTCGCATTACTACTTAAATTATCGTTGTGCCTCTTGGATATATAGTGCTGGCAAGGTCAATGCACCAAAAGGAGTTTAATTAAGGTGAAAATAACTTTAGATTAATGATAATGATCAAACATATAGCTTTGCACTCAGTTCACTGGCCACAATATTACTGTGGCCCGAGAGTCTGTGACGTGAATATACATATGGACTAATATTCTTTATGAAGAACATTACTTCTAACTAAGTTCATTAACA
Source organism: Parhyale hawaiensis (assembly GCA_001587735.2). Lineage (NCBI taxonomy): Eukaryota > Metazoa > Arthropoda > Malacostraca > Amphipoda > Hyalidae > Parhyale > Parhyale hawaiensis. The sequence goes on along the minus strand of LQNS02278170.1, from coordinate 17,232,124 downwards.
TAAATACTAAAATGGACCGAAGTTCACTTACAAAAGTACTAAATTGAATCGAAGTTGATTGACTAGAATATTAATTCGATGTGAAGTTCACTGAGAAAAATATTGCTTAAACCAAAATTCATTGACAAAAGTATTACTTATATTAAAGTTCACTGCCAAGAATATTACCATGGGCTAAAGCTCATAGGTAAATGACAAAACAAAATTTAATATCGATGAAAGCTTATAAAGTTTATGGCTGCTGGAAGCTGAGTATCGGGACGTGTTCTGTTGCCAATCTTAATCTCGGCAGCAGTCAACTTGTTAAGCTTTATTAGAGTGCGCTTGCTCAAAGAAAAAGCCAAAGATGTGGTAAAATAGTTCAAAAACAGATTTATTACTGCAATCTAGTCTCTCCACACACAAAAATTTACAGTATCGTCTCCGAGTAGGAAAAGAAGTAGCTAAAGCTAATGGGAAATCTGTTAACGCTGCTCAAATCCTTTTTGATAAAACAATTCGAACACATCCTTGGCCAATTCTATGCTAAAGTGAAATCGGCAAGTGGAAACTCTTACACTTCACTACGCTGTGGTGACATAAAGGTGGGTTCACACAATACCCTGTTGCTCTCCCAGCGTAGCACAACAGCCACTGAATTCGCTGTAGCATATGTAACCTGCTGATATGCACAGCTCTCACAGCTATAAAATCCACTCAGGAATATATGAAATATCTGAAACTTTACTAATGCCACTCCCTAAGCTAGCAGGGGTGGACACCACAGAATATCCGGAACCTTGATAAAACGAATAAAGACTGTGAATACTGTTTTGTGCCCTCGACTTAACCCTTTATTAATCAGGCCGTGTCCTTTTGCTGCAAAGGTTCTTCATTGTATTAAATTCCTACGGTAACAAGTCTTGTATCGAGGCAGAACAGGCTGGTTCTAATCTGTTCAACAGTATAGCCTCACAAGATTACGGGACAACTCCACTGACCGCCGGTTCCACGAGAGTGATGTGAAACGCCGGGAGTTCTTTCCTTTATAGCTTTCTAGCTTCTTTGTCGGCCTTTTGTCTTGCAAGTTTTACATTGATCACAGTGAAGAATGCCTAGAGCAGTAGTAATTTGAATGGAATCACAGACCGCAATGTATTAGAGTTTCTATAGCGCAGCTAACCGCACCAGACGCGAGTGCCTCCCCATTACACTTCTTGTGATGCGTGACAGGAGCGTCCTGTAGTTGGTTAGCATATGTTTGACAATAACAATTTGTCTTGAATTCATATGAGCATGAAAAACTGTGTTAGTAGCATTGTCTACTTTCAGCGTGGACGGCACGAAAGCCTAGATTTGGTGTTAACTCATTTTTCATACTCCAATTGACTTGCTTATGCAGGTGCTAGTGCGAAATCCCACTTTATAAGAGAATATGATACTACTTAGGTCGAAAATTTCATGTCACCTCCATAATTTGGAGCTTAACCTGTTAACGCTCAAAGCAGACATTTACTTGTATAAAAGTGTCTTTGATACTGTCCAGAATATTGACTGTATGCATCAAAGGGTAAATTACTGCAATTGTACCGGTTGAGCACTTAAATATTGAATAAATTCAAATGTCTATGGTCATTGCAATGTAATAATTCCAGTCCCGTCTTTATTTATTCATCAGTAACACACAATAATTCATGTTTTATTTCTATTTATTTATAAATATACTTATATTTTTTCCTATCACGGTCTATGGGAATAAGATAATGAGAAATTCGAGGGCTAAACAGCGCGGTGCAGTATCTATGATACGGGTCGGAATCGGCTAAACTTGGGGTGAGTATATAAGTTTCACAAATGAACCTGAGCTCGGTTGTATGATTGTATTCGTAAATGTGGTAACGGAAATACAACCAGACTACGTCATGTATAAATTATATCTTTGCTTATAGGCAGAGTGTTGAACTTTCCTTTGAGTGGTTCTTTGAAGGGTTGAAAGCAGAAGAAAAATGGCGGTTTTACTGAGGTACTAATTTTTTAACGTCATTTTTATGACGGCGTGGGTCACTTGTACCTACTCGTATTATATAAATACTCTTTATTAGGTACACATAGGGACATAGTGCACGTGCACAGGGCGTAACTTAATACTGAAGCTACATTACATATGAGGAGCAGGTAATGCTATCATTAGAAACTACACTGCCTGTACATTAGATACTACATATCGGCTGTACAATGTGTACATGCTAGATAGTATGTAGCCAGGACCATTACGGCTCATATCTTGAGCAAGGTGTTAGCAGATTTTTCTATCCTAATCTCGAGAGCGAGACCGCATTTCATGTCCTGGCTCTCAGGCAATCAGTACACGTTTGAGCAAATCTTAAACATGCAGTGGTTGACCTCGACACATTCATCAGTTGCCGAAATATGTCATTATGGGCTCACACGCGTGGTTCCGGTGTTACATACTTACCTTGGAGTAAAGATGGTCAATTTTTACTATAGGACAGCGTGAGATTTTCAACATTTTGATGTTATATATAAAGGTAAAAGGACTCATTTTAAGACGGCTTACATCAATGACATTTTGCTCGCAAATGCTTAGTTTTTGAGAAATTTGACTTTGAAGTTCCCATTGTTTTCCTATCGGAGAAAATACCCGGCGATGGCACACCAGGTTAGGAAATCTTTTCAAGAGGTTTGATTAGGTTCGGTTAGGCTTGGTTAGGTTAGTATAGGTTAGGTTAGTTTTGGTGAGTTTAGGTTACTGTGGAGTCGCCGTGTATTTTCTCTCGCAGGTAAACAATGGGAACTAGAAAGTCAACTATCTCGAAAACTAAGCATTTGCAAGTAAACTTTCATGCATGTAAAACGTCTTAAAAGGTGTCCTTTTACATATGTATAGCATCAAAATATTGAAAATCTCTTGCTGCCCTAAAATGAAAATTGACCGTAATATTAATACTGCTGGAGCGTTCACGTCCGCTAATTCCCATTGAAGCGAAGGCTTCTGGTGGCATGAGCCTCGTGCTGTGCTTCAACTGTCTTGACTGCTCAGTCTGTCGATGCGTACTGAATTTTTATTTCAATCTTTTAGCAAACTCGACGAATGTAGTATAAGATAATCCGAAAGTTTCTTGAAATCGTCGTTGTTCCTCCGAGTTTTTCCGAGTTAAATCGTACTAAGCTTTTGAGCTTTCGATTCGTCATTATGTATGTATTCAACTCGATTCTTTGAGTTAGGAGGTAAAATTCTATTCTTTTGCCGGAATCGGAAAACTGAATTCGATTAGATTAGGAGGTGCAGATTTTGTAAACATATCCAGTTGAACTCCGAAGTAGAGTCCCAAGAGCTATAATTGGAGGTATAGATTTAAAGCAGAGGTACCCAGCGCCATGGGCCAAAAACCGAAAAAAAAGTTGCGGACTTTACGACTGAGATAAAGATGTACACACAAGAGTTTTCTCCTAAAGATTGACAATACATTAAGAATTACAATGAATGATAAATTTTTTAATGAAGACCTAGTAGAGTCAAAATTATGTACAGTAGCTCTTTTCAGCTTGTTGACAAAAAAGTGGAAATCCTGTAACCCACACAATAAAAAAAAAAGAGTTGTGGACCACTAGCCTAGTGGTCTATGCCATGGACCCGCGTTTTAAAGCATTACCTATCACAAATGCCTCTTCTTTAAAAACTTTTTGCAAATTACATCGTATCTCTCAATGAAAGATATGTGGAGTCGATCCTCAATTTAAGGAAATATCTGAATCCTCCCATTCATCCGAGTTCTCCCGGAAAAAACCTAGAAGCAACCACTGCTAAAGATATTTGATAGGTTTATTATCAAAAGTAAAAAGTATTGCTAATTCTAGCATACTGAACTACCATCATTACTCTTCCTCAGAAATAAAAACTTACTTAAACTAGAGCACTCTGACAGCGCATACCTCCGCCAAGTGAGGCAACGGTAGCAAAAATTCAAATTGGTTCTGAAACCATAATTTTCTTTGTATCAACTCCAAAATCTAATCATTTGTGCCTTTTAATATTAATAACAGCTTGTTCAATTTTCTTGAAGATCGGCTCTTGACTTTTTGAGTTATAGTGTTAACAAACATTATGACAAACATAAGTCAAACATACAAACGAACAAACTGATCTGCACCAAAATTTGATCATTTATGTCTTTTAACATTACTAACAAACCCTATAAATTTCATAAAGATCCATTAAATATTTTTAGAGTTATTGTGCTAACAAGCATAAAATTAAAAACAGTGACAAACGAATGAACGAACAAACGGATCATTACCAAAATTTGGTCATATACTCTTTGTTATATACCTAACAACTCATGTTAATTTCGTCAAAATCCATTCATAACTATTTGAGTTTTGGCATCGCGAAAAATGAGGCAGACAAGCAAACAAACAAACAAACGGATGGACACATCTTTACCAAAAATTAATCATCTGTTTTTCCTAACATACCTACCAATCCCTGTAAATTTCATTGAAATCGGTTCTTAACTTTTGAGTTATCTTTGTGACAGACAAACATACAGACAGACAAACACGACGAAAACATAACCTCCTCGGCGGAGATAATGAACGGTAACCATGAAGTTGTACTTCCAATAAAGCGTTATTGTTCAGCATTTATGCAGTAAGGATCTGTCTACACCAACGAGGTTCAATAGAATGAAGCCGTAGCGGCTTTGGAGATCGGAAGCTAAAATTCTCTCCAAGGCTGAAACCTAGCTAGCTCACTGATTGACGGGATGGGATAGCTGGGAGCCTGTGATTGGTGGGAAGGGATTAGGCAGCTATTGACAGCACCCACTTCCCTAGCCAGTACGGTGAAATGTGGCCGTGCTCCTTCTTTTCATTAAACCTCTTTAGTCTACACTGCCGACACGCTGCGATCAAACTACGGACAGAGCCAGGAAAAGGTAAAGGTAAAGTCAGCTTAGACCACACCCTTGCCTGGGAAACCCACATACACTGGTTTGTGCTGCTGGTATAGGCCCACTGGCCCCAGTTGAGTAAGTGTAGTTGCAGTCGACCTCGGGGTCACCAAGAACTACGGCGTCAATTTGACGGAAGGAACAAATGACCCGAAACCCCCCACCCCCTCATCTCTGAGGAAGGCAGTTCTACCACGGCGCCGTGCATGCACACACAACTGCCGAGTCAGCACACCAAGATCTGCAAAGAGCTCGTGTGTCTGGCTGGGATCGAACGAGCGATACAAGGTGTTAGAGCTGAGAACGGAAGCATGCAGCTACCGTGGCAGGAAGTGATAATAACGGGAAATCCAGGCCCACATGAGCAGAAAAACACTGCGCTTTAACGCAATGAGTTATTATTCGGAGCACTCAGTGTTTTCTTGCACTCATAAAATATAATTATATTATTTTGAAAACTGACGCTGGCCTTATGAACCCGTGGATCATCACTTGACAATTGTATCTAATACGAAGTGCATGAATATTATTTCCTTACCATAAAAAGTCTTCATTTCGTAGCAACAGGAAGGTTGTAAATGTATTTTTTGAATGCTACTTGCCTTCTAAGATTGACAATATAACGCATAACCATCCTATGATCCTTGTCATAGAGGGCCTGAGGTGATGTCATTCCATTTTTTCTAATGGCTGTCTTATTTTACATTGATATTATCCTCTGGAAAGAGTTGCTGGCGTCGCAGAACAGTCCCTGCTTATACACGTCTCATGCAGGATGTCAGCGGGCCCTTGTCCCAGTAGGAAAGACGAAGTTTGTAGTGTTACGAAGGGCAGACGGTCGGTAAGTTGGGGCATCAGTCAACACTGACTTCGTTTTTCACAGTCCATAGATGTCGTGCCGTTTACTTGACATCTGCTCAAAGCTGCGCTGATTCCCTTTGAGTGCTGCGACAGGGTCCAAAGTCGTATCTGTCAAATGTAAGTTGGTGATAACTGATGTAATCTTACAGTCGAATTGAGCTGCACTGACTTTGTATTCTGTAATTCGGCACTAAGTTAGATCTACTTGCGGGTGACTGAGTGTAAAGGTAGGCCTAGTTTTTAACTTTGTTGGAAGAATCCGCATCGAACATGCACAAACACACACACACAAAAAAATCTTTTATTCCGTACGTTAGAAGTTTTCTGAACTGTCTGCTATTATAATGTGGCAACCTATTCTAGTAAAGGCTAGAATATTAAAGGTGAGTCCAATAACCTTAGAAAAACAGATGTGAGCGTTTGAATTAAAAACACGTTCAGCCATAAGTTTGATAATAGAAAAGCATTGAGGCTGGGGATGAATTTTGTTTATGAGAGTTAAAAGTTTCTTATTTTATTTTTAGTGTTTGTTCACAGTATGAGCGAACCTCATATAACAATGGGGCTTGTATTGTATCACTGAAATGGGATATTTTTTTTTTTTTTGTCGTTTATTATAAAAACCAAGTGCACCGTTCTATTTTCAACGAAGGACTAGTTGCAAGTCGAGACTGTAGACACTTGAGTGTCTCTCAGGAAATCGACGCAAGATGAGTTCATTTAATTTTCCAGGCATAAAATTCCTAGGAAATATTGTTTTGTGGTTCCCAGAAATCCCGGGTAAGTAATCCACTATACCATAGTCGCACGTACTGCACTTGGTACGGTGGAGTATTGAGGATATTTTGAAATAAAAAGAAACATCACAAATTTTATTCCGTGGAAATTCTGTGATGTAGTGGTCCCTATTTCCCTAGAAAAGAACCTTAGCAGACACCGCTAAAGTTCTTGTTTGCTATTCACGTTCATGTATTACTCGTATAAAGTGTGAGAACACCCACAGTAATGTAAAAAATCCACAGAAGTTGTTGATAAGATCAGAAAATACTATTTTGATTGCGAGTAAGCCAATCTATTCGAGTGTAAAAATTACGTACTCCAATAAAAACCAACACTAAAAATAATATAGCTAGGGTTAGTGAGAAGTTTTATTGAAGTAAATTGTTTTTGATGTTAGCGATTTCATACTTCGTGTACTATTAGATTTATATTACTGACATATAACATGTCTAAAATGAAAACATACATGCAACTGCTCACAGTCTCAGCTGACTCACCTAGGTTACCTGTAATTCTTCTTCTTTGGCTACAGTGTTCTATTCCGGAAGAGGACCAGAATAGAATGGAGGATATTATCAGTTTCCCTGGTGATCATCCTCGCCCGGCCGGTGAAGCGCTCTTGTAGGCAGAATTTCCAATCTGAACTCATCATTTCCGTAATAATCCGTATCAGCTCTTCTCTTACGGCCGTGAAAGACATTTTGTCTCTTGCTTTTTTGTTTATCGTATCTGCCTCCACTGATGTCAAGAGTGGCGGTGACGAGGCTGCTTCCAGTTCGATAGGGTATTTCGTAGCGTGAATCATGTGACGGATACAAAAATTTCTTCCCTTGCTGCATCGTTCTGTAACCATTAGGGTTCCCGTTAGATATATTTGCTATGAATCTGCCGGGTAGGCAGCGATCGCCACGCCTCCTCTGGGAAAACAACCCCGGTGGCCCACTTCCAGTAAGAGCGTTCAGACTCAGGCCCAACACTCCCGCGAAGGTGACAGCCACGGCTACGTTGCCGACGATTACTAGAGCCTCGTCATGGAAAGTGCAAGGAGCGGTAGTGGTAGCAGTTACTGTCGTTGTCTGGGTTGGAGCGAGGGTGGTTACCGTAAGTCCCATTCTGAAGGTTGGTATTTCCTTGTTATGAGTACCTCAGACCTGAAATTGGGTGAGAAACAGTGTGGGAGGTGATGATTGTGAGACTGAACTTGAAAATACAATTATACTATTCACCCTGGCTAAAAAACAAACTCCTTGCGTTGGCTGAGTTCATAGAGCAGTAAAATATTAAGTCAGGAAATAATTGGATGCCATCAAAAGTTGAGGGACTGGTGGAATGAAAACAGAAAATGCTTTATGTATAACCTTGTATGGAGTCAAGGTTTTTGATATCAGTAATAATAACATTTGAATTATGCGATGTTTTTCAGGAAAATGCTCATTCCATGTAAGTCACAATCTCGATAATAAGGCTGTAATTTTTATTTAAAAGTGAGCAGCTGTTAAGGTTTTACATCTAACGAATCCTTCTTATATCAATTACAAAATCACACGAGTCCAACTGGAGCAGTTTTTTTTCAACTACTGTGGTTCTTGAAGTTTAGATCTATAGGATACTGACAGGAGCTTAGTTAAGAGGAATATTACCTTAGACTAGCAATAACTATTTTGAATGTGATTTTGGACTTTAGTCCATTGGTCAGTATAGCTTTGGTCATAGACAAAGTTATTAATTGACAGGAATATTAGTTTGGACTGAAGCTCATTTACTAAAATACGAAATTTATTGGAAGTCATTGACAGTAATATCAAATTGGGCTGAAGTTCATCTACAAGAATATGAAATTTCCTTGAAGTTATTGACAGGAATCTTTCCCGTACCAAAGTTTCTTGATAAGAATGTCAATTTGAAGTGAAGTTTACGGACAAGAATATTGTTGTGGGACAGTGGTGCCCCATTTGTCCCAGTGCGTGGACCTTCTACCGAACAATGCCAATGTAAAGAATTAAGTAGCTACATAATACATGCGTTTCGTAGCAAAGTTAATTGTTTGTACATTTTTTGATGGGAAGAATATTATACAACTGATGACCATTTCACCCGAAGTAGAGACCCAGTAAAGTCAAATTATGTAGTCATTTGCAGTTTGTTGACAAATACAGGGGAAATCCTACGGACCGGCTCAAAAGCCATCATAGATCGCCAGATGGGAATGAGTGCCTTAAAATAAAATTGACCGGCAATGAATATTAAATTGAAGTGAAGTTCAATACTACGTTAGACTAATTTTCATATACAACTAGGAACAAAATGTTCGATAAAAGACAAAAATGAAGGCTGTTTGAAGCTGTGTGTCTAGGCGAGCTCCGTACCAGCTCCTAATTTTACGCCGACACTGATGATCACCAGAATGTTGGATTCGTATCAGTCGAAACGACATCCCATTTGTTATTATACTAAAAAAAAATTAATTGCAGTGTGTTCACCACTTAGATAAAAAATTACATAGAGATCTAAGCGTAGGCTCACAAAAATTTCTAATCTTGTCTCTTCGCAGATAAACAAAAATACAGTATAGCCGCATGCGTAAAAACCTGGTCTCTGCTGGACTAAAAAACTAAAAGCTGGTCTGCGTTAAGATGAAAAAAAGCTGCAATCTAGTCTCTGTGTGATTTTCCAATGACGATTTGATCTGCGCGTGGCTAACGAAAGAAAAATAGCCAATGCTAACTCGGATTACTATCAAGCGTCTCAAATCTTCCTGGATAAAACAAATCGAACCCATCCGTGAATAATTAATTTCTGCCTATAAATCAAATCTGCAAAGCACTTACTCAGAGCTCGTACTCTTGCGCTGTCTTCGCTGCACTAGAGTCACAAGTAGGCGGGCTCACATGACGGCCTTTTGTTCACTCTGCAAAGCACTATAAGCTTCTAAAGCGTATGTGTAACTTGCAAAAAATACGCTGCTTTCACAGCTCTAAGCCACTCGTAACTTTGCTAAATATCTGAAAATTTACTAGTGGCACTACTTAATAACTTAGGTCAGGCTACACCAGCGCAAAAAGCATTGCGCGACGCGATTTTTTAGGAAAACACGTTGCCTGAGACCGATAGCAATGCACGGTGTGTTTGTGGCATGATCTGGGTTGCGTCGGTGGGGACTGTGAATTGTGCAATAAATTTCTTACCCCTCACGTCGCTTAATTGTTAAGCACTTGCGTGGCGGTGGACTAAGCCTGCTGAAGTGACGGTTAATGTATAGAGTTATTCTTGTAGCAGCCACATTCTTGTCATACAAGAACCTGATAACGTCCAAAAACTGAGTTGTGTGACTGCAAGGGTTCTATATCCCGCTGAATTCCTAAGGGAAACTACTCTTTGAGGCCAGGAATCACACTCTGGTTCTAATGGGATGGCGTGCCTCTATACGGAGCTACTCCACCCACCGCTGGTTATCTGAGAATGCTGTGAAAAGTCGAGGGTTCTTTCATTTATACTTAGCTTTCTAGCTCACTTTGTAAGCCTCCAGTCCGGTAGGATTTACATATTTGTGACCACAGTTAATCACAAGGAACGAGGACGTAATTATGGACAGCAATTTACTTGAGTTTCTACAGCCATCGAGCGTCACTCGAGTGGTTGGTTAATAAGCCTGCTATTGCCTGGCGTGACGATGGTGCCTGAAGATGATGAGCGTTCATTTGATAATAAGAAGCTTTGTGACTTGACGAGGATGGGGATCTGTGTCAGGGCAATTGTCTGCTCCTCTGATGGACGGGCGGCACGAGAGTCTAAATTTGGTGTAAGCGTGCTTTTCAGACACCTATCATACTTACTTCTGTGAGTTTGCATGGTGGTTTGCTTATATTGACATGGCTGCGATATGACTGCGAAAGAGAATAAAATATCGACGGAAATGATTAGTCAGCTCTATAAAATGATGTGGTGTTTTCCCCATTAACTAGGAAAGCTAACACTTCGTTTCTCATAAGAAAAGCCCTGATAATATTTTAAAGAAAAATAGACAGTGGACGTGTATTAAGGGGTTCATCACTGAAATATACCAGTTGAATACATGAATTCGGAGGAATTTCGAGTATCTATATTATAATTCTTCTTGAGGCTCCATCCGTTCATCTGTACGTCTATGTGTCTCCACGTTACGCTCTTCAGTGTTAGAGGAAACTTCGTTACTTACAAGAAGCTCTGCTTATCGTAGGAAGGAAGTTTGACTCTTTCGCCATAACGAAGGAAGACAGCTGGAGTTGAACTCCTACCTCCGAAAATCAGAGCTTCTTGCGAATTAAATGTTCCCCTATCTAATGCTGAAAAGCGTAACGTGCAAACGCATAGACGGGAGAACTGATGGTGCCTCAAGCAGCATAATATTTTACGGAGTATTTAAAAAAATTCAAAGAAACGGGAAAGTTTTCCTCTACACCATGTATAGTGGATGATACCGTTTTCACATCATACAACGTTCACTTTGGTATTGTTGAATGACGACCCAAATAAGAGAAACTTTGTAGCGAGGATACGGTGCGGAGCGAGCTGTTCTGGACAGCTTCATTCTAAAGCACCTTTGTAGTAAGAACATGATGTTTAAAGGAGTCAAGCAAGCCGACAGAAAAGGAGAGTTTGGCAATAAGAATCGATCATAAAAAAATGGGCTGAGTGTGATGTATATTATGGTGAAGCTATCGCACAAACTAGAATAGAAAAAATTATGTGGTACTGTATGGAACAGCCATGGGTCTCGCTATCGCACTGAAGTAATCAGATACACCGATAGAAACTGGAAATATTAAAATAATTGTGAAAGTATAAATAATGACATTTTCAGTGCATAGCGAAGGCGTGTAAATAAAGTAAAAAGCAGTAAGAGGAGCTCTTCCGAAGAGTTAGATTGCTAGATTCGTTTTTATGCCGTCTATATGTCTATGTCATGATATGCAAATGCGGAAACTTTGCGATAAACATCTGCGAGATCCGCCGGTGATAGTTATAGTGTTAAGATAGGTTGGGTATGGTGACATAAGATAGACTGGCTGCGACTCTGCATACGGGCTACGTTAAGCCCGCTGCATACGAGTCGAAACATAGAAGCACTTCACGTTCTTGGAAAAGATGTTCATGATGTTTATGTGCACATGATAACTGCTGATTCTATTGACACATATCGATTCTAAATATGAACAGTTACTAATTGGAACTCAATGGAAATTTAGAGAGAGATTCGAAACTGAATAAGTGGCCCTCGATGCAAAGGAATCGCTGCTGCGGCTCGGCGTTTAAGCAGTTTTAATACAGGAAAAGTAGACAAGTCGAAGCTGCATCCACGGCAGCGTAATAGGGAGGGTAGGGGGAAACGTTCCCATGTTTCGACTCTCGCGTGCATCAGATTTGAGGTTAGACGCAGTTTGTAGGTAGTATTGGACAGGCACTATTTATGGAGTAGGCTAGGTTGAGGAGTTGCATTAGGCCGAACTAATGTGAGGTATAATAGCGTAGCTTGGGATTACTATATTTTAATTAAAAAAAGAGAAAGTAAACTAACCGCGCAATTTCCACGGGTTCCGCTAGTTCCCAATATTCTGCTTGTGGTTCTGCGCATAACTGCACCCAATCATGTGTTTGCACGTAATGCGTTTAGCGCCTCAGCTGAATTTCACTTTCCATAGGAATAGCCCTATATATAATGCTAACATTTCAGTACAGTAGGCAATAGAGGGTTAAGCCGAGGCCACATAATGTATTCGTGCACCCAACTGGCTGCTAGGATAAGCAGGTCTCGTGTCATCTGAAAACATACGTATAATTGGTAGCAAAGACACGGTACCATGCATGGAATCTAAGTTACGCACCCATGGTCCAGGTTGTCTGTGTGAATGCTGCAGAATGTGCGGCCCCAGCATTATTATGCTGAGATCCCAAATGCATTCGAGCAAGCAACTGAAAGTGAGGCTTTGCAGCTCATTCCTCGTATGAAAATTAATTTAAATTCGGCAGCAAAGACAAGGTACCATGAATGACTCTTATACAATCTGCTCATCCTAACACACTTTGTTCGTATGAAAACATAGTTTGTCCACGGCATTGCACGTTCAGTACTATGCTAATGGGGAAAACTAGACTATCCATGATAAGGTCTCGACTAAGAACAAGTTTCAGCAGAGCTGCATATTTACCGTTTCTACCCCTCAAAGGCTAGAATTCTACCGTCTGAGTCAGATTATATTTACCTCCGCCAACTAGGTTATGTTTTTGTCGGCCGGGTTTGTCTGTCTGTCATGAATGTAACTCAAAAAGTTATGGACCGATTTTGACGAAACTTACATGGATTGTTAGGTATGTTAAGATGAATAGATGATGAACTTTTGGTGGAGATCCGTCCATCCGCTTGTTTCTTTGTCTGCCTCATTTTTTCTCAATGCCAAAAAGTTATAAACGGACTTAAAAACAACACTGAAGCTCTTAACACTATTGAAAGGCACAAATGATTAGATTTTGGTGTTGATACAAAGAAAATCATAGTCTCAGAACCAATTTCAATTTTTCGTAACCGTTGCCTTGCTTGGCGGAGGTATGCGCTCTGAGAACGCTCGAGTTTCAAATGGCCTGGGTAGGGTACAGGTGTGGTATAACGATAAACAAATGAAGTTTAAAATCAGCGGAAAATTCACAGCTTCCAGCTAGCGACGCAGAATTGTATTTAAGTACAAGAATTTGGGTTTCATTAAATTCTAACGACGAGTCTTGGTATTATAGTGAAACCAGCGTACGAAATCCGATGGGCGTGGCTAAGAAGACAAAGCAACTTTACCAAATCTCACTTAAGCGCGTGGTATAACTTGTCTCAATCGATAAAATTATATTTATATTGGAATACTGAAAATGCATTAGCTAAAAGATTAGATTTGGCCCTGCTGCGTTCAATTCAGCCCCACCCCTAAAGGACTGCTTACGCAGGTTTGACTATAGTATTATTAATTAAAGTAGGGAACATACGCAAGAGACATGATTCAGCATTTAAGCGTCAGTGAAATTGCAGTAGTTGTGCTCCTAATTTGTCAAGTCTACTGCATGTAGCAGTTTAGCTAAACATAGAGATGCGAGGGATGTACATCGAGTCTTTCACAGGCAACTAAAATGCAACTAATGTTTAATTATTTTAATTCTTCAGGACACTCGACACACTGTTAATAGCAATCGGAATCCACGTTCCTTCATTCCTCAATTATGCGTCACTTTGTTGTTCCTGAAAGATGTTTGCCAGCAGATATCGCCTACTTGTTTGTGCTTCAGTAAGTAGCCGATGTGATGGTACAGGCCAGTCAATAATTTCTCTTGTACCTAAAGTCACTCGACCACGGGAACTTAGGTCGTCAGGAAGCTACATCTGAAAGCACTGTGGAAAGATCACCACGCTCAGATTCTCTATCTCCCATTGAAACAGTGTTATTAGATTTTTGAAACTTGAATTGCTGCCTATCTTATTGTGAAGAGGGTGTGCCATGTGTCATGTAAACAAGTAAACATGGAAAGACGCAAGATTATCAAAGTTTTATGATCATTACATACGTACGGCCTGTGACCCACTGGTCACCAGTAGTGAGCGTTCCGAACAAAATTAATGTTCGCGAACTTTCATCAGCCAATTCGTTCGGACGGCCAAATCCCGGATTTGGGCTCGCAGATTCAGATTCGGACCCACGTCAGAAAAGATTTGGACTGCCGGATTTGGAACGCCTTTTTTTTTTACAAATCTGGACCTCAGTATCCCGGGAAAAATTCCAAAAAAACGAAGACAACCAAACATTGGTTTTCATCTTTTCCGAGGCACGTGGTGACGCCTATGTTTCAGTAGCAACTCTTGAAATACCATATGACCACTAGCGTCGTGTTTTACTGTGCGATTTTCTCTACTTCTGTTTCAGTATGAGTGTCTGTGACTCAAATGACCACTGCTCAAAATGTGCTCGATATGCAGGCCTGTGTGATTGTGTGCAGTGATGCGAAACAGAGACTAGTAGTTCTGCCTGGACTGCCCTTCTTAGAACTTGGAAATTTACTTGTGTATAGCTCGTTGCTTTATCTGTACCAAGCAGACTCATCATGTTATGACCACAGCTGGCTGCCGGCATTCTGAACACTTGTGAGCTGCTGTCTTGTATTATAAATTTGATTTTCTAGCAATAATTTGTTTAATGAATAATGTAGATGTATTAAAAACCCTTTTTATAATCGGAAAGCTTTAAATTTAGATTCGAAGCTTCGGAATAAGTAAAATTTAGGTTTGGAAATGTTCGAAAGGAAAGGGAATTAATGCTCGCTTTGTTATTTCTTTAAGGATTCGGAGGTTCACTGGCAAATATTCGGAATAAATGTTTCGCATCGAAATTTTAAAAATTGGGTTCGCTATTCGGAGGTTCAGAACTCAAAACCGGCAAAGATTCGGATTCGGAACTCAAAATAAAATTCGCGCGTCCACCGCTGCTGGACACCATTAAAATCTTCTTTACTCTCACAGAATATTCAACATGGTGCCTGTAAACTAGGATAACTATATAGATAACGTAGTCGAGTTGTATTCCCTGAATCACTTTCACTTTTAAAGCACACGTTTATGCTAATGCACCCCGTTTGATATACTGTAGTGTCGTTGAATCTTACACGCTTTAACCGTGCGGGCCATCATCGCCAGGTTCTTTGGTTGTCAAAGCAAGGGGAAATAGATTTATATATCTACCATATTGATGTGTCAACCTTAACGTGCCCTGTGGAAGATTGTACCCTTATTTGGCCCTATGCATCTGTGTGTCCCCATTTAGTGCAGTACTTGGTGTCGCCTAAGCGAACAGCATTTCAAAATTGAAGAAACGTGTGCTAGATTGAAAATGGCATTGATATCTTTTGAAAACTCGGTATCGTATGTACATCTTCCTATGATAATTCGCCCAAAATGTTCACAAATTTGCAACGAAGTAAAATTTACCAACTTTGAGCCTCCCACTTGATAAGCTCAAGTGCAGCGAAACGTGCGTTGAGGGGACCTAACTTTCTACTAGTGCTTCCCATCGTAATCTTCAGTAATTCATGTAATGTTCTCTCGTGGTAATATTATAATCATATTTAAGTGTGTGTGTATAGGTGGAGTAGTCCGGTTGAATTTCACGTATCACCTTTAAGTTTAACGTGCTTGTAAAGTTCGTCTTCCGCATCATGGGCACAGCCAAATTAAATCTTCGAGGCTCGAATATTTACCTGTCTTAAAGCGAAGAAACTCTGTGCAAGCAAGCAAGTACATAAATAAATTTGAACACCTCTTGGCGTAATACCATCACCTGCGGTGGGACAAATTCAACGCCGTCATTTTTGACGACCGGCTAACTAAATTTTTGCCATTTTTTTTACATTTCATGGAGCCCACATGACTGTCTGAAAAAGAAAAAAAAATCATTATGAATCGACTCCATCTGTCTCTCTTTTGGTGAACAGAAAACAAAATTCAATCCCTTCTTTTTTGATGGCTAGCTCGCTCTAGAGTTTTGACATTTTTCACATCTAGGTCAACCCACCTGAATCAGGAATCCTGCAATAAATTATGATCATTGCTCCACTTGTTCTCGCTCTTTTTTTGGTGGACAAACAAATATACAAATATATTTAAGTCCTCAAGAGAAACATCATTATTACCGTTCTTTGCTTTACTCGCCGGTTATAACTAGAACGCATCTTGACCTAAGACCATCACCCGCGCTTTGGACAAATTCTTTTTTGATCGCTATCTTACTCTAGAGTTTTGGTATTTTTCACATGTAGGTCAACTCACCTGACTCCCTTCAAAAAATCTTGAAAATTGCTCTACTCCATCTCCCACTTTATTTTGCGTGGAAAGACAAATGAATATATGCATATATATATATATATATATATATACTTGATTCCTAAAGGTTAATGAAAACTCTATCACAACTTTTCGCTTCGCACGCGGGTGATAAGCTACTATATCATAGAGACCATATTTTTATTTATTTGCTTGTTTATTTATCTGTTAATTTATTTATCCATTTTCTGCCACGCTTTAATAAAACAGATTGGCAGAAATTAGCCCAGGCTGGAGGCTTTCCCTGGTATCCTGTCAAGCTTCATTGAACAATGATAGGTAGAAAATAGGCCAGGTTGCATATGACAGCAAACGTATCTTAATCAGCAACAGCTCAAATTCAAACTATGAAGATATCGAAGGCTTAATCGGATTTGTACGAGTAGGGGCCTATATGCCTTCTCCATATGGCACAGACAAAGAAAGACACGGACTGGCAGTTTTTCAGTATTTTTGCAAGAAATTCGTGTCTTAATGATGACGTCGTTGTCCTCATCTTGTTGTTTTCAGTTTAAGTTGGTATACAGGATACTAGTTCCATCTGTATACCCCAGCTGCTCGAAATGTCGTCCATGTTTCTTGGTAACACAAAACACTGAAGCCAGTCGGCTTTTAAATCAAATTAGCGACAAGTTAGTTGATATTTTCTCGTTTTGCCCAAACTGAATATTATTCTCGTTAAATAAAATTGTTCAAGGCACAACTCTGATGGCTTAACTATTGCGTAGCAAAAGCTCCAGAAGAGCTAACCTACGCTTGGAAGCGGCCCCTCTGTGTTTTCATTAGTCTGTGGTATTATGTTGGGCGACCTTGTGTTTGAAAACACTACTTGCATTGCCAGAGTTGAAATCTCAACACTGAAGATATTTGAAGCTTCCATTAGTACTCCCACGGAGCTTTTAATGGGAGGAGCAAGCCAAAGCTCTCTCTCTGGACGAGTACACACATGGCTTGTCACGTGACCGGAGTTGGCGTTTGGAGTCCCTAAACTGGCTGAACTGGTCTTATGCAAGGAGCTTCTATAGAGAAGGAGGGAGCCAGTAGCTTAGCCCGTTGAAGCTCAAGAGTCTCTTATAGCTGTCAGCCAGTTGTCCCTTGCACCAATCGCAAGTCAGTAAAGAGTCTCTTATGGCTGCAGCCAGTCACTTGAGCACCAATCGCATATCAGCAACTCGGTTCGTCTGCTGCTCCCCCGTGAAACTCAGTGCTCCCCCGTCTTTTCCACCAATGAACGTGTCAGCCATAAGAGATCTGGTTGACTCGGTGGTAAGTCTGTAACTGGGCCACAAAGCTCCCTCCTTCTCTATTGAAGCTCCTTGGTCTTATGCAGTGGGACGAAGGCAGTGGTCAACACTTATAATTAATGAACATACAAACAGGCAGTTCTTCAATATTTTTGCAAGAAAATCACGTCTGAAGATTTATATCTCAGTGCTCATTCTGTTACTTGCATCGTAAGTTGATTTACGGGATACAAGTGTCCTTTATATATACTTCTATCCGCTCGGAATTTCGCCGATGGTTAATGGCTATAAAAATTTGAGCTCAGGACTCCCAAGGAACTTCAATAGAGAAGGAGGGAGCCCTGCAGCCCATGCACAGATTCGGCAGTGAGTCAAACAGATCTCTTATGGGTGTGAGACGCGTTCATGAACCTCATTGGTGGAAGTGACTGGGGAGCAGTTAGTTTCACTATGGAGCAGCAGATAAACCGAGTTACTTATATGCGATTGATGCGAACGCGAGTGACTGCAGCCATAAGAGACTCTTTACTGATATGAAATGGGTGCATAGGACGACTGGCTGCAGCCATAAGCGACTCATGAGTTTCAACGGACGAGCTCCTGGCCCCCTCCTCTCTATGGAAGCTCCTTGAGGACTCCTTCCTACACAGGCTGCGTGAGGCAATGCCGCTTTCCGATTGGATAAGTCACTCAACCAGTTCAAGGGAAAAGTTTACTCGAAATACTCCCGTAGGGTAAATGGAGAGGGTGCGCTCCTCTATTAGAACCTCATTGGTACTTCACAAGGAGGTTCTATTAGGGAGGAGCGCACCCTCTCTATTTACCCTACGAGAGCGTTTAAAGTAAACTTTCATCTTGAACTGACTAAGTGGCATACACACTCGGAGAGCGGCATTGCTTCACGCAGCCTGTATATAGGAAGGAGTCCTGAGCTCAAATTTTCATAGTCATTAACCATCGACGAAATTCCGAGCGAATTAAGTTGATTGAACTTTTTTTCATGGTGCTACTTGATTTTCAATCATGTCAAAATTAATATTCACTTTTCAACTTGCAGTAGAAAATTTCACTCTCGAAAACTATGATAGCACAACTTTCGTTGATTTACCGGCAAATTAAACCACAGCACAGGTATGAATTATTTATTGCTTGTAAACCAGTACCGCAAGCATGAACTACAAAATAAAGAGCTTCATTATGAAGCTCTTGACATAATTTTTACGGCCGAGTACTCAAGTAAATTAAAAAAAAATTCCTTGTCTTCTTCCTGAATGGGGGTAACATAGACAAAAAGTTGCCCATCAGCTCAACTCTTAAAGGCAGATGGAAACGCAGCTGCAACAAAAGTGCCGGCAATGCAGAGCAGCCATCATGCAACACTGAAATGAGCATATGCAGACTGATGCAGCTACTGATGGCTCAATTAACATTTGAAATTAACATTAACATATGGTTCTATAAGAGTTTTTTTAGGCCACAGGCCTCAGCGACGCCACAAGCGCTGAAATGCAATTTTTGCGGGAGACATGTCGCCTTCATCCGACACCAATGCATGGTTGCGTCGGTGGGTACTAGTAGGAATTTTACCAGCTCTTCAGTGACACACATGCGTCGGCAGGGACACTATATAGATTGTTGTACCGGATAACTTTGTTTTCGTGTAAGAAATTGGTTACGTGGCAGCTTGGTCGCTTGTTGCATTGGTGTAGCGATGGACTGAGCTAATGTGACGTAGTTGACATTCATTCAAAAATCCTTCCCTACAGTTCTTTCTCGTTTCTTCTTCCAGCGTCATTCAACTCTCCCTTGCACCAATATTGGCCCAGAAGAGCTGGAACTTATAGGCCCGAAGCAAGGCTAATAATTACCAAAATGACGCCAAGAAGCATGCAATTTGTACGTAAATTCTTTTCTGCATCACATACACGCCTAAGACAACTACGTGGTTTATTTTAATCATAATTTCGCTGTACTATTTTTAGACGTACTTCTCAGGCAAAGACAATCTATAGGTACTATAGAGGCAGTTGGAGCTACTGTGAAACAGAATGACTGTGCTTTCTAGAGTGGACTTGGATATTTCATGTTGTCATACAAACGCCACATCGAAGACTAGCTGCGTTACAGCCAGTGAAAAGGCATAATATAGAAATATGTACAACTGTGGATAACGAATACTACATCAGGTTCATTATGACACTAATCCTCAGTGAAGCACAAATGTTTGATTGGGCCTTTTGTTTCATTAGCTAGAGACTTCTGTAAGCGTACCGAGCAAGGTACATTTGGATTGTAACCTACACAATGACTACTGAGGTGTACTCGACATAGATCATTAGGTATGAGTAAACAAAAAGACCAGTGTAAAAATAGATTAAAGTTATTCAGGCGTTTGCACCAAATTTAGTCTTACCTGTAACTAAATGAAAACTTCGAACAACAAGATCACTCGATCTGAGACCGTATTCGGCCTTTAAACAGAGCAATGTAAACCGAAAAATAAATCATTGCTGCTGTTACCAGGATCTCCCTTATCTCATCATCAAAATTTAGTCATTGATATCATCTGATATCAAAAATACCTTCGTTCATACCTTTCTGTTGTGGACTGTGCTTGTGTAGCTGTGCGTCATGCATAAGCTAAGAAAAAACAAGTCCTGCTAGAAGTTTATTTATTTACAAAACTACATTTTTACACTTCACTGTGACCACTGACACTGGTCCCGAAGCACCCGCCCGAAAGACAAATTTCCCACCATTTAGAATATCCGGAGCACAGAATATCCGGAGCACACGATCCACTCTCTCTTGAATAACAGAAAGAGTCCATACTCCCATGACAAAAAGTCATACCTAGATCGCTAAAACCATTCAAGTGCCGCAAGAAAACAACCATACACTGCCAAAGATGTTTGATACTTAAGTTTGTGATACACGAACACGCTTTATAAAAGCAAACAAACAAATGTAAAAACATTGTAAAAAAAAACTAAAATATCTACTAGTGTACCTCCACAGCCACGACAGAGTTAACCCATAAACGTATAAATAAAATCCATAATTTCGCGGAAAAAATAGCAGTATTAGTATAAATTTTAAAAATTGGCTGGTGTCCAGTAATGGGTTAAGAAAATTTCTGGACTTACAAACATTGTGTAGCGATGGAAGCCTAAGAAATTGTACCTACTGTGCATAGCATCATTACTCTAGGAAGGCTTCCATTATTGCACTCCTTCAAGATAATAAATAGCTTAAAATAACTTTATCGTAATAAATTTCTTGCTTCAATCAAACACTGTGACTCACATGCCAAGCATAGGATTTGAACCTCAGACACCATATCGGCCAAAGCATCTGAGGAGCCCCAGAGTAATAATTCTGGAACGGGAGACAGAGACACTCGTAGAAAGTAAGACTTTAGAATTGACCATGGGAGCATCACAAACCCTCTATATGTGCTTGTTTTACCTTACATTTTCACACCTTTATTGCTCTCACTTTATAACAGTACATGATAAAATCACAGAAAAACTTATTATAAGTAGAGAACGTGCCCCTAAAAAGTTACTATAACTTATGTAGCACCCAGTCAGTAAGTCATTCAGTCACATTCAAATGGAAATAAAATAACGTCCCTTTCGAAATATTTGCTAATATAATGTTTATGAGATAAGACGTAGTAATAAATCAGTTGTTAACAATTGCACGCATTTGCTAACATTATCTTCATACTTATAAGTACTTATGTATCATCAACTACATTGAGAATATGACGAGACCAATACACTTTATATTTATACCCGTACAATTCCTGTGTCGAAATCAAAGAGCATTTCCTAAGGAGGCAATGGGCCGGAACTGTTCGCGAAACTCAGTGATAATAACATATAATAACAAACTACACAGGTGCCTTAACGATTAACCAAGAGGTGCATCGCATAATCCCAAAAATAAGCACATATCATAGCGACACAATACAAGGTATGGTACCTGCTAATATGACCACGCATTATCCATTTCCGAAGACACGCGAAGACACGCTCGTTGACACACTCTGTTGCCTTCCTCTCCCTCATCATGAGGCAGACGACACAGACGACAGCCCCATCAGTGACGGTAGGGACAAGGCCAAACGAGATCCCGAACTGCACCCAACCTTTCATTCTATATGTTACATTTATGACATCCGCCAAGGAGATTATGTTTTCGTCGTGTTTGTCAGTCTGTCTGTTTGTTTGGACGTTTGTCTGTCTGTCACCATGATAACTCAAAAAGTATGAACCGATTTGGATGAAATTTACAGGGATTGTTAGATATGTTAGGAGGAACAGATGATTAACTTTTGGTGAAGATATGTCAATCCGTTTGTTTGTCTGCGTCATTTTTCTTGATGCCGTAACTCAAAAAGTTATGGATAGATTTGAATAAAATTAACATGAGTTGTTAGGTATATAACAAAGAATAGATGATCAAATTTTGGTAATTATCCGTCTGTTTGTTCGTTTGTTTGTCACTGTTTTTAATTTTTTGCTTGTTAGCACAATATCTCAAAAAAATAATGAATGGATCTTTATGAAATTTATAGGGCTTGTTAGTAATAGTGAAAGACATAAATGATCAAATTTTGATGCAGATCGGTTGGTTCGTTTGTATGTTTGACTCATATTTGTCATAACGTTTGTTAACAGTATAACCCAAAAAGTCATGAACGGATCTTAAATTAAACAAGCTGTTATAATTATAAAAAGGCACAAATGATTGGATTTACGAGTTTATGCAAAGAAAATTATGATTTCAGAGCCAATTTGAAATTTTGCTACCATTGGCTCTCTTGGCGGAGGTATGCGCTCTCAGAGTGGTTTAGTTCTTCCTATTACGACATTACAAACGCCTTATATCTTATTTTGAAAGCCCAATCAACCATAGGTTCCCGGAGGAAGTCCGGTAGCTCGTTATAAAGCTTCACGCTCTGATAAATCGTGGAACACCTCTGCACCTCAAACTTTGTGACAGGAAAATTAAACCTGTGCTCCCGGGTATGATATTCGTAAGCGGGCACCAATGAACGGTAAGGTTTTTCGAACAGGTCTTTATCATTGTACATTGCGCATCTCAGGAACTTCAAAAAAGAATAATCATGGACATCGGATATCTTAAGCAGTAGCGGTTCCAAATACATTGAGTTAAAAGACACAAGTATTAGACCTTTAGACCTTTATTGTTTCCAAAAGTATCACGATGCAATTTAAAAGATTACAATGGGATAAAAGTGTCATGGTGAAAACAAGCCCTACAAAAGTACAAGTATTTGTTGGGCACATGCCAACTATAAATCAATATACTGTCCTAAACAATGTTCTCTAAATTTTACCTTGAATATCTGGTGTGACATTGGTTCAAGCAGATTAACTGGAAGTTCATTACGTATATACCCTAATACATTGGAAGACTGTGGAACGTTTTTCTAATTCGAGACGTACATTAGGCAAGTTAAATCTGTTATTTCTTGTAGCATAATTACCAGTCGGGAGAAGCGGGAGGAAATGACTTTCAAAACACCCTATTTCACCGCTTATAGACATACTCATGAATTTCATTAACAATACCTATATACATCTCTAAAATTCAATAATTTCAACTGACGGTGCATGCTATTCGTACACATCATTAGTACGTTATTACAATCTCTCTTTACATTAAGTATGATCCTTAGTGCATTATTCATTATCGTTGTTATTGGCTTAACTGTATTCTCAGGTGCGCCGCCCCAAATTATGATAGCGTATGTAATTTGCGAATAGAGTAACGAATAGTACAATGATACCAGTGCATCTCTGGATACAGACTTAGATACAGCATACAGAGCACCTTTAGCTTTATTCAATTTTTCGCAAACGAGAGACATGTGAGGGGAAAAGCTAAGCCGACGATCAATTATAACACCTAAATACTTAAACGACTCGACCCATTCCAGTTGCTCTCCATTAAGATATACATCAGGTAAAAACAATAATTTTTTGGGACTAAAATCCATTAATTTTGTCTTACTTTCATTAGGTGTGAGTTTATTAGAAGTCAACCATTGAAGTAAAAGATCAATAAATCTATGTAATTTTTCGACGGCTACATTAAAATTATAGTAAAAAAAGAAAGACCTTTGCGCTGCCTTCACTACGCTGTGATCCTATAAAGATGGACTTACACGACTGCCTCGTCGACCCCATGTATAGGGCTGAATCTCTGAATGCCATGGTGCGTCCGTTCTACCCGCAAAAATGTGTACAGCTTCCTCAGTTTCAGTAGGTATACTAGGAGTTTGCAAAACATTTTCTAAACTTTCCTAGTGTCACTTGAAGATCCAGCTGACGTCACAACTACCTGTTTAGTTCTTCTTGAAACCCATGCAGGGTGATACAATTGATTGTGCTAACGAGCATCAACGAAACATTCTGTAACTGTGTGTATAATTGGGCACGACGAAAACTGTCCCGTGCACCCAAATTTACCTGATATTAACTAGGCTGTGTCATTTAGCTATTTTAGTTCTGTAACCTTTTGTATTTTCATAAGGGAAAGAATAGTGTAACGAAATAGCGCACCCTGATCTAACTGGTTAAAAATCCCCGTCTCACTTGCCTGTGTTGCTCTAAAGATGTTACTTCACCTACCGCTGGTCGTATGCAGAAGTCGTGAAAAGTTTAGCGTCTCTTCCTTAATAGCTTTCGAGCTCATCACGCTACCGTCTCAATTAGCCCGTTCTACATCTACAACAGCTCAATAGGGGAAACTTTCTACCTATAGGCCATGATTATCTACCGCTATTTCTACAGTTTCTACTGCTATAACGTTACACTCGAGCTACTATCGTGTTTGAGTAGCGTAACATCGAAGCTTGTCCCTTGAGCATTCGCATGTCTATAACAATTTATAAGACTTAGTAAGCGTGAAGAACAACCACGTCTGGGAAATTATCTGTTTTTAACATTGCTGCTATGCAGTTTCTATCAGAGTATCTTGCACCATTAAGCACACCATACTATTAACATACCTATACCTATAGACCTATTTTTTGTTTGTTTGTATGTAAAGACAGACTGTAGTAAAAAGTAACATAGGATTAAGAGTAACGCAAGTGGAAACTAGAACGCCTCGTGGCGTAACACTATCCCCCCTGGTGGGGGCAATGCCAACGCTGCCATTTTTGATGAACAAGTTTATGGCAGCTCAGAGATCACCGCTTTAGTAATAACATAGAAAAAATAGAACACCTCGTGGCGTAAGACGAATCTGCTTACTGTGGAGACAAATTCAACGCT
Organism: Parhyale hawaiensis; assembly: GCA_001587735.2. Taxonomy (NCBI): domain Eukaryota; kingdom Metazoa; phylum Arthropoda; class Malacostraca; order Amphipoda; family Hyalidae; genus Parhyale; species Parhyale hawaiensis. The sequence goes on along the minus strand of LQNS02278170.1, from coordinate 17,207,088 downwards.
GTCGTTTTTCATGGCCAGCTAATCCCATTTTTTTTTTCTTGAGTGGCTCACATTGAGAGCAACCCACCAGACTCCCTACAAAAAATTTTGAAGATTGCTCGTCTACTTCGACCACTTATTGGGTGGACAGATATATCTATATTAACTCCTCTCTAATAGAGTGACAGACACTCTCAGAACTCCTGAGGGCATGCACTGTGGAATCGCCATTTCGACACATTGACGGTACTCGGTATGAGCAAGTGGACTGACGTTTGCAAATTTTCACACGTGCAACTTGGGAAACGCCACGAGGCGTTCCTAATTTAAAACCAACCACGTACTGCCAGTATGTCGATGACTGTCGTCAGACGAATTCAGTTTTAAAATCTACTTATGAAGTGGGACAAAGTATAAAAAACTGAACTTTCTCGACATCCCCAGAGTCGTTACCGATGACAATTACGTTACATAGCGAAAAAAAAAAAAAAAAACTAACGCTGGCTCTTATCTGAACGCCATCAGTGAATGCTCAGAGAGGTTCAAAACATGGACGATCAGCTATGTGTAAACAATTACCTCCAGTTGGGACATTTCTTATCAAGACGTTCGTCAACTGAAGCAGGCCTTGGTTAATAATGGCTACTCTAATACTGAGTTGGATCTAATACTGAATGGCTACTTACACAAGAAGCAGCGAGATACTACCCAAACTACGGACAGAAGAGCTCATGTTCTAGTGAACAAAAAACAGCTTACTAGCTCCTGCAAAGCTGATGAGCGAGTACTTAAGACCATCGCACACAACAACATAAATGGATTAACACCTTAACACCTTTATTGTTCTCAAAAAATTACAGTCACATTCTAAAACACTTCTATTATTAAATCATGAGAACGTGTCCAACTAAAAGCGAAAAAATCGCTTGTGGGACACCATGCATAAATCATATATTGCCTGAGATATAATTCAGTACATGTCAATAAATAGGTTTTATGACATTTTACAACTCACAAATCAAATAGATCACCTCTGACAGCATGAATCACCGTACTGTATGAAAGAATAACATTGCATATCGGCTAGTTACGCTTTAAAATCAAAGATGCAACCTAATCTAATTTCAACAAATGGATATT
>LQNS02278170.1:17189352-17204831 GCA_001587735.2 Parhyale hawaiensis | reverse complement strand
TTGTGGTACCCCATGCTTAATATGTTCACTCGTGGAGATGGCATCATTGACAGTGACATACTGTTTTCGATTCTGTAGGTAACTTTTAATGAGTGCCTTGGCATTATTTCTTATTCCATAATCCCAACGACAAATTGAAGATCGCAATATGTGAACAATCGAAAGTTTAACCTGCTCATGAAAAACAACTTAAGCTAGACAACAGACTTGCTGAAGTTTCTCATATAGATTCTGCGTCCAACAAGGTTGGGGCACAGCGCTCCATTCAGTCTCTTAATAATAACATAGGAGGAAAAATAGAACACCTCGTGGCGTAAGACGATCTGCTGCGGTGAAGGCCAATTTCCCGCGTTGGGGGCAAATTCAACGCCGTCATTTTCGATGGCCAGCTAAGCCTAGTTTTTTGAAATGGATTACGTCTAGGTCAACCCATCAAACTCTCTACAAAAATTATCAAGATTGCTCAACCCCTTTTACCTGTTTTTGGGTGGACGGTCAAATAAATATATACGTATATAGCTAACGAAGGGCTTGGTGTAATCGGGTCCGTTAAGTGTAATTTTTTTGCATTAGGTATAAGTGTACTGTAGAATAGGCTTCCAAGTGTAATAGCCTATAGGCAATGAATACGTACTCGTAACGTTAGGGAAAAGGCCAGGACTGGTTCTGCTAACGTCCAATGAGCTTTTTCTCATAAGGTTAGGTAAAAGGCAAGGAATGGTTCTGTTAACGATCAAATATACGATATGAATTGACGCTTAGTAAGGCCAATCCAAGACTGACGCTATGTGAAGTCAATCAAAGATTGGCGCCAAGTAAAAAAAAACTTATAACTTAAAAAAATTCTTACCTAAATACTAAAAACCAATAAAAACACTAAGGAACGCAAGCAGAACCAGTCCTAGCCTTCACCTAACCGTCCAAGTGAGAGCTCATTGAAGGGGCTCTCTAGCAAGGTTGGTGGACGGTAATAGTGGCGGTATAATAGTGCAGGACCTGCCGTCCCCTGTAGCTGTTCACCGCACACGGTTTGAGAACGACCAAGTTCCCTCAAAATTCTATTTATTCACATAATCACAACATTTTAAACATTTCAATACGAACCTTGACGAAGGGTCAGAAGCGCCCGCCAGGAGAGATAAGTTTCTCGTCATGTACAGTAGAATATCTCGAACATTTCATAATCCTTGGTTAGAGAAAACAGCTCGAGCTCATCGTTCAGAGACAAAAAGTTACACTTTGATCGCTTTAGTCACTAAAGTACCACGCAAAAAAAAAAAAATGCCCAAGATTTTTGATTGGTAGCTATCTTTAGTATTCATGAACACGCGCTTCTATAGAAAGATGTAAGTTCAAGATTCGACAAAATCTTCCATAATGGTGTGCCTACCCAGGCATGACAAAGTGAACGTATTAACGGCTAAAGAGTACCTCTATTTCTCATAAAAAATAACAGTATTTGTAGAATTAGAAAAAAATAGACGGTGTCCGTTAATGGTTAAGAAACTTTTTGGATTTACGAACACTGTACTGGGGCGATGGCAGCAGTAGAAATTGTACCTCCTGCGTATACAACACTTATTTCAGGAAGGCTTCCACCAGTACACTTCTTCAGGATAAAACTAACTTGAACTTACAGTACAATAATAATTTCCCCTTTTCAATCAAGCACTGTTCCCAACATGTCAAGCACAGAGTTTGAACCGCTTACACCATACATGTCGGCCAAATCCCTTGAAATGTCTCAGAGTAATAATTCTGGATCATGAAACAGAAACACTCGTACGAAACGAGACAATGGGATAATTTATGGGAACTCCCACAGATCCTTTATGATGCTATGATATTAATGCTTGTATTGCAAAACGCCATATTAAATCTTGTTGAGCGCATGATATACCAGAAATATTGATAGAAATATCAAATACTCGTAAGAACTATGTAAAACGTCGTTTTCACATACGAAAAGAACTATTTGAAATGTCGTCTATGAACGTCAGCGAGCCTTTTCAGGTTGAATATAAGAAAATTGACGATCTATGAGCCCTTCCAGAAACAAACATGAATTAAGCATATTCCGCCGCATGATTATTTTCTTCATCCCTGTTTAGTTTTCACTCAATGAAGTAACAGGCGTCAGAAGAGGCTCCTCGTCACCGAGGTCACACTCTGCAGGCTTCAGGAACCTCTTGTCCCAGTCAGAAAGAAGTTGACCCAGTTCGAGAGAAGTGAGCCCATTCGAAGAGGAGAGGCTCCTGGTGTTGTGAGGGCCAGGCGGCTGATCTGTGGGTTTAGATAAGGCATTACTAGTACTGTTTTAATGGTACACTAGTGTGCTCCCGCTGTCAGATAATGACAGCGAATAATTTGTGTTGATATTTCTTCATTAACCATGTTTTCCTTCGTACAATTGCCAATTTTAAAGATCATACAGATGAGGGTTCGCGGCATCCTAATTACCCTAATTACTCAGCATCAAGAATCTTATTTTCTGGCATGAAAATAATTCATTACTAATGCTGTCAGTTCATCAACACTGAAAATAATTGATTCCATTTGGTATCATAGATACTCTAGTGTGTCATATTTGTCCGATAGTTTTTTTTGGTTTTTGAAAAATATTTCGTCGACAATTGCATCAAAGTTGAAAGAATAGCTGATGCAATGAAATCATCTGTAGGAAGAAACAAAGAATCAAGATACATGAGAGTGCTAATGGAAGCGTCAGATATATTCAGTGCTCCAATTTCAATTTCGGCATTGCAAGAAGTGTAGTTAGACATGAGGCCGCCTGATGCTTTGCCATAGATTCGATGTATAGAGAAGGTAATACTCGCACGAATCAGACTAAGCCTGCGATATCTTCATTTATTCAATTCTACTCTCCCTAATTTAGATACGTTTGCCATCTTCTGCAACCCGGCCTATATTCTACCTATCAGTTTTCACTGGAGCTTGAGAGGACGACCAGAGCCTCCAACCTGGGCTGATTTCCGCCTATCTGTTTTGTTAAAGCGTGACAGAAAATGGATAAACAAACAGATAAATACACATCGGTTTTTATTATATTATAGATAGCTACAGATGTCACGCTGTTCAATTAACATTTCCTGCTCCAACATACATTGATATTATTTGGATGCTGCAGTTGGGTTCAAAGTCGTATATATGTATGTATGAATCTATGTGTATATACGATTAAATAATGAAAGTATGGCATTACTGACTTTGAAGCATGAATAAGCATCCAGCACAAATTCGGAAAAATACCCAATTTATGATTTCATAGCGTGGAGATATTCTCAAGTTACTACTCACGGAATAAGACACCCAATCTATGAAAGACTAGCGTATTCTCTTAAAAATGACAACGACCGTGGATAATACTTTTATGTATGTTATTTCTTCCAAATACGGGCAAACTATATATAAAATCGGGGCTTTTTCTCTTCTTATTCACCAGAAGATGTTTTTCTTTTTTTTTTTGGCTGTTGTGCCAACAAACACGAGCTCGGCCTTACTAATTTCAACAAAGCTTCGGTCAACAGCAAGTTCTAAAGAAGGCCACCTCCAATGAGCTATCTATGCAACCTCCTTGGCCACCTCAATAAATTTCGTCATCCATGGAGACAGGTTCAGGCCTCATTGGTTATCTGGACTGTCTTGTTCGTTATCTGGAGTTTAGACGTTCTATTCAAGGTCAGGGAGAAAAGTTGCTTGGGAATGTAGCATCAGCATTTCTGTAATTCATAGACTCTGGGAAGAAGGGCACTGGTTCAACGGTCGGGAGACTGCTGTGCTGTTGTTTTAACAATCGAGATCTCCGTCTATGATGTCTTGACAGATAAGGGGTCATATGCAGCCGTTCATTCAAAGGACGGGGGAATTGGGTACATAAAGCATACCCAGGAGCAATGAATGGCAGCACGAACCAGCTTATTTGCATGTGAGCTTCCTAATTGAGTGTGTGGTAATGGTAACGTAAAACGTAAGTTTAATCTCTTCTATTTTGTAGGTATTAGAGAAAATTATGACGGCGAACAAAAATAAAAAAAATCAAAGAAAGCTGTTAACCTAGCAGTAGCTCAATAAATTTAAGTCTCACACTTTTTATGTTAATATCAATTGCAAATAAACAACTCTAAACTAAAAATATTTGCATCCTTGTGTACAGGGTATACTAACTTACCATCGCTATGGACAATTCTCTTTCCTTGGCTTGGGGTATTTTCTGAAATGAAGGAACAGAACGAGTGCCATCAATTATCCTTGGAATCTTCTTCGCCCGGCCTGTGAAGCGCTCATGAGGGAAGGATTGTTTTGCTGTTGAACCCGCCGTGTTTACTGTAATCCAAATCCCCTCGTCCTCTTCGATCGAAAAAAGCACTTTGCTTTTTCTTTGCATGGCTCCTGTGTCTGCCAGGAACGCTAGCAAGTGAGGCTGTAGTACGGCTGCTGGTAGAACCGGGGAGTTCTTCGTAGCGTGCATCATCGGATGGAAACAGGAAATTCTTTCCTAGCTTCATGATCTCGTAACCATTGAATTTCCCACCAGAATCAGTCACTACGAACTCGCCAGGAGGATAGGGATCAGCTCGCCTGTTTAGGAAGAATAGTGGTGCTGGTAGATTTCCCGCCAGGGCGCTAAGGCTCAGTCCCAACACTCCCGCAAAGGTGATGGCCACAGCCATGTCCCCAGCAAACGCCAAAACATCGTTGTTATCCCCACTGCTAGAAGAAGAAGAAGCAGTGACAGTAGCAGTTACCGTAGAAGTTAAAGTTATTGTTTGGGCAGGAGGGAGTGTTGTCATGCCGAAGGTTAGTTAGTTTCTCACTTTCTTGATAGCCAAATTGTCGTACCTAAGTACTGAACACTGCATAAGAAATGAAGGGGAAGGTAGATAATGTCAGACTGAATTTAAAAATACAACTGTACGATGCAACCTAGTGAAAAATGAATTCCTTGCTTTTACAGAGTTCATTTTGCAATTAAAGGTATTTTATCAGGAAATAAGTGGATTGTAAAGCATACGATCAAAATCTGTGGGAACTATGGACTGAGATCAGAAAATGCTTGTTTTAATCAACAGTACGGATCAGCTCTCACTAAGTTGACGATAAAAAAATGAATTTATGTGAAAAATAGATACTGCGTCAGTCAACGTGGCATTACACAGGTCAATTAGAAATATTCCATTGGTAAAATCCACGGGCCTGTGAAACAAGCTCAGCTTTGCCTAACTGCATATATTGCAGATTGACAGTATTTGATATTGGGAATATTGAGATTTCGATACGTTCACGGCATCGTGGCTACATAAGTGAGTTATAATCTCACAATAATTATTATTCTCAAGGTGGGGCACGGTACTCAATTGCCGTCGAGAAAACAGTCGTTCTGGCACTGTGAAAGATAGCACTGAGTATACATGATTGGGGTAATGCAGTCGCGGCTGGGGGTAATGAGTAATTATGACGCCTCGATTCGCTGCAGTTGCTGAATATCTCATAGAGCGAACATGACTCTAAGGCCCGCTGCAGAAGAAAGTCTTTTGTCCTGAGTTTTCACTTCAGCGAGCTCGAACGCGTTGCTCGCTCGAACGTGTTGAAAACCAATTTACAGAGAAAGTTGAAGAGGCGTAGATAGCGTTCGACATGAGTCCTTCAGATCTTATTGTTTGAACTTTTATTATAAAAATTCAGCATTTTTTATTGCAGGTACGCAATCTACGCTCTCTTCAACAATGGCAATTTCATATCGAGCGCCTGAAAGTAAAAACTTTGAGCCTAAACAATAAAAGCTCGTGAAACGAGTATGGCTACTATTGAGAACTACTTGTTATCCTACTACATGTCACTTTTGAGTCACTGCCCCCATGCTCGGTGATCCTAAAGGCGACGTTATATCCATCACAGTCCATGCCTCTCATCAACAGGACTAGCTCCATTGATATAATTGATTTCAGCAGGTTTAACTAGTTCATAAATGCAACCTTGAGTGCCGGTTTGAGAATAATATCTGAAACTCAAGTGAAAGTTCCGAATAAGTTGAAACAACTGAGATGAAAAGACATAGATGAAACTGTCATAATCAATTATGTCCTAAATTAAGTTTTAATTAATAAAGATTAAAACTACGGTGTCATCACCCAATCGGAATGAATATTGGTAATATGACAGAGTCATTAAACTTTGTTGAGTGCAAAGCAATCCCAGGACAAAATGCATTCCTAATCCTGGTAACAAAACGCATTCCTAATCCTGGTAACAGGACTGTGGACTCGATTAAGGGTCAGCAGTTCCAAAGCGTCACCTTCATAAAATCTTTCTCATTTTGTAGATAAAATTGTACTGGTCTGATCGCCGTAAATTTATGTAATTTTTATGTTAATTGGAAGTACATTTCTGTACCAAGTGCGCTATAACATGAGTTAGGTCATATTAAGAACTTAATTAAATTGGCTGAAATTACTTAGCACTAGAGTTAACATTACAGTGGACGATAGTTTATGAATACATTACTTAGTACTCTAGTTCATTGATATGAATATGACTTTCATTATTTCAGTTCATTGTCTTGAATATCATTTTGAAGTAAGTGTGACTGAGCAGACTATAACTATTCTACCGTCCGTTGTTAAATAAAGCAACGAAAAGAAAGCTAATGAGCCAAGGAATCCTGTCGTATTCCTAAAAGTGACTTTTTTACATGGAAAGTCGGTCAAATGAGTGTCCAAAGTTGAAGCATGAAATCGGTCCTAAAGTCATTCGGTCGAAAATTTCAAGAAACGGCCATTTTGACCCATAAGGAGCCATTTTTGGGGGTTGACTCCCCTATACTTTTTTGTAGCTGCATAGGTAGCTTATGAAATTTAGGTTTGCGTACTTAAGATCAGAATTTCCATTTTCTTTGTCGTTTTCGAGCTGTGACGGGCGCAATTTTCAAAACCACTTTTCCATTTTTAAACCGGCGAGGGGCGGAGCCTATGAAAGCTAGGAGGCTGGAACTGGAATACATGATGCCCAGACCATCTGAGAAAAGGCCTGCAAAATCAGGGCCGGATCGGCCAGTAACTTTGGCGTCCAGAGCCGTCCAAGTGAAAGATTAATTTTAGTTTTTACTATGGTTCAGGGAGAGGAACATTATTTTAAGCTCAAGTTTACAGATATGAATATCACCTTAGATGAATGGTTGGAGAAAAGAATTGCCTGGAGTTAAAGGCTATAGAATGTTGCCGCCCAAAACTTGCTCTGCTGTCATTCTGAAACCAGTTCCATACTATGATTATGATCGTTTAGTGCATTCGATTCATCGTAGTCAATATGACGTCACAAACGTTAATATGGAGCAGGTATGTTCAACGGCGACTGTTATAAGGTCTAGGCGTAGACAAAACTGTCCAAATGTAATTGAAAATTCTGATGCAAATCTAACTCAACCGTGCAAATTTCTAGTGGAATCATGGTGCAGATCGGCGAAGTACAGACTCCTGCACTACCTTAACTGCACTGCGGGCTTCCGAAACGGTGGCATACAGGACAGGCTTATGGTCCCAGTACGCAGTACCAAACTTTCGAGTGCATTGCTACGTCCGTTCCCCCTACAAGAAAGTGCACGGCCCTGCTCATTTTGTACTCATTTAAATTTTATGAAACATCTAAAACTTTACGGCAGCCGCTTACGGAGTTAACTGTCCTGGCTTCTAACAGATTAACAATTATGTTGGTAGACACGCAGTAGTGTTTACAGGGACGTTACGAGATAATTAGACATTGAGTGGTGCGATCGGATACCACAAAAATTTCACTTTGCACAAGACTTAATCCTACTTCAACCGGGTTGTGTTATTGTGTAATTAATCCCATTGTAATCCTAGGGGAAATGAAGCATATGTAGTTGTGTAAAGTTAAATGCACCGCCTCGGGATAACTCCACCGACCACTGGTTCTAGCTTACTATGCAGGCCTCTTGTCCAACGAATTCTACTTCTATCTACTCAGGGGAAACTACAATATGGGCCCCTACTTTCTACAGTTTCTACAGCTATACCGCGCTACATTCGAGTTACCCATAATCGTGGTGATGGCGTAGCGTGACCATGCTGCCTGTAGTTTTTGACCACTAACAGTTAATGCCAGTAGCAATTTTCATGAGTTTACGAGCATGAGGATCTGCGTCAGTGTAAATGTCTGCTCTCAATGATGACGGTACGGGAGTCTAGATTTAGTGGTAACGTGATCATAAGTGTTTTTGTATATTTATTTGTGTATGCATGGAGATACTAGCAAGAAATCGCGCTGGAAGAGAATAAGGTAAAGGCGAAAACATATAAGTGAGGTCCATGATGTGATGTGGAGTTAAACGCTTCACTGCATCGAGTCAAACTTTAGTTTTCGTAACAATTTCGCTGGTAACATCGTCCAGAAAAAAAAGGCAGTACCCAGTCACAGAAAACTTGCTGAAATAATGTAGGCTTGGATGCGTGAATTGGGATATATTATTGCATGTGTCTACACTGCCACTGGAGTTCACATGTATTATAGTGAAAAATTTAAATATGATATAGGTATTATCATGGGGTTCAAATTAATTCGAATCATTTAAATATTCAAAGTAAACAGAGGGATGTGAGAGGTACATACTGTAAAGCGCTGCCGAGGTCATTATTGCTACTAGATTTTCCAATTTGCAGCTTGGCATACCTTAATTGGCTAAGTTAGGAGGCAAAAAGGATGAGCGGGTATTTCACAATCCCAACAGAGATCATAAGTGTTTCTCTCGTTTTCTGACACAATTGAACCAGTCAACTCCGGCAGATCTGCCAAAGTATCATCGACTGCATGAGCTTGCTAAGACCTGTGAAGGTAGTTGGATGATAGTTTCGTGGGATAAAAAAAACTGTCATTAAAACCCACTACAACATTCTCAATGCTCGTTCCAGATCAATTCTGGTCGAGAGACGACCGATGCTTATGAGCCATTTGAAAATCATCGTGCCTATAATAAGACAAAAGTTACCCATCGAGGACGAGATAAAAAGTAGTCAAAAGCGTAGAATATTCGTACGCGGCCTCCGTAAAGTCATTTCGGGGATACACTTGTAAAACATTTTGCTTCTGCCATGGAGTGGGGAATCGTTACAAGGCACAAGTGATTGGGAAAATGATTTCTCTTAATTTCATTAGGTAGGACTTGAACAGACGGTAAATTTTGTGGAAAAAATATCCCAAATTTTGAATAAAGTGTTGATGTTCTAGAGTAGGATACGTACACTGGTAAGATAGTCAACTTTGTCCAGGACCATGCATTTTCCAGGGTTTAGAATGCTGAGCAGATGCATTTCCAGAACTAGGGCACTCTGAGCTCGTAAACCTCCGCTAAACAAGGCCATGTTAACTAAAAATTTAAATTTAGTACTGAAATTGGATTTTCATTTTTTTATCCTCATTGAAATTTGGTCATTCGAGGAGTGACCGCAATAACGACGACTGTAATTTCCTTGGAGATTCTTCCGTAACTTTTCGTCATGTTCAGACAAACATTTTGACTACTGTTAGTCATACACCCACACACACACACAAAAAACCGATCTTTATCAAAGCTTGGTTATTTGTGCCTCTTTATTTCTAAAAATTTCTGCAAATTTCATAAAAATTCGTTCAATACTTTTTGGGTTGTCACTGGCAAACATAAATCAAACATAGAGACAAATAAGTAAGCGGCCAAACAGACCATTACAAAAATTTGATCATTCGCTCCTGGTAATATGCCTAATAATTTGTGCAAATATCATATATATATATATAAATCCTTTCATAAGTTTTTGAGTTATGTCGCCAAGAAGAAGAATAAAAAGGCTGATAAACGGTTGGGCGGATCTTCACCGTTAGTCAATTATTTCTTCCTCATAAGTTGCCAAACAATACAAATAATTCCTGTAATTTTCTTGGAAACCCGCCGATAATTTTGCAAGTTATTTTGTGATAGGTAGAGAAAGAGACAGACAAATTCCGATAAACTCCTTAATTCCTTGGTGTAGGCAACACGATACTATAAACGCCGTTCTGTGTTCATATGTTTATGTATTTCTATCTTTCGTGTCACGCTCTAACGAAATAGATTGGCGAACAATAGACCAGGCTGCAGATTTTGTATTATGTTACGTTTTCATGTAGTTCGGTAAGCGAAATTTAGGCCATGTTTTAGATGAGGACCAAAGTTGGAACTTTATCCGAATGCACTTTTTGCTCAGCCGACATTGAAATCCAATCCAAATAACGAAGATCCGATAATTATAGCTCTTCTTAGCGCTGCCATGGAGTCTGATTTTTATTACTTTATCCATAGTTGGAAGCTATATTATTTGCTCTCAGATCACGACGTACAACTAGAGTAGATAATCAACGAAGCACAGGAGAGGCGATATTTCGCGATGCCGTAGACGCAGAATTCTTTTTTCCATCTTGCAGTCCTTCTATCTTACTTTGACTTCCTAGTTTTCAATTGACATCAAATATGTCGAGGTACTGAAAGTGTATTATTATACCGAATATATAATACGTAACCAGTAATGAATCAAATTCAATGATGCTTCTCTGCCTGCTAACAACAATCGACTTTTTTTCACATTTCATCTAAGGGAAGGAAGGGTACGTGTGCTGCTCAGTTGAATAAAAACAGAGAGCACTAATCGCTCATGATAATTTAAGTTGACGGTTGTAGCGTATCCTTGAGGAGCTTAGTAGGAGCGAAAGTGCAATCAATGAAAACGTGTCATCTGAAATTCTTTGCGGTATTTTTTTGAAAGCGACTGTACTCTAGTAAAAATAAATACAAAAGAAATTTTTAGAATAAGATCACAGCGACACATACGAATTGGATGCACTCAGGTAGTAGCTAGTAGCTGAACCGCGTCGTCGAAGGGAAGGCCGACTGGATCGTCAAAATCGTCCGAAGCTTGAACCCGTTACCTTGACTTCACCCGTTTGATCGAATTTTAAGGGTTAACCGAGAATAAATTTAAATGAGGGAAACGGAAACTCAATCATGCTGCGTAAAATGGAGTTTTCAGCAGCCTCAAGCGCACTTCGGTTGCTATTAACACCAGCATCACTACTCAAAGTTGTGAAACTAACGCTCCTGTCTTAGGTTTCGGGACAGTGGGATATTGGATCAAACGAGCATAAAGTCGCGCTACGCAGAACCAATATTACTTGAGGCTTCCTGGATTCCAAATAAGAAATATTAACCCCCCTCCACTTGGAATCGTGTTCCAAGAGGTAAAACCATGCCAAACATGCATGTGACTGCGGGACACTCCATGTTACGAAACAAGATACAGTTTTTAACAGTGCCGATAGCAGTCAATTATCCATTAAAATTTGAAACGCGTCTCTACGAGGCAAAGCCAGTGCTCTCTACTGATATCCCGGACAAGAGAAGTCTCAAGGTTCAGTTCCGTAGCCCAATTGATAATGTCTTTAGTTTGTTCAGTGACAAAACCAAGTGGCTTTACAATAATCCATAACAGGTTTTCTCGGAAAAAATTGCAAAAATAGCTGTAATGCTATGAGGGGTTCAGTACCTAATGTTTCTTAAACCACTCTTGATTATGAAAATTGAACTTATCTGTGGATAATGTCAACGGCATTGTGAATCAAAGTAGCTAGCAAAAACAAATGCTCTTTGTATTTCCTTCGGTGCACAGTGATCTTGTAAAGGCGTATGTACACGGCTGCCTCATAGTCCCCACAATTACTTTTGAACCTCCGTACACGCTGCTGCTTCCATTCCACCTGCCCAAATGTTCACTGCCTTTTCAGTTTACTGGTAATTGAAGAATATGTCCAAAACCTTTCTGGTGTAGTGCCACTTGCTGAACCCGCTGACGGACAACTGTCGGCTTAGTTGACCATTTGGTAACACCCAGCCGTGGTTACGAGAGTGCAACAAAACATTCGGCCATGGAATAACACTAATGGTCACAATAGAGACTGTCTCGAGCACCCAGTTTAATTTGACGTTAACCGAGCCGAGCTATTTTGCTACACTGGCTCTATAGACTTTTTGAATTTCTAGGGGAAGGACATGTTAAGCAAAGTAGCACAACCTGGTTAAAATGGATTAACAGCACAACCTCATTCGATAGTGTGCGGCTACAGAGCCGACTTCACCGACTGATGGTTATACGCGAATGCCGTAATAAGTCGAGCGTCCTTCCTTTATAGCTTTCGTGATCATCATGCGAGCGTCTCAATCTACACGTTCCACATCTACAACTACTCAGTTGAGGAAACTTTCTAACTACCGCTATTTTCTACAGCGTCTACAGCTACCACGTTCCACTCGAGTTCTTCACGTGTCCTAATAGCGTGACGTTGAAGCCTGATCCTTGAGCATTTACATGTAAACAACAATTTCTAGGACTTGATTATCGTGAAGAAAATCCGTGTCTGAGAAGTTTTTTCGCGTATTTGTTTTCATCTCTTTATGTTGTGCCATCAATCGTCCCATACGATGACCAAACATACCTACCTAGTTTTTTTTTGTAATTTGTATGTATAGACAGACTATAGTCAAAATTACACAGGAAAAGAAGAACACGAGCGGAAATGATAAGTTAACTGTATGAAATGATGCGTGGTCTAATTAAATTACTCGCTATATTACTGGGTAAATAAAAATGTATGTAAGGTCTTAAAATTGCATTAATCCAAATTATTGTCACATTTTTCGATGTTCTGTCATAAACTTTTTAATACTTTTAATTAAAAAGGAAATCTAAGCAATATGAAATAAGTGATCTGGTGTTACCGAAATCCCTAAAGTTAGTGGGTATATCAATTCCACTACTCGTAAATGCCGTACCCTCACTAAACTAAGGATCATGTGTTCAGCGAACATCTAACTGACCTCAGAGGGATCGAATGCGTTCTTCTTGTTTTCTAATAAGATTGAAACGGTCAATAATTAAGGAAGATTCTTAATCATCCAGTGGTGAACTTACCATGCCCGAAGAGTTACCTGGATGACTTTTTTGAGGGATGCATGGGTATATAATATTATATGTAAACTGGTGTAAATACAATTTCCAGCTATTATTTTTGAAATTTGGATAAACTATTCTCTTACGTAACAATGACGTGCATTGCTCATATTATTGCTCGGTTAACAAATCCTTAAAGTCATCTGTAATAATCTACGTTGGTGCGGAGCACTCAAGCAAAAATTTAATGTGTAAACTCTTATATATGCTCAGAGCTATATATTTTAATATACATATACTTCATAATCCCAAAGCTTGGGGTTCAATAAAAAACGAAGGCTATCATAGTATATTTCAAGAAATTCATCATCAACAGTAAATCTTAACTTGAAATCTCAACAAAAAATTAATATGTGTCACATTCTCGCTCCGTGACCCATGAGTGTATTTCGTCGAACATCTGATAATACCTTTGAAGATAGTAGAACTAGGGGTATCCCTCTCATATTTAACCCAATACAGTACATCATCTCTCTACGCATACACATGTGCGGGAAACATGTTCTTTAGAGTAAAGTTTTTACTTTCAGTTTTTTTTTACTCATATATGGGTATAGGAGCAAAAAAGTCGATACATCTTAATGCCAAGACAAGGCGTTCAGCGAAGCAGGTTATGTTCCCCATTATTATCATCGGCAAAGTATGACAATTTGGAGTGGATGCGATTTGAAGGTGGGAGTGGGGGCTATAATTTTTATTAAAATTAGAGAATTTGGCCCGAAATGGTATCATTACTGCAGCTTAGTCGACTGAGCTTCAGGTTTTGTGCTTAAAACTCAGTATGACGCCGCCCAGGACTCGCAGAAGTAGTGGATGTGGTCAGGTATCGTGCCCCAAATGAGGTAATAAGTGTAATTTTCACAGGGTGTGGCGTATTAACTTTCAATAAAAGAGAATTTAAATTTTTGCTTGGACATAGATAGTCATTTTCAGCGGGTCATTGATGATAATTTTCTGTCGATTAAAGAATACTCTCTAGATGAGGAAGGCGTATAATCTTCGACTGACTCATAATTTATTATTCTATAGCGTTTGATATCCATAACTTTCGCTGGGTGTGGGAGAATATAATCATTGTCATTGTAGTGGGAATTTGACTTTTGAACTGCCACAGGATGAATTTTAAAGAATGAAGATTCCTTCAACCGGCCCCGGACTATTATTTTCTTTGACGTTCGTCAAGGAACGTAACGTCACCTCTCCACAGGATGGGCTGCGTGCATAACGCCATCTGGACCTTGTCCAAAGAACTTCAGTGGTAATGGTCACACGTTGGGTAATACTATTCAGTATCACAGTATTGAAGATATGATGCGTTTACGATTGTAGCGCAACTTACCAATCGAACTTCAATTCAACTGTTTTCTGTTTCCGTTACCTTACCCAGCGATAGCTCGCAGCTATCCTGAAAAAGGGATACTGCAGATTTCTATACCAGAACATTTGTAATTCTTTCATGACTAGAGGATGGTTACTGACATTACAAGACTTTGGTTTACAATATAGCAACTATCTATAATGCTGTGAGGGATTCTGTACTGTTGCTTAACCATTCTGGTTTGCGAAAACAAATTGCACATATCCGTCTTGGGAGCTGTGTAGCACTAGCCGAAGCTACCTATTATTATTATGTACAATAGGTAAACTGAAAGTAATTTCTCTCTCCATCTTCAAGTCACCTTTTCGTCCATTCTTTCTTCGGGAGTTTTTTACTCCCAGTCCTTATCTACTCAGCACGTCAGCATTGAGTCCAGGCTGCTGCACCTCAGTGTCGGTAGCTCGTCCATCGGTCGGCTACGGTTTCCTTCTTGATGCAGTGCCTTGCACTACCTTACCAATTTATTACAAAATTTCCTTGGTAATCTTGTTATAGTAATACTTCGACCAGAGCAACTTAATCGAGGCCTGGGTTTTGATTCCACTTTGCAAATATGATTTTTTGCTTGTTTGTTTATTGCTTAGCTTCTAATTTAATATCAACTACTTCTTATTTTCTGAGGCAGTATCATTCTTACAGTGGTGTCATCATGAATGTAACGAAGATCTACTAAATTTATTGATTTGTAGGGAGAACGAATATAAAAAAAAACTATTTCATGTCAAACAGTTTAAAGAAAACATTTCGCGTTATACATAGTAATAACCAGTCGGAAATTATGGTTGTGATTATAGTAGAATATAGTAGTGTATGAGAGATTAAAGTCGATTATGGATGATGAAACAATATGGTAGATATGTCGACCATACCATAACGTTGATTATAGTATATTTAGGTCGATATTGGTGGAGACAATATTGGTTGTTTATGGGTTGTCAAGAAACGAAGGTCTATGGTCGTACATGGTTGTTTGACGACTATATATGGTAGATGGTTGTACAAGGATGTTTAAAGACTATATATGGTAGAGAATATGTTAGAGCATAACTATGGTA
>LQNS02278170.1:17178393-17188445 GCA_001587735.2 Parhyale hawaiensis | reverse complement strand
TGACATATCTCTACCATACTGCACCCCATACATGGTTGAATATGGAGGATATATCGATAATAAACAACCAAAGTCTCGACCATAATCATAGTTGTTCTACTATAATCACAACCATAATTTCCGACTGGGATAGGTACATTTGTATTTGAAGATAAATTTGAAGATTACGTACATGCAAATGAACACGAGCATACAAGCGCTCGATATGCTTAAGTCTCCAACGAAGATGCAAAAAGTACGAATCAGAGCTGGTGAATGGGGTGTGCCACTATAGCTAATCTCATATTACTACTTAGAACACAGAGAATAATATTTATTGAACTGCAAGAGATTTTAACAGTTCCCTTCTGTGCTCGTTTTAGTTCTTACGACACGATTATGAGAAGTATGACAAATTTATTATAGATTTTATTACTATATTAACACAAAATAATAGGCCCGTAATAATGAGCGTAACAAAGTAGCCATTATCTTTAAACCACAACAATAAAAGTGTGCTTTCTTCTCGCCTCTTTAATGGGTTGCAACGCTGCTTAATTACTTGTGCCTTAGGGTGAAGTACAAGGATATTAGCGTTTTGTTTTCTTCAGCGTAAGGAAATGGAGTGGAATGTTAACAAAAAGTCGTTGAAGAACTAAGCGAGTAGCTTCTCTGGCACAACAGCGCGGGTTAAATTTCTGCTTTAATTACGTGCTTGAATTCACAGTCTGCGCACAATTTGATTCGAAAGAAAATCAACCAGTGGGTAAATAGCGCAGATGGTTTTCAAAATTTTTGAGTAATTCATAAGAAAATAGAAAATGAGTTTCAGATTACCAAATTCAATTTCGAAATAAGAGCTTGGGCTACTGCTGGCATTGGAACTCATGAGCTTTAGTTTTTTTTTATTCTAATTGCGGTACCCAGATGCAACCTGATCATCTGCACGGGACAAAAAATATCGCCTTCGACTAGAACTTTTTCCGGTATATTTTGTTTTATTTGGACTTTTAAGGGTAAAAGGCAGTCTTCTAATGCCTTATAAAAATGATAACCTTGCTGTCAATAGCGACGGCAAAGAAATTGCATTGAGAGAGCGGCTCTAATTACGACCGTGTTCTTGAATATACCGTGAAGGTAGCAGTACATTCACAGACTAAGGTACTGTACATTCGCCTGATTGCTAGCAGCGGCTGCCGTACATTGATACTTGGCTGAGTAATTGGGTGACAGCCAGTTTCAATGCGCAGTTCAATTGCCTGCACTGCATCAGTACAAGATAGTTCGAGGAATTTCTTGGCCAAATTTTTGGAGCTAATTTCTACGCGGAGAAGACAAAAATTTTCTTTTACGACGGGACGTAAACTCATGGAGTTTTGTACCTAAGATACCGAGTGCTATATTGGTCGCCTTTCCTGAAGAACTGTAGGTCTAAAATTTAGTTCGCACGGACAGTTTGTGCAGCAAAGATGGTTCAAGAAGAGCATGAGCTCACGCTACCTGGCAGAAGGCGCATTAAAAAGCCACAGAGGCTCCGGTAGGCATTAGTGAATGTGCGCGCTTCAGGGGTAAATTTATTCCAAGCTCAGATTACAGAGAGACAAATATTTTTTTGACATCGATGTACATCCAAGCAGTATCTAGGATACAGAGGTCACAGAACTTTATTAAAGAAGAATTAATGAAAAAAATGAAGCATTATTTTTCTGAAATCTCTGAGCTGCTCTCCATTATTCCCGTTGTATAATAGCGAAAATTGTGTGTACGGCGACGTGCAAGCTAGAGTATAATAGTTGCATAGATAAATATGTAAATTCTTAGGGATAATTTAGAATATCTTCTGAGCAATAGTTTTATTGCCCAAGCTTTCGAACAGTTAAACACTGATCGTCGTCAAGGGAACGAAATTCAAAATGCCAGAGCTATCTGCACAGCATTAGTATCCTTTATACAAAAGTGAAACAAAATTCCAATTAAATCATTTCCTAAGTTATTGAAGAGTCCGGAGGTAAGCTTCTGGAAACTGGATATGCCTGTTAATGGAATTTTGATTGCTATGACCAATACAGAACAAGAAAAGCTCATCAAAACATCTAACAACTTAAATATGTAAATAGTATCCTACTTAGCATGGGTATCAGCGGTTGATCATTCTGCTAGTTTTGTACGGGGCGGTTGGAAACTCCAATTTCCGCATAGCTTACTCTCATGCTTCATGATGGTGATAATACATACAAACATAGATTCATGCATGTAGTTCGTGCACAATAATAAAACTACAATAATGATTTCAGAAATATAATTTATTAACGTCATGATTAAACTTTGTCCAAACGCAGATCGCTTTCTCATTATACTTTAATGTAAACAACTTTCCATTATGCCATACGTGCCACGGCTAATGGGTTCGCTAGGGCCCCAAACTTCTTATTTTTATGAGCAGGGGTACAAAAAACTCTATACGTCTTACCTGACATAAAGCTCAGTGGATCAGGTTATTCTCGCCATCCTATACATTAACACAGGTTAAGTATAATATTTGGAGTAATGCCGATTTGCCGCTGAGAATGATAGCTGTTATTTGGTCAAAAGTGATGGAATTGGATCCATAATGGTGGCACTTATGCTGTGACTGGGCATTGGGCATAAAATCTCAAAATATCCAAAATCATGCAACAGGGCCGGCAATAGCAGTAGGTGTTAGTTTGGTATCGCAAATTTTGCATACATATACTTTATTACTTGCTGACCACGGTCTTTAATCAATGTAAGTTGCCGTTTTCATTATATGAGAGACGAGAACTACAGTATGACCCATCTTAATTTTTACTGAGTGAAAGCTAACAGATATATTTTATTGTGTGATATACTATTTTTTTTTTTTGGATGAAGGATATGAAAATCTTTATTCGATGAGTGACAGAGAAGTTCAGCGCTTGGCAGTTACTGATACAGTAAGTTGCTGGTTTCGATCAAGAAACTTTGAAAATTTTGGGCGGTTATGACAACAATGTCAATCAGTCCCTGGCAGCTTCCAAGAGTCGGACATTCATAAATCAGGCAAAGATACGATGAAAACACATCTTTTGGTACCTTGGATTAAAAACTTATACAACTCAGTATCTTGCTTACCCATGATGTTGACAGGTGGGACAGATATTGATCAGAAGCTAACAATAATTACAATTTTATTGGAAGACTTTGTAATTTAAAATAGGAAGAAGTGGATACCAATGAAATCTGAGAGCATAACAGACACTTTCAATCTTGACAAGTTCTTGGGAAGTGCATGGCACTATTTTGCATTCACTATTATGATCTTTTAACTGATTTTTTTGCAGATTGGATCGAAATTATTGTTGAGTTAATTTTTGGCTATTTTGGAAGTAGGACGACAATATTAAGATCTTTAACTGAAAATCAAGTGGAAGAATCAGAAACAACACTGCATTTACTGCATGAATTGGAAGAGTGACACTTCTTGTTAGTGGCGTTCACGCCGATCACAGAATGGAACATTACCTCCACACAAGACGAATGGCGTGCATAACGATGCCCGGACCCCTTCCAAGGAACATCAGAGGTATCAAAGTTACCCAAATTGTTGAGTCTAGTACGTTCAAGTGTCGCTCGCGCCTATTCGTAGTATCACAGTATAAAACCGCCATATAATGTAATTTTAGGCTTCCAAATGTTATCTTTGGATGGCATTACAAACTAGATCCATCCGAGAGCGCATACCTCCGCCAAGCGAGGCAACGGCAGCAAAACATTCAAATTGGCTCTGAAACTATGATTATCTTTGTATCAACTCCAAAATCTAATCATTTAGACACATTTTTTAGACACTTTTATTGTTCTCTGATTACAAAAGCGAGTAGTTTGCAAACATTCACCTGCCCAAGAATAAAATCAAATTAGAGAACTTATCAAACTCAAAGTAATAACAGATTGTGCAATTTTCTTCAAGATCCGTTCATGACTTTTTGAGTTATGCTGCAAACAAACGTTATGACAAGCATGAGTCAACATACAAACGAACTAACCGATCTGCACCAAAATTTATTCATTTATGTATTTCAACATTACTAACAACCCCTATAAATTTCATAAAGATCCATTTATTATTCTTTGAGTCATTGTGCTAACAAATTTAAAATTGAAAACACTGATAAACAAACGAACGAACAAACGGATCGTCGCAAAAATTTGGTCAGTTACTTTTTGTAATATACCTAACAACTTATATGAATTTCATAAAAATCCGAACATAACTTTTTTAGTTATGACATTGAGAAAAATGAGCCAGGCACACAAACAAACGGTAGGACGGATCTTAACCGAAAGTTAATCATCTGTTCCTCCTAATATACCTAATAATCCCTGTAATTTTCGTCAAAATCCATCCATAACTTTTTGCGTTATCTTGGTAACAGACAGACAAAAGGACAGACAGACAAACAAACAGACAAACCCGACGAAAACATAACCTCTTGGCGGAGGTAATAAATATTATTACCGTAATTTTAATCCGTGCGTTCGCACTACAGTGGGGATAAATCAATGCCAATTTTTCTGCATTCATTTGTGAAAATGTACTACATTAGTGCTTTAAGAGAATAAGAACGCGTTTATTAATTCCGGTATTTGACTACACATTAATTCAAAATGCAACGTAAATCATATATATTGAAATTATTGTACTACTATATTCTTTTCTTTTTGCCACAGAATTTTTATATTTTACTGTTGCTATGCAAATATGACATTGTCGTCAACTGTACCTAGGAATGTTTTCATTTTTTTTATTTGTACATAACTAAAAGCATTCTGTGTGTAGACCCAAACTAGAGTATTCTGAGAGTGCATACCTCCGCCAAATAAGACAACTTTTTAGAAAAGTTCAAATTGGTTTAACTCTAATTTCTTTTTATCACCACCAGAATAATTGTTCATTCGCGGTTTTTGACAGTAATAACACTTTCTGCAATTTTCTTGATAATCCGTTGGAAACTTTTTGAGAAATGTTCTGACCAGCATTTTGACAAACATTAGTCAAACACACAAATTAACTAAAGGATCAACACCAAAATTTGACCATATATTTTTCATAAAAATTTCTAACAATTTTTGCAAATTTCATAAAGGTCCATTGAAAACTTTTTGAGATATCTTAGCTAGCAATCATAAGATTAAACCAATAGGTGATGAATCTGAGGGAGAAACAGATTGACCCAAAAGTTTGCTCATTTTCTTAGTGCCCAAGTAAATCATAAAGTCTGTCCATAACTTTTTTGAGTTATAGCCTTGAGAAAAATGAGGCGTACAAAAGAGTAACCGGATGAATTAACCTTCATGGTAGGTTAATCAGTTGTTTCTCCCGATATATCTAACAATCCCTGTGAATTAAGTAAGTATCGTCCATAAGATTTTGAGTTATTTTGTTGATAGACAAACAAATTTAACAAACAAACAGGTAAATTCGACGAAAACCTAAATCCCCAGGCGGAGGTAATTACCCGTCAATAATGGTTATGCAAGTGTATTGCTTCGTATTATTATGGTAGGTCGATCCCAAGAGATTCATCTTAGACACTAAGGATAATACGAAAAACTTCATCAGGGGATCATTAATTATTATTAGTCCTCCTGCATTCAACAATGGACATTCAAGACGAGCGTGCTAAATGGTTTATATTAAAATGCTTTAATAAAAAAAATGCTGTACTTTGTTTTTTGCGTTCAACTGGATTACTAAGGAACTTGTAGTGTACGGCAAACGCTAGAAGTTTGATTGAATAACAGTTTCCCTATAAAAGTTAATTAGCTAGAGAAATGTTTACAATAAGCAAATCAGCGTTGCAATCGAGAATCTTCATCATCACATCATTCACTTCACTTCAACTTGAAACTTAGCAAAGCATTTATATAGTAATCGAGAGTAGCTACAAATTTAATTGAGTCAACTGTCAAATAGAAATATATTGCTTTGATATTTCAGAAACGGACAGTGAACGAGAGTTTTTTGTTCCACAGAAGATATGCCAATCGTCGATTACTGCATTCCGACGTGCAGACTAGAATATGATATTCCCACTGAGGGCCAATCGATGCAAATTTGATTATCATCTTAATTATTATTTTCAAGGTAAGACGAATGAAGATTTTGACGCTCCTGGAGTTCAGAATGTTAGCTGTAAGTATTATTTCTTTACGTTAGATGCAATTTCATCGTTGTTATCGTTATTTTGAAGGTGCAACTACATCGACATTTCTATCGTTCAGCATGTTAGTGGTNTCTATTCGATTACAAGCGTATCTCCGTCCCACCCAGGCCGAGCCACCGCACCACAGGGGCATTCCTCCGTAGAAATACCACAGGAGAGCGAGCCCCCACGGAGCGGCAGCACGGCCAGGGTACGACGGAGTTTAAAACCTAGCTAATAATTGTACATCGTCGCACTGCAGGGCCAAACACGAAACTAAAAGACCCTCGGGCTCTGGGCAACGGACCTACACTTCCTATGCCAGGAATGTTCTTTAATGTTGGGTTTCGGAAGTGTGGGCCGCGCTTACACTATGTTGTTTGCACTCCACTGGATTACTAAGGAAATTGTAGTGATCGGCAAACGCTAGAAGTTTGATTGCAGTAGTAGTTTCCCTATAAAAGTTAGCAAGAGAAATCTTTACAATAAGCAAATGAGCGTTGCAATCGATGTTCGAGAATTTTCATCCTCATTCACTTTACTTCAACTTGAAACTTAGCAAAGCATTTGTATACTAATAGAGAGTAGCTACAAATTTAAATGACTTAACTGTCAAATAGAAATATATTGCTTTGATATTTCAGAAACGGACAGTGAATGAGAGTTTTTTGTTCCTCAGAGGACATGCCAATGGTCGATTACTGCATTCCGACGTGCAGACTATAATATGAGATTCCCACTGAGGGCCAATCAATGCAAATTTAATCATCTTAATTATTATTTTCAAGGTAAGACGATTTGAAGATTTTGACGTTCCTGTAGTTCAGAATGTTAGCTGTAAGTATTATTTCTTTACGTTAGATGCAATTTCATCGTTGTTATCGTTATTTTGAAGGTGCAACTACATCGACATTTCTATCGTTCAGCATGTTAGTGGTATCGTGATATTTTTAAGGTGTAACAACTTAAGGGTTGGACTTTTCTGTATTTTAGATTTGTAGATGCAATTTTCTTCGCACTAGATAAAAATTTTTTCATCCCTAGTATATTCTGTATTTTCTCAATCAATCTTAAATTTAAACATTTTTCTAGTTAATTATGTGTTACGGAAGTTAAAAATACAATTGTGTCCATTTCTAAGTAAAATGTTTATTATTATGTCAATGCAAAAATAAATGATAATAATAATAATAATAAAAACGACGTTTCAGTGTACCAGACAGCATCATCATCATCATCATGCTACTTTAAAATCTGAAATGCACAAATGCTAAGAAATTAAAAGAAAACAAAATAATAAACATAAAACTATCAATTATTATCTACAAAATAATAAGTTTTACATACGACTAGATGCTGTTTGCTAAAGTAGGTAAATTCAGGCCCATCCACAATCTTGCTTTGACGTAATTCCAAGAATTGTTGTTGAAAATTGCTACAAGTGTATGTTCTTACTTCCTTAATACGCAGTGAACTAGCAACATCCTCTGCATCATTATTTTCAAGGTGGAAGAAGTTAAGCGTTGAACAGTTTTGCAGTTCGGAACATTAGCATTAAATATTTTTTGAGTAGTTTTGATTGCCGCCGAAAGCTGTCATTGGAAGACCTCAGATTTAGTGTTGGCCTTGCATGAGCTGAACGTCTGGGCATCTCACAAAAAACTGTTTTACACATCTGAGAAATAATATATGAGTCGTGTACTGCAACGCTTATAGGTGCCATGACAGCCGAATGCGGATGTGGTTGTGAAGGAACAATGCTTTTTGTTCAAATAATAGATGGATGTAAGATAAAAAGGAGAACCAAGCTAATTATAAAAACCCTGACTTTATATCAACATTTTCATACAAGTTTTCTTTCTCTATTTTACAGCACTGATGATGGATATGTTATGATCCGAAACGTTTGTGATATAGATAGTAAACATGTTTCTTATAATTAGCTTGGTTCTCATCTTTATCTTACGAAATTCGGTTCCGTAGTGACCAGTCAATTGCAATCAAATAGATGTATGCATAACGTAATAATGCTTCTTTGTCACTTCACTGCGACCGAGATCCATAAAACGGCAGTATTCTTTCGACTGCGGTCCTAAGAACAAGCGCGAATTAGAAGCGATTAGATGAAAAAGATATACCGTAGCTTGCTTTTGGATCGGCACGAACTGTACAGGTCTTTAAGAAAAATATTTTCAAACTTAAATGGTTAGTTATTATGTAGGCTCCATGTCTTCACAATTAATTTGGTTGATGTACTTGTTTCATTAACTATAGACATTTCTTTTTATGTACCAACGCCCCTAAACATCGAGAACACAAATTATGACATACTAATATGACTTCTAAAATGAATCCATGCGTAAAGGATTATGATAGATCGCCTTGAACAGACTGTGCCCGTTATTAGCAGGGCCTAACAAAATATTAGCAACGTGTTCTGTTTCTGTAACACAATTCAATTTTCTGAGCCGATATGGTAAAGGTTCTTCCCTAATAAATGCTAACTACGCAGTAGGATGGAACGATTCCTGCCGTCGATATGTTCTTATTTACGACACCAGTCTGCAGTGTTGGCCTTTTTGCAAAATTTGGGAGCGAAATATTACGACCAAGTGAAGCGGATCCCGGACCCTGCAGCATACCAGCTCCAGACTTTATGGTAACACCGCTCCGTTTTTTATAGTAGGAACGAAGCTTTGTATGCTGTGATTCTAGTAGGCAACACATTTACTGTGTGTGTGTTTTCTTAAAGCTTGTTTGGAGACATGCACTCCATTTTCAATGATGGAACTGTAGAGATTTTTTATGCTCTTAATAAGACTGAAGCTCTTCATTCTGTGCTATAAGTAAGTAAAAAATTGGCAGTATTTCAATGTTAGGTTAGAGACGTGCCCTCCGTTTCTAATGACAACCCTTCTGAGATTGTTATATATTTTCACAATAGAAATATTGCTGTGCATGTGACAATCAATTATTGTAGATAAGCAATTTATATATAAAAATATTTATTCATTTTGTTACAGATTGGGAGCTTATTAGTGATTGATGATAAAGTGTGGATGTTACAACCAATCCTTAGCTAACACCTACAGGCTTTCTGTTTAAGATACTCACAAATACCAAACCCTTACGAATAACACTACTTGATATTCAGTTACCCTCTTTGTCCAAGAAGACGTTCCACAGAAGTAACCCTAGAATAACAAAAAGAGCTTCATAATTTAGCAACGACACATGGTGGACAAGAACGGTCAAGGTATTTTTCAGTTTCTATGGGGAGTTTATGAAAGTTAGGGTGAAGGAACGCTACAAAGTCTTTCTTTCTTAAGTGCTTTTCACTATGCCGTAGCAGACAAGACCATGGCTCTGTTGTACTACTGATCAGATATATTTTTTTGCAGCTTTAAAGGACCACTTCTAAAATATTTTTTAAGTTTGTCATTGTATTTTATCCAAGTTTTCAAACAGCTGTGGCAGTAAGTCGTCGTCCGAAATAGCTTGAGTCCCAAACGAAGCACAAAGACGTTGTTTCTACGAGATCAAAACTTGAACTACTGAAAAAGTTTAAAAAATTTAGAGCTTCCAATCACGTATTTGTCAAGAACTAAACAGGACATCTAGGTTTTGAGAAAAACAGCAGCTTATATATTTATAATGGAAAAAATTGATCTAAGAGTCTTTAGATACATGTAGTCATGACTGACTAGTATGCTTGGAGAATTTCTGAAATCTAAAACCCGAATAATTAATTGCATAGTACAACAAATAAAGGTTGTTTAACGCCAAGAAGCGCACATGCAGTAGTAATCCGACATTAATTTCATGAACCTATCTAATACTAAGAATCTAATAATACTAAGAATGACC
>LQNS02278170.1:17158768-17177918 GCA_001587735.2 Parhyale hawaiensis | reverse complement strand
TACCTCAAATGCAACAGATATTTGAGGTGGGAAGACGGTATCAACGGTATCTTGGCTACGTAGCGGGCACATTGTATATAAGCTGCTATTTTGTTTAAGTTTGTTGGAGTTTTTTTTACTCAACATGTTACTTCTGCCTGTCTATATAGAAGACCTAAGGATGCCAGCACGATAAAGGATCAATGAAGAAAAGAAGAAAATTAAGACGCAAATAAGAGAAGAGGAGATACCGCACCCGCCTATATATATAGAGGCATAAGGCAAACGTATAGGTTATTGCGTGAATTCTTCACGCACGGGTCCACTAGTCACTGGAATATTTTATGACATTAACTTATATTATTTAGGTGTAAACGAGATTCGTCGTGGCAACCTACAGCCTTGCAGCAGTGAAAATTCAAGCGATGATAGGCACACAGACCGACATCTTTGCCTATCCATCCACGCTTTCACCTCTTTACATCCTTCTGTATAAAGAATGGGTTCGGCAAGCAAGTGACTTTTCGTTACTCGTTCGCATAATGTCACATGGGTGTAATTAATTCAAGAGTTTACCTGTTTATGATGGTTTCCTCTACTTTTGTTATTACCTGAAGTCCATACTTCGACTTGACGTAAGAACTTACTTGTGTTTAGCACATATAAGAAGATTAATCGTCTGTAAAGTTGAAGCATATAAATCATAAATATCTCAGCTGGAGAACCGTATTGTGCTTGACGCATCAATGGAAACTTTGCTTATGGAATAAACTGCAGCTTATGGGGTTAGTGCTAGTAACTGATTACCGTCTTCTAGGAGAGTATAAATATTTCATTTAATTAAGTGGTAATGAAAAACTAGAGCGCCTATACCTCACCCAAGGTAGGCTATGTTTACGAAAAACTAAAATTTACTTTCTATCACCACCAAAATTTGGTCATTTTATTGTGCCTCCTGAGATTTTTATTGATAACAATTCTTGTACTTTTTCTGTTATTCTCTTCGTAACGTCTTTAGTTGTGTTCTGTCTAACACTAGGATAGAGATATACAGTTGTCAAATATCCAACTGGAAGAACCGATCATCACCAAAGTTTGGTCACTTGTCCCATTCAACATTTTGAACTTTTCCTGAAATTTCAGGGAACCTTCCATAACATTTAGAGTTGCGTTCTAATAAGCATAAAAGCAAGCATAGAGACAAACTAATAATCGGACTGAGAGATCATCGCGAAAATTTAGTTAATTGCTCTTCGTAGTATTTTCAACAAAGTTGGCTAATTTCATAAAAAAAATATTTATTGTCATACCTGTTTGAGTTTTGTAAAAAAAAAAAAAAAACAGGCAGATAAGCAAAAGAAACTAACGGCTCGACGAATCTTCACGGAAAGCAAATCATCTGTTCCTCCTAACGTACCTAACATTACCTGTAAATTTCATGAAGATTAGTTCATAACTTTTTGAGTTAGTTCGGACAGATAGGAAAATGAACAATCTCGACAAAACATAACCCCTTTTGGCGTAGATACTAGTAATATGTGTAAGTTGGTACTCCAAAGGGTTTTATATAGCTGATATTTTTTATTAGTATGTTTCAAATTTATAGACGACACTAGAAGATTAAACCCGACTTATGTTCATTTTCGGCTGCAGTTCAGTTGCTGAAATGATGGTGTAAAAACTGATGAGCGAAGAAGCTTTGTTGAACGGGTAAGCTCTTCAACAGTGAAGGTTTTAATCTCCAAACGAGCACTGTAAACAAAACATACAGGCTGCCAATCAAACAAAATTATTGAATCTTGCTTATCGTCTCACTTGTTACGAAACACACCAAGTTCACCAGGTTCGTCTTTTGACTGAATAAAACGACGCACTAACTTTCAGTTGCCAGTTGAAAAAAAAAAAAATAATAAGCAAATAGTACGGTACGCAGATCGCCTGAGACACTGAAACCTTAGGTTGGTTTATAACAGCGGGTTGCGATGCTGTGGTTTAGCCAATCAAAAGACGCCGAGGGATCTTAGGGATTTCCAGCGATGTTGGAAAGTCCCAGCGGAGCAACGTAACTTGCTGGCCCCGCCCGTCCCCCTCAGCCCTTCGCTGCTGGAACTGCACGTAGGGCGTGCTCCGGCGCACCTCGCAACCTCTGCAGAAGCCGAGGAGTTGGGCTCTGCACTGCCGTAGTAGCCAGCGAGCCTTTACCTTGCAGAGGAAGTGGGTGATTGTTTACCCTGCAATAGCATTCGGTTGGCTCTCACCGTGCAGTGGTAGTTGGTGAGTCTTTACCGGCCAATCATAGTAGTAAGTGAGTTTTTATTTCCTAACATACAGGAGGGATATGATCAGACTTGACAGCTTGCAGTAGACCTACCAGCAAGCCTATTCCCAGAGGGTAACCGGGAATCACGCTCCGACCCTATATGAGCTTTAGTTGTTACGTCGAAATCATTTCGATAGCTCGAAAAAAACGAAAAAAAAAACGCAGCTAAGAAGATGATTGTACTAGTACGATTAGTTTCAGCAGACATGTGATGAGTTGAGGCATGAAGATATTGGTTGTAGGTAGCCCCTAAAGAATAGAAAGTGAATAAATTCAGTAAAGGAGTTGATGATTTCTAAACTCATAAATTGACCCTGCGCCGATAGCAACGAAGGGGGAGTCTATTCCAAATGCTTACTATCAACTATTAAGTACGGGAAGAACTGTTAGGATCACATATGTAACTGTACATATGTGATCCTTATGCTGGAGTTTCTGGCCGTTGTTCATTAACGTAGTTCATTAACGTTTCTGCCAAGAAGTCCCGTTCTAGGCACGCAGTTGAAGCCATTCAAGTACATGAATGCTTCTATTAGTTATCTCTCGAGTCGTCGTTGCTCGAAAGAGATGAGTTCCACTTCCTTGCTTTGTACAAACGAATGACTATGACCTTAGATTTTTGCTCCCAGTACTCACTCTGCCATTTTGACACTCATGTCAACTTGCTGTTTGTGTTCTACTTTGTTCGTGGTAGCTATTCTCAGGTCACGTTGTTGGGTGACAGCTGCAATGCTATTCATTCATTTCTAATCGAACTGGTGAGTTGTAAAGAACTACTTTATTCTGAGTAATCAATGAGTTTTCTACTTTGATGTAAAGCGCTGGAAGAGTATTGGCGGTTCTGCGATGGCTCCTAAATGCGAGCTTCTTATTCAACGCTTTTCGAATTTAAGGAGAGTGTGGGTGGGGATAAATTAATTTTTTTCTGTTACAAAGAAACCTCTCCAGGTGGGATCGAGATGGTCGTTGATATGTATGATAGAACCTCCTCCCTTTCCACTATTGGTGGATCTGCCTATGTGGTGGTTTTCTAATGTAATTTCTCTTTCTAGGTTTTTGATTGAGAGGTTGATCTATAATTTGTTAAGGGTAGTACCTTCTTCAAACGCTAGAGCTGCTGCTATAGTTTGTAAATCGTACTTTTTATCTGTCATACTCTAAAAGTTGCCTAATAGGAATCTGATGCTAGTGTTTGCACTATTCTTTCGGGTCATTCTGGTCAGTGCGGGGATAAAAAAAAAAAGGGGGAGAAGACGCCATGCAGGAGCGGAATCAACCGTCGGCAATTGAGCATGAGAAGAGTTGTGTTTTTCAGCCAGGTAGCCATTATAAAGGGATGTTTTAGGGCCTCAACTAGTTGGTGTATAGTGGGTCCTTTATCGTCGTGCTCGACTTACTTTTCGTTATTTTGGATGGTGGTGTGTTTTTACTCTATATATCGAAAGCAGAGGCGTGCTGTATCACAACTCAAACATACTTGTGTTGCTTTGTGGTGCCAGATGAGTTCGTAACTAAAAAACTCCGTTGCAGTCAGAACCTTAATAGCAAAATAACCTGCTCTACTCTATCTAAACCTGCTCTACTCTACCTAAATGTTGGTCAACGCGGGCTTTGAAATGCTGTCCATTACTGCCGATGTACAGAGCAGAGCAGCTCATGCAAGAAAAGGCGTAAACAACACTGGAGCGAAGGTTTGTGGGAAGTTTATCTTTGAATTTAGAGTAGGATCCTAAGGTAAACGCGTTTTTGTAAGAGAACCTAAAGTGTATATGAGGGTAGGCCTCGGAGAGGAAAGCTCTCAGGGAATTGACTTTATTGACAGAGGTTATGCTGTGATACCTATGGAAGGGAGTGGAAAAAATCTAATTTACGAACGGTAGGTTAAGTTGTACTTGAATCGAATAGTTTATCAAGAAATAGTTTGTAGTAGTGATCTAGAAGGTGGTATGGGTAGCTGTTATTCTTGAAAAAGATTCGGAGAAAATCTTATTCATGTAAGAATGCTAGATACGAGGAAGATAAATGATATGTCCTAAATTGTACAGTTTTTATGGCATTTATTTTAAATTGATCGAAGCAGTGACTATATAAAGAAGTTAGTTCCAAGGCCTGCAAATGCTGGCTTCCTGTAAACTCTGGTGGTTAGTGTTGAGTCATGCTTTGTGATAAGGTTATATAAAAACTCAATAGAATCGTTGGATTGATTTTCGGTAGTGAACTTTATGTTGGGATGCTTACTATTAATCTGAATCAGCTGGGTCTCTAAAAATAAGGAAGATGTCATGTACATAACTCTTATAGTGCATGGATGGGTTTAAAACTACTCGGGCCCTGTAACCACTTGTCTTTTAGGTGTACCCCCCCCCCGCCTTGTCAACACACGTCCAAAAGTAGTTCATGTTAAATAAAAGAAACTTTTTTAGGCATTCGTTTTAATTTCATTATTTCTGATTTTCTGATGATGGGAATAAATATCCCGAAACGTTAAGTTTTTATTATGAAATTTGTCGACACTACGGGATAATCATTTTATGATATTAGCCTTAGTTAAATAACATACTACATACTATATACGCATCTACTGTCAAGGAACGCGTTCTATAGTATTGTTTTCACTGTTCGCTTGACTTCGCTGATCCTAGGAGCTGAATTTAGCAACTTTCGATATCTTAATAACATTATCTTTTCAACGAACTGTAATGATGTGTGTTGGGCGGGTGACAGCAGAGGCCCAAAGGGGATCGAAACCTCCAATCTGAGAACGCGCTTCATGGTCCAAGAATTATCCGATAGCGAATCTTATCTAAACCAGTTGTCAGTGTGCCATTACCCTAGTGGGATGGTCAGTGATTCGTAGCCTCATAGTACTTAACCTTTTCGCTACGGAAATATTACTCCTTTATGATATCCTAAAAAGCTCATAGAAGCCAGTATCATTGTAGTCACTTGAGCTCCAACTCTTGTTTTATTCAGTCGTAAATAAAATAAAAAAGCCCTGACTTCAGACGAGTTGTTAAATATGTTGTACAAACTTCCAGAGAAAGAAACATCGCACTGGTTCTAATGATCAAAACTTTGATGCGGACATATATACGTCATGTCAGTATCGGAAGGGTTAAGCAGTTGTTTGTAAGTATTAATCAACCTATCAGCGACAGTGGCCAGGGATTTTTCACTCTAGATGCAGTAGTAGTCATTCGTAAACCCAAGAGTAGTATGCAGTGAACCGTAACTCGAAAGCAGCGTTTCCCAATGGCGGTGCATGTGAACCCACTCACCTCCAGTTGGGTCCCGCATGGACCCCTATTTGGTCCATGTTGTTTGGATCTTCTATGTGTACTGTTTGATTACTTCTCCTAAACTGATCATACAAATTAATAACATATTTAGAGTGTTAAAAGAAAAAAAAGTTTGTTTTATTGAACTTTTGTATCATATTTTCTATTTCGAAAATTCGACTTTGACAGAGTTACCTCCTAATTAATAGAATCATTTCAATCATATAAAACGTAATATTTTTCTATTACGATGACAGCATAACATTGCTATAATACCAGTTTAAAGAACCATTTGAAGTAAGTCAAAAATACATTGAGGAAAGTTAACAATTTGCAGATACGGACTGCATGAGATTAGCAATAATATCACGTGATGTGGTTGGAGAATGGTATTATATGTATCTGATTATACTCTGCGAATAAAATGATATTGCGATTGACACAGTAAATCTTTACAGATATCTGTATTGCAGTCAACAAAGGCCCTGTTTGTCAAATTTATGATATTTTAATGGCAGTCGGTCGTATACATCAAGAAAATCGAGGTGCCTACTGAAGTTAAGGAATCACTGCTTAAAATGATGCAAAACGTTAGCACATACAGACCTGTAGAGTGTGTGGATGAGAAAGGAGTCCTATTTTATGTGCCTGTACAAGAAACAATAGATCTCATCCATAAAACAATCTCAACAACCTGCTCTAAAACTTTATTGGATGAGTTGCAAGCTGAAGGAGCCTAGTTTCCAGTCTTGACTTTACTCCGAGCATTCACACACAACTGAAATCCTCGAAAAATACTATGACAGAACATAAATTATGAGAAGTTAGACCTATTTCAAAGTTTCAGACCATGCCATTATGGATCATAAAAATATAGTAGCTGAAAAATTTAGTTTATAGGTTTCTTCCTTGGATACTCTTGAAATCATGAAAAAATCCTGGTTGCTGTGGAGAATAACGGAAATAAAATTTGAAAAGGAAGACCGTCCCCAGTTTAAACTTATCGTTCCAAACTTAGATGCGAAATCTACTACGAAGCAATGATGTTTCCGTTGCAACCTTCAGGAAATGTCGTGATGGCTCTCTGGATGCTGTCATTTAGCGTACGTTGTTCTCACGTAACTTTTTTGTGGAGCCTAAAATGCTTCTGAAATGAATGATATACTATGGTGGTAAGCTACAATGTGAAGAACAAAAATCCTTACTGGACTAGCAAGTTTCAACCTTTCAAGCACTCTTTGTATTAGGTACTGGAGTCTAATCTAGCTTATCACTACTGCAGCAGTTGCAGCATTACTAAAGGTAACTTTTGCATTCCTCTACCGCCCTGAATGGTAGAGATGAAATTGCTATGGTAGAATAGGACCCTTACCTATAGCCCATATTGGCAGAACGGTTGACCAAGTTCGACACAATTCTTTCTAGTCCATTAAGGCCTGCTGCCCTTTAATAATTACATTTGTAAAATACTCTTCAAACAGAGAAGCAGATCAGGTTTTACAGAGAATATGAGCATTTCTATTCTACAACGCAGGGTGTCTTCTTTGCACTTGGATGAAAAGTCTCTGTATAATTTACAGCTGTGATACCATAGTAGGTGTCTGGTTTGGTAACTTCTGTCTGAAGGACGAATTTCAAATTATTGTTCAAGGTATTTTAAATTTATTTTTTTAGCATATGAGCAACCTATTCGTGTCAGAACCATTATAATTTATAAGGACAATGGCATGCTCATGATCATAGGGTGGAAGGTAACAATTATTATAATTATTACCCGACTTTGCATTTGGCTTCATTCCGATTCATGCAAATATAATCCATGAACATAATCTCGAGAACAAGTCCATTCAATATACGAGACTTGGCATAAATAATGAACTTAACATGCCTGCCGCAAATGAGGTTACATTTGAACTTTACTTTTTTTTGTAGCTTCAGGTAGGGGGAAGCCCGGGCCTGGGACTCGTCGAGCTGTTTAGCTGCAGCAACAGCAGCGATTTCGAGAACTGTGTGAAGACGATGCAGGGTATAAGTTACCAGAGGACCTTTGGATGTGCGCAGTTTCAAATGATAATAGATTTTGACGGTAGTAAGTGTTTATATGGATTTAACGAGCTACTTAACCTACAGGAAGTCCTCGATTTAAGGCGTACATGTTACATCATATTACATCTTTTTAAGTTCAAACATTTTTATCACGTTCTCGATATTCTGGACTAGGAGTACATGCAAATGGGAAAATATTTGAATGTGACTCGTTTAATTGCACCAAAAAGTATATTCTATATTGGGGTACTACGTGAACAACAACATTCTAATTTAAGCTATTTCTAGGTACCTCATTCCTAGAAATATTCTCTCTAAAGGATGAAGGATGCAGAGTTGTATAAAGTCAATTAGTTGCTTCTAATTGTAACATGCCTAGGCACCGTATAATAAGCACCGTATAATAAGCACCGTATAATAAACGCTAGTTCCAGTCAGCACGCATCTTGTGCTGACTCAATCATTTTTGGACAAAAAAATATTGTACCAGAGCTAGTACGATAGTGGATGATGAGGATAAATTAATGAAAGATTTAAAAGTTTCTTTTCTAATGTAAATTCTAAAACAATCATTAATCAATGACTCGAGATCCATTTTGAAGGCTCTAGCATAGAATTTCATATCACTAATAAATGTACCTATCATAACATCACAAAGTCCCTTTTAGGACTAAAATTTTTTATATTACATAGTCCTGTCGATTCAAAGAATTTAAATTACACAGTAACAAGAACAGGTTATCATAGTTTCAACATTACTTGAGTGGACTGTTATTTTTCTTCATTCTAAAGTCGTCGCAAATTTCTCGCTGCCATGCTCATGCAGTTACCTAGTGGAAACCTAACACATGTATTGACCCAAATAATAACACTGCTCAGCGATTTCGCTGCAGCAGATGTATTTTCTCTATCATTAGCCTGCCACCTGTTATCCACATTTAGAATTCCTTGCGCTTTGTAATTTGGAAAACAGTAATTTCGCGTTGGCATATATTCCTGCAGATTGCAATTTTGCCGCTATTGTCAATCTGCCAGTCAGATGTCAGGCTATTTTACCAGCAGCGTTCATTTCAGAAAGGGGCAGCAAAAAGAACTCGTCTACCACCGCAGCAACTCAGCTGTGTGCTATTTTCCGGGACGGCTTTTTTATGAAGAGTAAGCTGCTTGTCGGACCGTGGCGGCATCGAGATGCAGGGAGGGGCCGCGTACCTGTGAGCAGTGGCAACGGTGCCATACAGTACACCTGTATAGCAACTGGACTAGTACCGTGGCCACATATGCATTCGCATCTACAACTGGAAGAGAGCATGAGCAATTTTCTGTCGTTTTGATATGCATTTTAACTCGGTAGCATAGATACGGTGGCATGAACGAACATGCGATCTGCCTATCCTCACAATTCGTTCCTATGAAAGTAGAGTGTGGCCTCGGCATACAAAATTCCGCCCTGATTTTACGTTGTAACTGCTACCAGAACCTCTTCTACAATTTTCTAATCTATGCTAATTTTTAATCGTGTCTCGTCTAACCTGACACTCCTTGCCTACTCCTAATATACGTACCTCACCCAAACCCACCAAACAGTCACCGCCAAAATTGTCTTCAAAACCAGCGCCATTGCAAGTGTCGTCGTACAGCATATGTGTTGGCAAAAGTTATACCTAACGCTAAGTTAGTATTAAAGAAAATATAGAAATCATTCGATTTGGATCGCACGGCGGAGTAGCCTTTCAATGAAAAGAGCCAATTAAATGATCACATTTGTTGGTGTAAACTGAAAATTAAATAACCACTGTTTAAAAATATCCAGTGTGTTAGTTAATTGCTTTTGCTCGCGTGATTGGCTAATCCCTCTATCCTGATCTTAATGATTAGACAAGAAACAATTCAGCTACTGAACGCCAATGGAATTAAACAGGAGGAAATTCGAGCTCCAAATTAGGAGTACATAAGTTCTTTGAATATCCTCGAGTTGCTACTAGGTACTGTATGACTTCTACCTCTTGGGCTAGGGAGATGGATAGCTCTTCGTCTGTGATGAGCCTTCTGCTCCTGATGCTTCACATGATGTACATTACCAGTAGGCAATATTTTTTGTGGAAAAATGTGCCGCTATATTCGGATTCCATAGGCTTTTAATTTTATCCATCTTCTTCCCTTTTGTTTCTTCGATGAAAAGGTGCTGTGGTGCTGTTCACGCAAAATAGACTGCAGAATTGACCTCTAAAACTTCACCTTTTTTGGGGCTTGATATTCATATTTCTGTGGCTATGATACCGTTGAGATTAAATTCCTGAGGTTCACTTCATCTTTCCAGTTGTTTGGTAGCCATAGGGAATAAGGCCAAAGCGAATGAGTTGCTGACAGTTTGACGGCTGGGCACCTAACTATAAAATAAGGATAAATAATTCACAGTATCTTAAACAAATAGTTTCAATAACACGATTACATTTTTGAAACAATTTCATACTTACCCACATAAGCGGCAAGGACTTTTATTATTTGAACAAGTCTCGCACTGTTGGCATCAGTCAAATTCATGCTGGTGCCACGTGCAATTACTTCAGCTGCACTACTGCGTGGTGGCTTCTCAGAAGACTATTTTTGACTTATATTGACATCAATGGCGTAAACGTCTCGTGTGTTGATAACCCAAAAATTTTCAGTTGAGAGAAGATGGTGACCAGATCATCAATTTGCACCTTGCATGCCCATAAATGCTAACACTGAATAGTTAAAATTAATAGCGTGAGAGAGGGAGTGTTGCCAGGCATAGTAGTGCAATGCCATAGTAGCGAAAGCAATATGTCATCTAATCAGGGACTCAAAGATTCTTTCATGAGACTGTAATATATAGGCAAT
Source organism: Parhyale hawaiensis (assembly GCA_001587735.2). Lineage (NCBI taxonomy): Eukaryota > Metazoa > Arthropoda > Malacostraca > Amphipoda > Hyalidae > Parhyale > Parhyale hawaiensis. The sequence continues at coordinate 17,167,433 of LQNS02278170.1, read as the reverse complement.
AAATGCTACTCTAAATAGCTCAGGTGCTACTGTAGGACCAACAAGTTTAGCGCCAGTGATGCCTGCCCATATCATGAATCCTCCACCTCGTTACTGACGCCTCAAACGTGGTGACACTCATCCCTAATATACGCCAAACCTTTCGCCCAGCTGTCGCCTCCATCAAAGGTGCTCGTGTCCAGTCCATATTCAGATATTTGCTAGTCCATTCCATCCACAAACTCTGGTATCTTGGCTAACAAATAGGCATATTCAGCGGATTTGCATGGAAACCATGGTCCCATAAATAGCAGTTTTTTTCGATTTCGTACGTCAAGGCGACCGGCTGCGGTGAAAATGTACTCGCATTATTTTCCAAGTCTTCCATAGAGCTTACGAGCAATACTCCTCAGTTCCCATAGCAGTCACAATCTTGGAAATCCCGGCATCTGATCGTTTCTTCCTTGTGATGGACCCTTCTGGAATCCTTGCACAGTACTGGCATGACGGCCCATTGTTTCCCTAATGCCATTAGGAATTATATATCTCTAGTTTTGTTTATAACTGCTTTTTCATTGTCGATTAAAGATTTCCGTCACCCAACGTTGTTCCAGTTGATTAAAAGTAAAATTGGCGGTACATTGAAAACTGAAAAAAAAAAGATTGTCAGAAGAAAGTGGTCCACAGCACGATACAAACCAGCCCAGAGATCTGTCATAACATGCCATATTTCCTGTAAAAATTTCAGAAATTAAATCGTGGCAAGTCCAGTAATCAGTATCTTTATTATCAACTTATTATAACTGATCGGGGTATCATGGGTCAGTTAGCCTTTTTCTAAAATATTTTAGGTTGGAAATAGTTTAGTTTAGTTATTAAATTGGCCGTATAGCATGTGAAGCACCGTCGACGAAATCTTGTTAAAAAAGTAAAGAATCACTGGCCTTATAGCAAAAAAAAAATTATATTCACCAATGCAATCAAAAATTACAAAAGAAAAAATGTACTCGCCGATGGTGAAAATACATTATGATGAAAGTGCATTGAAATCCAGAGCTAAATGCTTATGAAGTGCGTTTTAACCCAGTGTGCATGAACTAAGTTTCATCACTAATAATTTAAATGAACAGATTCGCAAAAACTTACTTTCCTTGTTTCAGGCTACTCTACTTTACACCTGAAATTTGATTGCATAAAGTTACCAGTTTTGTGAACATTTCGGATTTTAACATAATTTTGCTGGGCTTACCATTAAGACATGGACGCATTCAGTAAACATTTTCATGGGAAGAGCACTAGTAAAAAGGAACAAAATTTGCACATGTGATAATATTTTAGAGCGATTTTGTTCAAAGCAAGCATATGCTTCCAGGAAAAGGCATTGCCTGCTCCAACTAACATACATTACAGTAGTAGTTATATTTGCATTCAATGGAAGAAAATAATGTGCTATAGGTACGTATGTATAATGGTTGCAGTGAATATCAACATAAATAACATAAGTGTCACTATTTCAAATGTACGATTTTAACTCTATGGAAACAAGCGAAGTCATGACCACGTATCAGCCAATGCTATTGTTATGAAAAAGCAGAAATTTTATTTAACTCTTTTGCTCCCTTGCAGAATTATCGGGTCTATCTAAAGCTGTAGTACGATGTTAGTTACAGGGACGAACGAAATAAATCTGCTGGGTTGCGTTGAATAATGAAGCCTACAACTTCTAGTTTCGCAAAGTACTGCAATCCTTCTTCCCGTCGTGGTAAAACTTCCCGCGCTAACAACCGCGAATCGAATCCATCGATCAAAACACTGGCGCCAATATGGCCTATGGCTCACATCCAAGATTCCGATGGACTGGTGCCAAGCACATCCTAGGCAAATGTTTCAGGCCTGACGGAACAAAGCAACATATGAGCATGGCGGTCCCATAAGGATGAGATAGCTCATTCCTGTCACAAACATAAGTCCAGTGGTTGGCGCAATAATATACCTTCTACGAAACCTTCCCCAATTTATAATGAATGACGACCTCGAACAGAAAAAAAGCTGTTCACTGTGATGCAAGATGCAAACATTCTATTTAAAAGAAAGAAAAGTAGATTCTTCAGCATAGGCACTAGATGAATGGCATATTACATTTTGATCAATATTAGCTCACTTAATGTCGTAGTTTGTCTGTCACCAAGATAACGTTAAAAGTTAGGAACGGAGCTTTATGAAATGGTAGGTAGCTATGTATGTCAGGAGACATAGATAATTAACTTTTGGTAAAGAACCTGTTTTTTAATATTTATATAACTCATACAAATATGAATAAATCTTCTAATTTGCAGGAATTGTCGGGAATATCAGAAAGAGCAACTGACCAAGTTTTTGTGATGATCTAGCAGTCCGTTTGTCTGTCTCAAAGTTTATTTTTAAATTTTTCATTAACATCATCAAGAAAGTTATGAATGAAATGTCCATAAAATTTATCGAATTATCAAAAGTGCTAGAAGCGCAAAATCAAATTTTTGGTGGTGATCGGTTCGTCCGTTTGTGTGTTTGACTGCATGTCTTTCCTTCTTAGTATTTGTCAGCACTTAACTCCAAAAGCTGCCGCTGGATCTTCACGAAAATTACAGGAGCTGTTGTTATTGTCAAGAGGCATCACTACTGACCAAATTATAGTGATGATAAAAATAAAATCCTGGTTTCAACATCAATTTGAATTTTTTGTTACCATTCCCTTGCTTGGCGGAGCTATGTGCTCTAAGAGTGAGTCTCTAGTTCACAAATTGCATTAATAACTGCCCACTAAAAGTAATTCTCAAATCATATAAATAATCTTGCACTAACTACATTGCCAAAGTAATATTGTTAGAAGATTATAATGCAATTATTGACCTTATCCATTTTTTCAATTTTGAGATACTCGAACCAATGAAGACCTAAGGCCAGGGTCCAACCGACACTGCAAGCAATGCAATGTAAGTTTTGCAGGAGACATGTTGCCTGCGACCAACACCAATGCACGGTGTATCACGCGATCTTGGTTGCGTCGGTGGGGTCGGTCTTCATGCAGCACATTTGTTTTGCACGTCCTCGGCCTAAGTTGCCTATGCAAGCATGCCAGAGCTGGGTGCAGAATTGCGGTAACAATTTCTTATTTCAAGCTTTAGTGCAGCGCTTTTCTATAAAGCCAGAATTATTTTTCGGACAGAACATTGTCCTTCAATTAAAAGCGCTGTGGAAGTTCCGAGTGCCAGCTTGGATGGGATAGTCATTCTCCTTGACAAATAATGTGCATAAAAGTTGAAAAAAACATATAAATATGCTCAACTTAATTCATAATGGTCGCAATTAAGTAGTACAAATTGTAGAATATCTGTATTCGAACATTTACGAGCTTTTTACCCCTCGCCTTTCTTCAAATTCACTGACGAAGATTACAAAAGGTTTCTGTTGGCGTTTTTTATTGTTCTGTGTTTGTGCAGGCTTCAAGATTTAATTTTTTTTAAATAAGTAAAGCATAATGTTGTCCTTCCAAAATGTTACATATCCGTCAATTCCGATGCACTTGCATTATTCTCCCTTTCAGCTATGAACTTGCGTTTAAACTTATTGTTAAGCATCTTATGTTTCTCTTTGCTCCAGTAGGAGATATACCAGCATCAGAGATCAGTGGCTTATGAAAATACTAACTCTAACAGCTTCTGAAAAAATGTCTAATTACGCATACTTAGTCGAATTAAAAAAAAAAAAAATTGGCAAGATATAGAACGAACGTTATGGGCCTGGTAGTAATGTTCCTCCAGTTGCCTTGTGTTCGATCGTCATGTTAATCTTTTTGCCATCTGCCTGGCTGTCATGTTAGTCCTGTTGCCATGCATCCGGTTCTCATGTTAGTCCTGCTGTCAATTGTCTGGTAAAATTTCACTGTAATAACAAAACACCGCGGGGGGGGGGGGCAGACTTGTATTCTTACAGCGTTAACTAGCAATGAAGAGGCCCCAAGGCCGTGTTCTGTACTACATGCCAGATGTACAATTGAGCCACAGTCTAAAGCCTCCAAAAAAGGGCCGAAGGATAGGGAAAAAAAAGAGTTATAGTCCAGCTCAGGATATTGTTAAAAGTTTTACTCCCTTTGCATTGCTATTTTTTAACAGTTCTGCGAGTTGTCTCTCTTTTTTTCTTCTCGTCGTTATGAAACTAAGAATTGAAGACTGGTGGCCAATGATCGCTATTGCATTATACACCAGTAATAACTTCGCAGAACTGGAGCACCCAAATCCCCAGTCAATCTACAACGTATCTAGTCAAGTTTTTCTTTGCGACATCGCAAAGTTGGGAGAGAAAGCGCCACCCGTACACAGGTTCCTGCGCATTTGCTACTTTCGAATCCTCTTCTCGTTTTCTATTCATCTCTTTAGATATCATCGACAGGGACATTATTCCATCAAGGCAGATTAATTTCAAAAGTTTTAAATTGGCCGGAACTTTGTTATGAGCGTTAGTTTCGCTACTCTGCATTAGGTTTGAGGCGTTCATGCCATACTCATTACTCTTGATGTAACCATTACTAAATTACACTATTTTAGTTAACGTATTAACGCACTAGTAGTGTTTGTGATTCATTGCCAACGAAAGCTCAGTAAACCAGAGAATGTGGCATGTCGTGACTGTTAACGTGATCATACTTATACATATAATACTATTAAATTACGCTGTATACTTTTTGGACGACTGTGTATTCCTCAAATCTGAAACTTTAGGAAATTTTCTACAAAAAAATATCCATATTGAGGGTTAGTGACTTTATTAGGTCTTTTACTGACAAGAGTGCCGAATAGGCAGTTCATGCCTTTGCCTAAAGATTTTCTAGTTGTTACTTTGTTAACCTGCTTAATAAATTTGTTGCAGAGGAACTGTTGATGTAATTTGCCTCTCTTTACGTTAGCCTTTCAACAGAAGGTCATTTCTATAGACATCACGATTTATAGTCCCACTCGTACCTAGAATTACCCAGGAAGGAATCTTACACTCTTATCATATATTCGAGTTAGATAAAACCATTAGGGGCTTATGGGGATTCGAATCGGGAACTCAAGTAGGACTTTGTTGTTGTGCCGTGATATACATAGACGAGTACCCAGATGTGATCTCCTTTGAGCCTCTAATGTTTATGTCCATACTTCATTGGTATAAGATTTACAATTCCAATTGTTCCATAGAATATTCTTATGAATCCGACGTACGTAGATCGGATACATGGAATCTGAATTTTCGGCTTAGAGTAAAATTCTGCACAAAACAAGATGATGGCTATATAACGTGGACTTCCTGCAGTGGTAAATCCGGAGTACTTCATAATAATTTTCGTTAATTCCTACTTAACTCATTTACGCATATACTGTCATTCTTTCGTTAACGCACACTGCCATTCTTTCGAGAAATAAAGGCTTATCTCATGTGCTAATGTTTCGAGATAGGTTGAATGTTTTCTAAATCCTGAACAATTGGATCATAAAATTGGAGGTAGCTTCGGATGGCCCAAGTATTTGTTATTTTTTTAAGGTTTATCATATATACGTATCAACGTGATCAAGTTTGCTTGAATGACTTACTACTACCCATTTGGGAAAATTTATTGATCCACATTGACTCTGATAAAAGAATTTAACTGAAAAAAAGAAATTCTCATTGATTCGAGCGATATCATGAATGTGAAAGTATATATGTTGCACATACACATCGCATAAATTTTTCGGCGACACTACACTACAAACGAAAATCGAAAATCTAAATCTGAAATACACGAGACCCATGATTTGAGAGCAAGAAGATGGTAACTGGCATTGTTACTACCCTAGACAAATAATCTAGAACTTAGGTACTACAAAAGCAGCTTGAGAGCAAGAAGGTAATGATGCAGTAGCTATCGGTGGTAACGGATAAATTAAATTGTAGGATTGAACTCTTACGTTACATCAAGCTCTCTTTCTTTACTTACGATAGCAGTGGCTTCTAAAGCTAGTTAAAGTGCTTTAAACTAACATATCCTATTATTTTCTGAGAAAATTCGTTCGTAGCAAAACGAATCTTTCTTACCGAGGCCCACCATTGCATAAATGCAGCAGTGTTTAAACTGTGATTATTAAGTCTAATTTTTTTAGGAGTTGTAGTCTAGGCCGCGTACGTAGAAGTGAATTCGGTTAGCCTTGGCTGCTTGACGTATGCAGAGGCTGTCCGCCTCAATGTTAGGCAAATTAAAGTTTTACTGCCAGCCTTCTTCCCTCAGCCACAATGAAGAAGTCAAAAGGCTTAGCGAGGCGGCTGCTCCTCGCCTAATAAGCAACGCATCTAACGATTATTTTGATAGGATAAGTGCTCGCCATAAACTACAATCCGTCGGGACACTAACAGCCCGCTATAGGGCATTTGCAGTCACCTGGGCACAAAAATGCGGAAACACAGACAGATGCATTTGCTTGAATGGAATGTGTGCAAAACCCATATATTTGTTATTAAGGTGATGCTTCGTTAACACGAGACACTCGCTAGGATACGTACAATCACTCACACAGGGAGATTTTGAAGCATCACAAGAGACACACACTCTGTTCCTAATATAGCCACGCATCCTCTCATACTACGGTATAGCGAGCTGTAAATAGAGTGGCTAAAACTAATCAAACCCTTGCCAGATTGCCTGTTAATATTTTATGACTTTATATGTCTTCAAATACCTGCATCAATTTTACGGGAGAACAATTATATTTCAACTCTTCAAAATTGAACTGTTTGCAGAAACTCTAATTGTGAGTGGAGTATAATAATAGTGACTTTATGTTGGATGCCCACCTCTGAATAAAGTGGACTTCTCACTTTTATGTAATGAGAGAGTAAAAAAAGCTTATATAATTCATTAATTAAAGAACTGCGAAGCAAATTACTTAATAACTTAACCAAAATAAAAAAAATATTTATTTGAAAGGTGCCGTAAAAAAAAATTATCGAAAAGACTAAATTGGTGCCATCCACCATACGATACGGCAAAGTTAGGCCAAGCTGAGACCTGTCGCTATTTTATTCTTTAACTTCAAATGGGCGCGTTAGCTTCGCCTCGTTGGAAGGAGTTTTCTGCTGTAATCCTTAATCCTAACCGTACCAGGCTCAGAGCAGATCCAAATGATCAGACAGTATATTTTCGCACCAACGCAGAGTGCATCCTAATATCTTAATTCATGTTATAATTCTTAGCGCAAAATGATGATAACAAGGCGAATAAACTATTCACCATACTGCTGAATTGATTTAGGCGAGGCCTTGTAACACGGTATCAGTAATATGTAAAGGACATGAGATCTGGCACAAATGTGCGTCAAGAGCCTCTGAACAGTACCGGGCTACGCCAAGCTGGAAACACACTGAATAGAACGGCAAACACTGCAATGTTTTCAGGAACGATCGTTGTGAGCACTTTAAAACTGTTAATTAACTGAAGGCTAATGCTACAGATTTACGTATTTCTCACATTTTTGTCATCTTTGCTACTTGTTTGAAGAATTGCTATGAGCTCATAACCCTGAATTGAATGCCGAATCAGATACAACAACAAAAAGAACCCTTGTAGGAAAATTACACAGCTTGAGCAAGATAGAGTTATAATGGATTATCTCCGAGGCTTGCGAAAGCTCAGTTTACTGTAGCAATGCAAGGTGGAAGTTGCATCTGTCCCTGTTGTAATTGGATTCCTATTGACATACGAAACTGGAGTCAAACTGGCGGAGCCAACGCTGCTGTATGCAGCCCTAATTAATTCAAACCTAAATATATTAGGGTTTAGCCCAACTCAACTAACTTTGCTGTACCAATTGACGATATCTTGTGTGTGCAATTCAAACTTGAACACTCTGAGAGCGCATACCTCCGCCAAACAAGGCAATGTTAACTAAAACTTCATATTGATTTTGAAACTATTCTTTCTTGTCATCAGCACCAAAATTTGTTAATTTTTGCTTTTTGACCTCAATAACAGCTTCTGTTATTTTCTTGATTTAAGTAGCTGACAAACATTCTGACACAATATGTCAGCCGAATACAAAACAAACCAACCGATCATCACTAAAATATGATCAACTGTGTTTTTAACATCTCTAACAATTCCTGTAAATTTCATGAAGATCGTTTCATAAAGTTTTGAGGTATTCTGCTGACAAACGTAAAATCAAATACAGAGCAAAGCTAAAATTTAATCATTTACTCTCCGTATTATACTCAACAATTGATGCAAATTTCATAAAAATCCATTCATAACTTTTTGAGCTATAGTCTTAAAAAAAACGGGCAGGCAACCACACAGACAAACTGCCTGCGGTCAAGAGCAGAGCTGAGAACGAACTGGAACGCTCTGCTCTGGAACTCTCTGCTGATGCGGTCAAGAGCTCTGCTCTTGACCGCATGCAGCATGGCAGTTGTCTATAATTTGTGATGCTAAATCTTTCTCACATTACGTCTAGCTAACTTGTACGTTACATTTGTTGCAGATGGTAAAGTTTTAATCCTATACCTGGAGATGTCCACCGTTGAGGGACGAAACGTCGTGTTTTATTTAGCATGTTTTCGATTTTACTCACGTATAGTACTGAATAAACTTAGTGGCGAACAGAGGTGTATTTTTAGAACTTTGGAGAAGAAGACA
>LQNS02278170.1:17133606-17156611 GCA_001587735.2 Parhyale hawaiensis | reverse complement strand
TTATCGAGGAATGGTGCGATGCATAGGCAAAAAAATATTTGCTATTGCTTTTAATTTTTTCAATGGCTTTCTTTTCTTTTTCTTGTTTTTCTTCATCGTGTGATCTTGCAAGCTGACGTTCTATTTCATCTAGTTTCCTTTTGGACTCGGATTTGCGTTGTATTAATTTCGTCGATCGCTGGCATTTCATAAGTTTTGCGCGTTTCTTAAGTAGTCTTTTACGGAATTTGTGGTGTCGACTTTTCTGAAATTTTATTTTTACCGGGCTAAGGTACTTCATGCACTTTTCTAATAAAATGCAATTGAAGTTATTTATTATTTTCTCTAATCATCATTAACATCATATTTTGGACAAAAGAGTTAAATATATACGAGTGTAGGTATAGAAAGCCTTCTAAGTTCTATCTTTTTTATAGTGTTTCTAACAGACGATTGTTGTACTTTTATTTGCAAATACCGGCTTATGTGGCTATAATGGACAAAACAGTTATAAATGTTTTGAAAAACATTGAAGTTTTGCGTTCGGTATTTGTACAGAGTTGCTGAACTACTGCACAATTTTACTGTGGTGTACAAGTATATAGAGTTGCTAGTTATACTATTGTACCATTTTTACTTATGTACAAGTATGCCATGAACATATACTTGCTGTGTAGAAAGAGTTCGGTGGACTATACTCTTTCTCTGAACTTCAAGAAGCAATTTCATCAGGGTGAAATATCGTTCATGTTTATTGTTATGCAATTGAAAGCTAATACAGTGTAGGGTCTTTTTGCAGAAGTCTTGCGGTCAAAATTGCTCTGTTCATCTGTGTTTAATTTTCAGTCTGATTTTCTGTGAAACTTACAGAACAACTACAGCAGCAAAACCTGGTGTGAAACATAACAGGTGACATAATTCCTAGCAAATTGCTAGGTTTGGATGGTTAACCTAACCGTTTTTACAGTGTTTCTAACACACTATTGCACCACCTATCAGGCAGTTAAGCGCAGACGATCCTTACTGGATCTGATGCTGAACCGGACCTTATCCCGGATCCAGGATGTCACAATTTTTGTCGAAACTGAGAAAAAAATTCGTCAGACAAGCTACGTTTGGGAAGGGTTAAAAAAGGGTCTAGAAATCGAGGAAAAACTTAGCTTATAGTCTAGAAATCGAGGAAAATCTTAGCCTAGATTAATTTAGGATGGATCGCTAACAATATTTGGGGTCGCCGCGACACAATAGGGATATAACATACCTAAATCGGTGCATCGCCCAGCTAAATGCGACATTTCCCTACGTGGAGTAATATTACCGACTTCTGATGCATGTTGAATTAAACGAAAGGACTGCAAGATTTTGATATTCATTCGATTGTGACGGAAGCTATGCAATATTGAATGAAAGAAATGAAGCATCAATTAAATGATCAGGTTAATGGAACTATATTCACTCATAGGAACAATGTCAATCCTTTCTCTCAGGCAATATTAATCTGTTTTTTTTTTTTCTCGGAGGATTAGCACTATTTGAAATGTTTTACATAGACCACGCTACGAGAGGAAGGTTTAAAAGTCAGCGCAGAGTTATGATCATTATGATCACTTTGAGCAACACATACTATAAAAAGCAGGCATCGGTTTTTATTAACTAAATACCGTGAGAAATGTCAGCTTGTTCTGTGCTCTCATTCTATCGCAAGGCACAGCTTGCTTGACCTCCAGCAGATGCTCTCGTAGGAGGCTCGTACTTCTCAAACAGGTCTCTTTATAATGCTCTATTATTTACTTTTAACCTGCAGTTTCGTAACCGATGAGGAAGGAAGCCTGCATCTCTGGGTTTACCCAAGCGCTTTCCGTACGAACAGGTTCTGATATCAGTGAAGTTCTGATCTTTATTTTCTCAGCGTCAACTGCCTATGCTTCTTTTTACCATCCCTATTTATATACGCGCGCGCGCGTCTCCAATTGCCATGATATATAAGGCGTTGGAGTGCGGTGATGTAACCAATAACTAGTTGGCGCTCGGCGAGTTGGGACGTGGATATTGGGTGTGCTTGTCCGTGGGAGTGAATCGGTGTCGCAGCCGCGGGTGCCTGGTTGCTCTGGAATCGAGTTCACTGTACATGCGTGCGGAGACCCGCCCGCAGTAGTTGCCATTGTGCGACAGCACTCAGTGAGTGTATGGTGTGCCGCTCCAGCGGTGTGCATAGTGGTCGTCTTAGGACACTCCCCTTCTGCAGTGGCAAATATGATTGATTCTTTGGTCTGAACTGGTGGATTTGCAAAATAGTGCCATGCTAATCGTCGAGCCGCGAAATTCCGTCTTCTTCAGCGGTAGATCCGCGATTTTTGTCTCACTCTGTTCTAAAATTTCTGTTTCTATCTGTTCTGTTGGGTATTTCTATGAAATACTATTTCCTTCAGTTTTACGTTTGTAAATTTCTCTCTCCTTCATTTCCAGTGTCGTGAATTTCTATCTCCTTTAATTGCGCATTTGTAAAATTCAATCTCCTCCAGTTGTGTATTTGAACTTCTGGTTGCATCAGTTATACACCTGTAAAGTTCCATCTTTTTCTGTCTGTCAATCATTATTGTAAATCTTGGAATTCCAATCTCCGTAGTTGTGCTGCTTTGAATTTCAATCTCCTATGGTTGTACGTCTGTGAATTTGTATCTTCGATAGCTGCAGTTTAAGTTTGAATTTCCGTCTCCTGTTATTGTGAAGTTGAGAATTTCTGCCTCTCTCTGTTGCAATTTAGCCATGACAATCCGTTTCAGTTGTACCTCAGTAAATTTCTATATCATTCAATCGCCCATATTGTGAATTTCTCTCACTTACGTTCGTATATTTGTAAGTTTCTTGTTCTCTCGGTTTTGCATCGGTCAATTGTTCTTTCTTTCGGTTGTACGTTTATAACTCTCCATTTATTTCGGTTGCATATTCGTGAACTTCTACTTCCTTCTGCTGTTGATTTATAAATTTATTTACTCATTTCTGCAACCGAGCTCGTGAAATTCCTGCTTCCTCTCTAGTGTGGTTTGTACAAATGTTATCGCCTTCAATGTAGTAGATTTTCGGACGGATTTTGACGAAATTTACAGGGGTTCTTATGTATGTTTTAAGAAACAGATGATTAACTTTTGGTGAAGATCCGTTCATCCGTTTGTTTGTTTGTCTGTCTAATTTTTCTCAATGCCATAACCCAAATAGTTATTAACGGAATTTCATGAAATTCACATGAATTGTTAGGTATATAACGAAGAGTAAATGACCAAATTTTGGTAATGATCCGTTCGTTCGTTTGTCACTGTTTTTAATTTTATGCTTGTTAGCACGATAACTAAAAAAAAAATATAATGAACGGATCTTTATGAATTTCATAGGACTTGATAGCAATGTTAAAAGTCATGAATTATTAAAATTTGGTGCAGATCGGTTGGTTCATTTGTATGTTTGACTCATATTTGTTATAACATTTGTTAGCAGCATAACTCAAAAAGTTACGAACGGATCTTCAAGAAAATTGCACAAGCTGTTATTACTATCAAAAGACACAAATGATCAGATTTTAAAGTTGATACAAAGAAAATCATGGCTTCAGAGCCAATTTGATTTTTTTTTTTGCTACTGTTGCCTCGCTTGGCGGAGGTATACGCTCTCACAGTGCTCTAGTTTTTGAAAAACACGCTTCTTACCACTGCCAATTCTGAATTTTTTTGCCAATGCTGTGACCGGTTGAAGTGAGGTAAACATTTATTAACCATTGCGATTGTACAAGTGAACATCATGCAGGCACTCTAATATGGAAATATCAATGACAAATTATAACACACGTTACTTACATTAACACTCTGGGATCGTCTCGGAACGAACTTATTCCGTCGAACAATTACCTTGGCGATTTTGGAAGCTTGTGATGAACGTATCGTGCTTCCAACGTCTGATTCGCATGTTGCATGCATCTATCAATTTTTTCTCGTGTACACGATATATACTCGAAACTGGTAGTTCACATGTTCCTCTTTAATTGATGAGACTTATTTTTCAATGCATGAGCTAGTAACACCTTTACCGTGTGAAGTTGTCATAGTTCTAAGCCGCTCCAAATTTAAAGAGATGAGCTCAAACTTCGCTAGCGCAATTGGCCACAAGTGTCAGCAGGTCGCCACAACTGGCCACCCTCTCAACAATCAGCCTCCTACCTACTCAGGAGTTGTACTTCTTTAAGCCTCAATAACAAAAAAAAAAAAAAAAAACTATATTCGAAAAGGATAAGACAGTAAGAAATCAGCATAGAGAATGTGGTACTCTTTCCAAGATCGTTGTGACAAAACTTACGCGCAACGAGATTGAAAAACAGAATGACCATGAATAGTTAAAGTTATACTTAACAAAATAAAGATCGATTTTTATTCTGTCGGTAGGAACTCAGAAAGTATCAAGAATTTTGTAGATCTTCAATCGAAGAGAGTGAAACTTTTTTTCAAACGGCGGCAATTCACGAACCTGAAGATCTTTTCTGTGTATGTATGTGTGTACCCAAGGTTAGATGGGAAATAAACTTCCCATATCGATAGGAAGTCATGCTATATATGATTTTTTCCATTACTCAAGATTCTAGGCTATGAAGCTTCTGTGCAGAAGAAAAAGCCTTGTAAAATTCTATCAACGTTATCCCTAAAAAGATCAGCAATCTTCATAAAATAAGTGCAAACAGCGCTAGCCTTCGAAAAACCGACGTGTTGTTTACTCCTAGTATAAGAACGTGAATAATAATAATAATAAAAACCTGGTAACGCTTGTGAGACATCTCGGTTGCTGGTATGTAGGTAGAGCTCGAGTGGCTCGTCTAAGTCAATGTAAGCCACGCCCACTCCTCCGAAACTTCAAACCAGAGCATTGGTTTCACCGATTTGAATCGGGTGTGAATTGTTAAAAGCTACCCAAGTACGCTTGAGACGCCTGGAATCTCCGTATTACGGTGTTTGACCGAGGTTGCCGCCGTTAAATCGATGGGTAACTCATTACAGTATAACACCGGAAATTCGAATCAGTGGTACGAACCCAAGGCGCCTGCCTGAGGTCCCGGACTAGTGGGCTTGGCTTAGATCGACTTTGAAGCGCCAATCGAACGAGCTCTCATATATACTTAAAAGCTGACCCAGAATATTCAGCTGCCTAACAGATGGCTTACGATAATTTAATCAGTGCGTTTTTTTTTATTTACAGTAAAACCTCTTTATTTCGGACAGCACAGGGGTAATTTTGGAGCATTTTGGACTGGGAAACAAGCTCTGGAATATCCGAAATTCCGAGATATAAGAGTCCGAAATATCGGGGTTTTACTGTATTTGTAGGTAGCTTCATCCACAGAAAATTTAAATAGTCAAAATCATGCAATTGAATGTTCAGACTCGAGACATTCAATAAGTTCAAGAGAAAATTTTTACTTGCTCAGATAAGAACATCAAGCGGCTAGGAAAGCTCATGTGGTTTTAAAGTGAACTATTTAACGGGAAGATGTAAGACCTTTCTGTGTCAGCTGGTAGCTCATATACTGTAGGTCATAAGAGCTAGGCACTTGCAGCCAGCAGCCGCTGGATTGCGACCCAGTCTCGAAAGTAAACAAGGCCGGAGCTCTGATGCATTCGGCCTTTTTTCACTCCAGATGGTGTATGGGACGCGGGCCACCGAGTGTACCTGTATTTGCCAAGCTCTGCTATATAGTCCCAAGACTTGCTATTATAGCGTCAAACCGTAGAAATACTTTGTCGTTAAAAATTTGCAAAAATCGGTAAATGTTAACGTTTCGTGATGTCTTCTCTCATCTTAAGAAGATAAAATGATGAATGCAAAAAAATCTTAAAATTAAAAATTTATTTCTGAAGATGTTAGAAGACATCCCCAAACGTGAATATTTATAAGATTAATTAGGAAGTCTACACCGACCACTGAAAATGCTGCCACAACTTTTAAAGAACGAAGCAATATGGTACCTTAAAAATAAACTAAAGATTAAGGTATTAATATCAGTATATTATATCACCAAAAATACCAATAATATTCTCATTATCTTTAATTCTATAGCTACCATCATTACAATTAATACTATTATCTTTTTCGTTCGCGCTATTATTTTGATAATCAAAATATACAACAAGATTATATAGAATTATTCTTTCAAAAGCCAGCTTGGATGGTTTGTTGCTATAGCCAGCGTTCGTAAAAACTAAAACCAAAGTTTAAAGAAAATTTCAGTCTGATATTTGAAGCAGCTTGGGATACCTGGTCGTCAATTACCGTCTGAACGACATGGAACTAGTTTCTGATCCCCGAGGGTTCGCATGTTACCGGTTCTCAAGGTTTTCATTTTATATGGGGAGCAAAGTATGTTCGATAGATTATTTTTTTTGTTTCATATTTATCGAAATATTGCCACAAAATATGTTCAGGTGCTTTGTCCGTTTGGATATTACGTACATATAAATTTTGTGTCTGTGAATAGCCCTTGTTTTTAGATTTCGTTGCCAAATGTACTTAGAATAAATATTATATAAGCCTTTGCTACTTCTATCATGCACTTGATTACTTATTTTCAAGGTCCAACCTTTGTGGCAAAATAGTGCCATGAAATAGTTCAAGAATTAGTAGTTTACATTAACATGAAAAAACTGCGTTTATTTTTACTTCTGGGAGAGCTACTGTCCAAACGATGAGACACTGGATTATGTATATATACAGTATATAAGATTTTTATTAACTAATTGCTAGCAAATACGTTATCATTGCGCTTTTCCCGTCTTTGTTAATGCTCATGACGATCCTAACTTCAGTGAAAGTAATTTTTGATGTATGCAACACTTAAAGATTTCGTTATTTCATGAGCTTATGGCTAGATATGAAGTTACTCTTGCGCTTTTCTCGCATTTGGTTTTGATTCTTAATAATCAAGCTCACCAGGTTGCGCTGACAGCTCTCGATGTCTGATAATGCCCAAAAATGAAATTACTAGATTAGATTAGATTAGATTAGATAGGCGGCAGTAGACGAACCAATAGGCCCATTCCCAAAGAGAAACCAGAACATACGCCCCGGCACTCTATGAGCTATTGCCAGGACTATAATGTGTTTATTCTGCCTGAGTTCCTGTGTACAGGATTTTTGAGGTTCATTTATTTACAATTTACCAAAAAATGCCGGAGCACGTACATGTTTGTCAACTGGCTCAGGGATAATCGGTTTCATGGCTTAGCTTTTCTAGGACGGCGCTGGGTGTCTGGAAGATTTCAGGCTTTTGCGATCTGTTTATTGTCATGAAATTATATATTGTGATATGAAATTAAGTTTTTATCCCATGAAAATAGACCACATAGAGTAATACATTTTTAGATCATGATTTTTCACGTCCTAGCCGTTTCAAAATGGTGTTGGATACATGAAAAGTTCAGCCACTCTATACTCTGTCCATTTTATCAAGGCAGTTCGATCGTAATCAAATTTCTCTATAGCGTTGCCAATTCTATAGGTAGGCTATTTCTGAAATTTTGTTCGGCCCATATCTTAGCCCCACCCACTACCTCTATATAAAGAAATCTCAGAAATACCCATAGAATTAGCACCGCTATAGAGGAATTTGCCAGGACCGAACTGATAAAATGGTCAGAGTATAGTTTTACTAATTGCTGAGTAATTATTAAGTAACCGTTATATATGTATTACCCCAGTGGTGTTGCTTTTTTAGGGCCTACATATATTACTTAGAAAGTACTCTCAAAGTGGACGAATCGCTCCTGGGGCAATGGAGAGATCTGAGAGGAGAGTGAGGGAATCGTTAATAATTAAATAGTAGCGAAATAATACCAGAAATATCCATATAAATAAGCAAAAGTAAGCGTCCTAATGGGTGAGAGAGGGCCTAGGAACCGGCCTTAGGAGCAGGAGATCAACTGTCAGGAAGTCTGAAAATCACTGGGTTTCTTGCAAGATTCCGAGCCATTCTCGTTCACTATTGCTGAAAAAAGTTGTCAAGGTTATAACTTTTTTACCCCACCGTCGTAGGGCCAGTGACCCGGCTTCTGGGCCGCTATAGTGACAAGAATTGTGACGTCATAAAATCGTAGTACGGTAATGAGTAGCTAGTTTACACTGTTTCTTCACAATTTTATTTGGGCCTCCAGAGTGTCCAACATGTCCTACAATCTTTATAGTCGCACAAAAATATGTATCAATGCATCGGCGGACTTTTTTTTATTTAGCTTTCTGAAGGATAAAATTTTATTATTATTTCGGACAGTGTTTGTAAAATGTGGACCTAAGCTGTGCCGTCGCGTACGAGTCGTAAACAGATCCTCTTCTCCTAAGAGTAAAATCTACAGCATCATAGGGAAAAATTATGCATTTAACATTCGCGAGTTTCAACAACATTGTTCCGTAAGACAATTTTGGTGCGGGGAATACGGTTAGGTATTTTTTATTCTAAGCTAGCTAACGCGAGTCGTTAGCGACACCTTTACTGTTATACTGCTGTAACGCGCGCAGCGTATCACGGCTAATGTTTTTTTCTGATTTTACCGAACAATTGTATGACTTCTGCGTATTATGCATACAATTTTGTTGTAATATTACTTCGCCAGAAGGAAAAAATGTTTCTCTATACAAATCTTGGTAAAAAATTCTTCTATCTCGGAGTTTAATCATGCGCATCTGAGCCATTTTTTTTCTGTTTCAGCAGTTTGAAATTATAAAAGATGGCAGGTTATTGGTAGGAGACAAGAATAAATCGAAATATGAAAATTTTCAACCATATGATTCCATCTTCAAAATGCCATATTACTCTCGATAAAACTCACATGATTCATTGCATTTTAAAGACGATAAACTTGGCTCCAAAGGTACTTCTGACGCATGCGGGCATATGCCGGGTTGAATTCATCTGCTCTTTTACAAGTTTTTTAACCAACGTTCTTTAAAAATTTCATCCTTCAGAAAGCTAAAAAAATGTTCGTTGGTGCATTGATGCATATTTCTCTGCAACTATAAAGATTGTAGAACATGTAGGACACTCTGGAGGCCCAAATGAAATGATGAAGAAACAAATGTAAAATAGCTACTTATTATCATACTCGATTTTATTACGTCACAAGCTCATTACCAATGGTGCACTGAAACTTGGGCCCTCCGCATGCGTTAACCTTGTAAGTCTCATCTTCCTTGATTCTAACTTGATACCCTGTAATGAAGATTTTCGTAGCAAAATTTTACAACATACTTTTTCACTTGACAATTTGATATATCTACTAGAAACTCAGAATAGTACAGTCTCTGATATCATGGTTAGGAGCAATGCTGGGTACTTAAGAATGGAGAAATGAGTTTCCACCATCATCAGTAAAGTTACAGGACGTCTGAGTTCCCACTACATGACTTGTAGTTAGACTTATTGTATGTACATATACGTTCTGCCCTGAAACGGCTAGCCTTTTCGCTAAAGAAACACGACTCTAACAGGATCATAGTTACTATGTTTATAAGTTTATAACAATAGAATGTTTCATATAGAAATATGTATCAAAATGACTGAGAACTCTCTTAGAGATACGATGGTTCACGATTCCGATAAATCAATGAATACTATTATCGACAATAAGAGCGGGTTGATCTCAATGTTCTTGTTGCTAGTTGAGTGTCGAACAGGTTTAGTACTGGAATGATGGATCGTTTACAGCAATAACAGTACCACATGATTGAACAATAAAAAGATCCAGTACCAAAATATTTACTGTCGTATTTGACGGTACCGTTAGACTACATTAGTCTGAGAGATACTGTAGATCTATTCCTCTTGGTTATCAGTGAACACTCCTCCAGTATTATTTATCCCTTTTGGCAATCAATGAGCACCACTCCACTATTAACTCATCCCTTTGGTAATTAATGAACACTACCCCAATGTTTACTTGCCTTTCTTGGTGAACAATGAACACTACTCCAATATTAACTGATTCCTCTCTGTTTTCAATGAATAACACTCCAATATTAACTTATTATCCTTGCTAATCAGTGGACGCCCTACAAATATAACCTGCTGATTGAGGACGCAGCGAAATGCGATGACTCAATTTCTTACCTTTTTTTCAGAGCTATGAGAAAGCAGTGTCAGCGACTTCATTGTCTACCTAGAAAGTTAAACAGTCTTCTACTCTTGCATAACAGAACTTTAATATGTCCGAGTATATGGTAACCTCTATATTGGACCCTGCGGGGTCATATGCCAACTCTGTTTATTTCGACCCAAGCTGCACTCTTCCCGATATGTTTGGCAGTGAGTTTCATCATACAGCAGCACCAGAAATTTGTGTTCATCGTCCTAAGCCAGTGGAAAATCTGAATCCAGAAGAGATGCTGAGCAGCACTGACCAAGTTCTTTATGATCTCGGATTGGTAGACGCGCAGCTGCCTGATATGTATCAGGCTCCCGAGAAGGAGATCCCTGCGCCGATGGACTGCGAAGCCTACCGAAGTCCTCCCGCTCCTGAAATATCACAAAATTTGTCACAGTCCATCTTTCTCACTGCAGTTTCTCCGCATGAGGAAATAAGCTTGTCTGATTTTGAAACTCGCTTATTTGACTCGACATCCTCCATTTACCAGGCACGTATTCCCGAAACTGTTCCCAGCCAAGCACCCCTTTCGCCCACACATTCAGACATCAGTTCTGTCGATTATCAACATGATCGTTTTCGCGCCAGAAGTTTATCAATCGATTCCGCGTTTACCAATTACCAAGAGCAAACTTTGAAATTTCTCAACGGAAACATCGCAACTTGCTCGACATATTCGGGAGGGGATGTAATCTATTCCCTCGAGACAGCATCTACCCTGAACATGAGTCTTCCACAGACTGCAGAACCAAGTTTTACTCTCCAAACTGTCAATCTCCAAGATCTACAGTCCTCCTCAGAAAATCAGCAAGCAGTGTTCAGTAATTGCTCCCGCATTCCTAATGCCCATGGTAGCCCCATTAATCGAGCCCTCTCTGCTCCATGTGGTTATAGTGCAGCGATATTTGAACCTGTGTCGCCAGAGACGGAGTATCGTTTTTCACCCACAGTGGAAGAGGTCTCAGAGGGTGAGAAGACAACCGTGGCAATTGCCATGTCCCCTCCCCCTTCTGCTTCTTCGCCTGACCTTCACTCTTCGACAGACAGCGGGCTGTGTCCAGATATTCTTTTACCGACGACGCTGGAATCTGTTTCTCTTAATACCAGCCCTGAAGTCTCTTTGGAATCCCTTCCCGAAAGCCTGCTACACCTAGATTCCGTTCCAGAGGGTAAGAAATACTTTCTCATTAAACATGAAACTATAGAGAAAAGTACCATTTCAACCAGTACAATTGCTAGAAGCAAGGGCAACTGGTGCCTCTGTTTCAGAAGGTATAAAATATTTTTTTCTAGTACAACATGAAGCAATAGGTACCAATAGGTAGCTGTGCGAGTGACGTGTGCCTCATTCCAAAACCATTTTTAGTGTACAGGTTACGGATTATTGGGCACTGCCAGTATCTAGGGACGAAACTGATATCACTGCTGGCGGTAATGAAGTTAAAAAACAGTTTTTTCCTTTATGTACTTGATAAAAATTCAGGTTCTTTGAAACCAGCGTCAATTTTTGAACGTAAATGCACCTTGTTTTCGTTGTATGCGAAATTAGCTCATGTGCTAATGGGCGGTGGTGCCCACTAGTTCTCCTCAGGCGAAAACTTGGTTCTAATGGGAGTTGTGCTCGGGAGGAAATGCTAGAGTACAGTATCTTTTTTTCTTTTTTACAGGGTTTTCAGGTAGACTGTTGTAGTATACAATTACTGTTCTGTTTTAGCTGAGCTGTAGGGCAGTATTATTATGAAAAATTCCCAGAGTTACTATTCAGGAGTAAAAAATAGGTCATAGAACGTAACCCAGCTTATGTAACGTAGACAGATTCAATATATGCGAGCTTTTTCGAGACTGCCACCCTCGCATGTTAGGAGAACCAGGCATCTACAAAAGAGACTGCATCGCTTAGTTTCACCGTCTACACGTACTACAGTATAGTGGTGTACAGCACGCATATGTCTAAATTTTGATGACCAGTACGTTCGAGCTCTTCCTCTATTTGTTGTAGAGCTCAAGAAGAGCTCAGTGTAACTTGCATTAAGCACGGTTCACATGTACGTTAACCTTTTACGCTGCGTGCATCCGAGATTGCTGTCTTGTTCCTACCAACACAACTGAGCGTGTCCACTACAGGTTTTTTTTTACTATGATAGCCGCCATGTCAGCTGGCGTAAAAAGACTTAGTGTAAGTAGTTAAGTTTCAGATATCACTTCAACTTCGGTGTACATTAGAAGTCAAGAGCAGTGTACTTCTCTGGCATTTCAACACACAACAATTTATTCAGAGGTTGCGAATTAAGAATGTAGTGCAACAACCAGCGAAAGTTTGAATTGGCATCTACTTATCCGGTGACTCAAGTGACTCAATGAATTTAATGTTAATATATCCTAATACGGTTATTTATAAAAGCATTCTTTGCATTCGATTTCTTTACTCTTTTTGCAGCCTCCAGCCCACGTACCAAATCAGCAAATAAAAGGAAGAGGGGACGTAAACTTTGGGAATTCTTGTTGGATCTGCTGGAGGACCCCGGGTGCAATCCGTCCCTAATACGATGGGAGGACAAAGGCAAGGGCATTTTCAGACTTAAAGAACAAGAGGCCATTGCCCTAAAATGGGGCAAGCGAAGAGAAAAAAAGGAAAATCCCCTCTCGTATGACCACTTTGCTAGAGCTCTCAGGTGAGTGTTAATCATGCTAGTTAATTCATAGGTAAAGGCGATACTATTGCACCCATTATTTATCATTCTGCTGTGCTTTATTTGATTCCCCTGTAAGCAATACTTAAGTTACTTTCGGTATAGAACTGGCTTGCAAAATTTGTCTACCTGATAAACAAAATAACGAAAAATTTACGGAGAATGAACGGTAAAGCTGGAATCTGAACTGAGTTACAATAACTTTGGAAGACAAAATGAAATCGTATGTTATACCGATTTGCTTCGCAAACGGACTTGAATTTTGGTGATGAAATGGCTAAATTATCAGCAAGAGGTCAAAGCTGACGATTTATCAAATGCATATTAGATAGTTAAGAAATGTAAAGATGGCTAGACATGTTCTTTTCATTTTTTTTTTTATTTTAGCATGATAGCTTCGGTTGAACGAATTGAATTCCAGGGCAAGATAAAAGTGTCATAGAGCGACGAACATTTATCAGAAGAGCTTAACAAGTTACGTATCAGCATTGAAGCCACGAACGTTATGCAATTTTTATGACCCTGTAAACAGTCGATGTATGGAAGATATCCTGCATAATCTAGGTTATGAAATCGTACGGACAGAAATACTGAGTCACGAAAACACGTTCTTTTGTTTTGTTAATCATGAGAATCGGAAGTCCATAAAACAATTGCTCTAATATTTTCAAGAATCATACAGCGATCACACGCGGGGGGGGGGTTGGATCTCTGTAAACTCTCTCACCCTAACAAGAACAAGCGAAAACAGCATTCTTAGAACCTGGATGAAACTATTAGCTCCAAGGTTAGCTTTATAGATTGAGAACACCATGAAGCTCCAATCACAAAAGTCTGGTTAGTGTTACAAAAAGTAACCGCGGCTGGTACCTGCTCCTAAGTTTTTCCTTCTACAGGGCCAGCGCTGCATACAGGGAGACAAGTTAATATGATCGACGGAAAATAGATGGATAGACAGACAGAAAGATTCAGATAACTTTCCACTTAGCGATAGTTTTTAGTTCTTAATACTACTATACTATATGTAGTGTCATTACAGGTAGCATAAATATACTGGACATGGCAGCGAATTCAGGAAAACTTACAAACTGGACTCCTAATGAAAGAAGGTGCCGTTGAACACAAACAAAAGTACAAGAAAAACAGTCCTATTGCTAGGTATATGCAAACTTCCACTTTATTCTAAAAAATAATATGAGAAGTTATAAGAGATGAATCTTGCATCACGATTTATTCGCATGGATAGGACTACTTATAACGAATAGCAAATTGTTACTACTGCTAGCTGAGCTTACAAACAAGTGTAGTAATGGTTCTTGTAGAGGGAAAATCAACGTGACCGCACTACCCTGCCGAAAAAACACGAACTATATAGTTTACTGTAATCGACCACGTATCATTATGAGCTATGGCATCATAAAAAAGAAGGACGTACGTGTAGTAATAGAACACACACACTCCAGGCGCATAGAAATAAACAAGCAACCAGAGTCTGCAGTGCTAAAAAATCGACAAATGATAAAAAATCATTTTAGTGCAACTGACCGTAAAATTATTTAGTGTACGCCCGTTTTGGGCATCACAAACAAAATTTATGATTGATTCCATGGCTCTTCAACTCGGCCGTGCGATGAAATGCCGCACCTTGAGTCCTTCAAGTTCCAGTCAGTCACCGAATATATTTATGTAAGATAATTTAAAGAGTTATTTCGTTTTTTCTGCTGGACAATTCTTTAGATAAATGCAGGAACTACTTTCTTCTTTACCTAATATATATCTATATATAAGATATTAAGTGAAGTATATGGGTAATATTGAGCTGTGCTACAAGTAATATAAGTAATTGATATGCATACAAAGGGCGTCAGCAGCTAAGATCCAATAAGGCCCAGTGCTACGCGTTTACAACGGCTTCATCTTCTTGTACGTTGAACAATACTTAAACATATTTTAGACTATGCTAATCATTTGATGCACACATGCTATTTTCAGTGCTATGTGAAACTCATCCGAACTCTCTTATTTTCAGGTATCATTATAAGTCAAGGATGCTGATCTCCGTTCCGGAAAGGAAGCTGGTCTACAAGTTTGGACCCAAAATTCTCGCTGTATTGTCAAAGTAACTAGGTCAAGAGACGGCTGCTCTCTTACTTGGGAACCTCGACATGTTCAAAGGCATCAGATTGACCTAGAAATGTGAACGACTTCTCTTAGGTTTTACAGAAATTATTCAAATATTGGTGTTATACTTTCGTTGACATTGTTAAAATCGTGTTTCTTTTTGTGGACTGTACTGGTGATATTTCTTTCACGGGCAATATTGGAGTCATCTTTGTTGACATTATTGATGTATTCCTTTTGTTTTCGTTGCCCAGTGTGACAATAATCAAAATCATGTGGCTAGTGGTTATACTGAAGATATATTTTTTAGCAATAAGTGTACATATGTCACTATAAACATGCAATTCTGAGGTGCATGTGGAAAATTACACAGTTACCACCTTTCTATTGTTGTTATTGTTGTTCTGTTAAATGTTTAGGCTTAAGCACTGGGTATAGTTACCAAATGTATATGTCACAGTACACGTGTAAGGTTCCAGGAAAGTTATTATTTTTCTTCATTAGGAAATTACTCAAATTGTCGTGTATATACTACAGGCGTTACGATCAGAACGGCACCTGACATGATCTTTTTCTTATATTCTACAGGAATTCTAGTCTTGTTTTTATTCTGTATTGTCCGTTGCACTAGATGCCGTACACATAATTGTTAGAAAAAGTTCACTTAGAAGTTAAATTTCTTTTGGTCGTAATGTTACAATGTATGAAGATAGAGAGAGAGGGAAGGAAAATTTTTCAAGATGCAGGCGGGTGACTCATAATATGATATTGATGCTGTACTAAAATGGAAGTGGAGAAATATTATATATGCTCTTCGTAAGAATTGACAAATTTCATTACTACGCCATTGCTGTTTCCAGCAAAATCGAACGCTTTGCAGAGGTAGGCATTGATGCAGCCACATCTTTTTTTATGTAATTTTATGAATTATCCTCAAAATTTCTGCGTCCGTTTCCTCGACTTGCTGTTTGTGCTCTACTGTAAACGTAAATTTATCGAGTACAGTCTCTGAAACTAAAATCTTCGAAAATAAATAACAACACTTCACAGAACGGGTAGGGGTCTATAGCGATGATTACTTCTAAAAATTTATATATAATTGGCAGCCTCTATCCATTGAAGAAAATGGAGAATGAACGATAAATTAAATAGTGAATGTCTGGCAACCAGTAGTCCTCAACCGGAGATCAGTCGCTCCACCCTCGGGGCATTCAAGCTAGCATTATTCACAAACAAATAACAATTCAGACTTTTGCTGCCTACTTCAACATTGTAAAAAAAAATCACAACATTAAGATATTTTTTGGGGTGGTATACATTTCCAGTACTGGCTCACCTAGCCACTACTAATATCAATTTTTTGTTACTAAAATTATGTTGTAGTTTTTCTTTTAATTGCAACGGTCGACGGTGATTATTTTAAAATAAATTTGTAATATTATGGTCCAATCTGTGATGCTAAAAGTTTTTTTTTAATTAAGGAAAAACATAAGGAAACACATTAAAAAATTTAGGCAATAAGAAGAAACAAGTGAAGTTTGTAAGCACTTTAATATACAGTATTCATACATACATACATAATATTAGTCATGAATTAATTACGGTTTTATGGTGTTAACCTACTCAAATCTGCTGACACAAGATTCAGGCTCCTCGAAATGTATCTCAGCGTTTGGGCAAGCAGTAGTGCTAGGTCACTGGGAGGTAATGGGCGTCTTTCGGATTGACAAGTCCTGTAAGTGACAGCGTCTACTCCTGGAGAGCATCCGGCAGTCCTGTCGAGCCCCAGTTTAATCCTTGACTCACGGGTGAGAGAAATTCTCCTCTTCTAAAGAAACTCTAATTTCACTACGGGGTTAGTTTAGTCTCCCAGCTTCACAAGTTCAATAACAGCGTTTGTTCCTTCTAAGGATATCCGCCCCCTATCTAACCCAAGTTTAATCTCTTAGCAACTGGCAATTCAAATTTTTTACCCTAAAAAAAACGTTGGCCCGAACGGTAGTGAGGGTTTCACAGCTTTACCAGTCAAGTAGGTAACAGCATTTGCTCCAGAAGAGTGTTTGGCCCGCCTTTTGATATACGATTTATTTTTTTATCGTCAGGTGATCGAAATTTTCCGCTTCTAAGGTAGGGCCGAGGCATCGGGTTGTAACCGTCTTATTACATTAACTACTTCTCTTGTTACTATTTCCCTTCTTGACAGCCCTTGCGTTTTATGGGGGTGTCGGGCGACCATACCTCAGTTTAACTTGTCACCTTCCAGGGTGTAAAATGCGTTTTTTGAATTGGGTTCACGAATATTACCGTGGTATGGAGAGTGTAGAACAACGTTATTGTGCATTCAGCGTTTTTTTGTTTTAATCTGGCAATGTATGATAATCTTTTCCACTAGATGTTGATTGTGTTTTTCCTGTGTTTGACACCCAAAGCTTTTCACTTGAAATATCAAGCATACACTCTTATCAAGCGGAATTTACATAAAGAAGTTGTTATGTATTGTTATTGAGCTAATTCTAATATGTAAACACACTTTAAGGTGTATCAGCTAGTAATTTCCGGTACACTCTGTACTAGGATATTGGCACTACTGACCTTTTTCAATTTCCGGTACACTTAGTACTAGGATATTGGCACTACTGACCTTTTTCAATTTCCGGTACACTCAGTACTAGGATATTGGCACCACTGACCTTTTTCAATTACTGTAGCAATCGCAATATATACAAATTGTTATTATTATTTGCTTCAAATACAATTTTATCATTAGGTTATTGATTCATAAAAACTAGATAATTGTAATTTATAATCGCTAAATTTCAAGCGATAATCTGTGATATTAATGTATCGTTCAATTTATCCATGCTTTGTTAATCGCTGGTACGAATATAAGAAATGTGAACACAAAACAACCTTGGTAAATGTGTTGTCGGTTGTGGTATGTTAATAATATCAATTCAGCAAAGGCTTGCTTAGGCTGGCGGGGAGCATAAACTTAGAGTTATGCTAAAATAACCCAGTATTTCAATGCAGTTTTCTGCATTCACCATCGTTAACTTAAACTTAGAGATGTCTCGATGTAATTAGTAAAAAACTACGTGTCGCGCAGACATCTTGTTCTATCATACGAAATTCAGCAAAATTCGATACAATTCTTAGCTTAATATGCATTAAAATATGTGGCAGAGTCAGGAAGGGCCTATACAGTTTAATAAGTAAGCAATAATATAATAGTTACAGTTTACAAATATTGTTCAAAAAGTTTTATTAGTGGGTAGGGTGAGAGAACGGTGTTTCGTATTGCTTACTTGTAAGTGTATAACAGTTTAACACACTTTACAGTTACCAACTTTGTTGCCAGTGGCGGGCAGAGATCTGGTGAAGCTAGGGGCCTGTATGCTACAACGGCACATGCACAAAGCATGATAGTAGAGAGAAATATCGTAGAAAAGGTAGATGTTCCAAATACGGAAACACGGGTGACACATATTCGTAAAATACTAGCACGTGCTTTATTACAGTTCACTGTTGCGTCAGTTGCGGCTTCACTGCAATGCAAAAAATGTCAACGTCTACCCTGAATCTGTGCGTCTGCTTAGCGCCTAGCTCTCCGACTGCCATGGTGGAAGCTTTTGCTGTGCCGCAGGCTCGGCTTGTTTCAAAGTGCATACCATAGTAAAAGGATGCGTGTGTTAGTCCTATCAAAGCACTATGCATTATTGATGTGTCAATTGCAATTGTGGACTTTATAAATTAAGGTAACTGTTGGGCGTCACTGCCATTTCGACACCCCTCTCTGCACGCCACTGTTTGTTACTTTTTATGTGAGTGGATATAACTACCTTTCCCAACACGACAATAAAACAATCTGAGATACTAGGCATTACCCACCTGTTATCTAATTTTAGACAACTGCTATGTTTTGTGGTTTCCGGAATAAAGTGCAAACGTAAAGCGAGTTTTCTCCTTCTCCTTGCCTCATGTATCCTTTCAGAAAACAATCATCCCTAAGCGGGACCGTCTTCTCGTCACCCGACAGATTAAACTGTACAAATACAGATTCGGACAAACGTACTCTGTCATCTCTGCAGCCGCCTGGGTTTCTGCGTCCTAAACAAGGCTTTCTTGTTACAAAAGGCATTTGATTACGTCCCCTATCATTGGTTGAGGACAAAATTGAAAACCCATTGTATCCATTGAGCAGTGATAGACCGTAGGTAAATGCAACTGCGTTTAATTACGAATTTAGATCTGTTTGGTAATTTGAAATTGTGTAGCAAGTATATTAGAAAGCGTGAAATTTGTTACCGTATTTTAAACCAAAGACTTGTAAATACATTTCATCATTTAACTAATTTCTAGTACGCAGCATTGAATCTCAGTCCCAGGTCGGACCAGAGTCGCATCTCCACACTGGCCAGCTATTTATGAGTGGAAAGTCGCTCCAATGTTGTTTTTCTACCTCTAGGACCAACATAGGCGACTAATGTTGAGCAGTTGGTTATAATACATACATGACAATGGAAAACAGTGGATTAATGGCAGTGCATTGATTCAGCATCGAAGATTCTTCTTAATATCGCTAAGCTCATTAACTTTGACCTATATATAAATTCACGACGTTAACGATAGTGAATAGCATTCTTTGTAGAGCTATCTGGCCTTCATTCAGAGGAGACAATTCTATGGATGAGATTAGTTTTCATCATGGTATTTGAGTTCTTCTTCATAATTAATTCAATGAGTCATCATTTCTAAATAGGAAATAGCTAAATATCGGGTCCCATTTTAATAACTTTGGTATATTTTTGTTTGCTACAGAAATTCTACTAATTTCCCGATGCCTATGTATAAATTAACCTGAGAGCATTGTTTTTTATGCGTTTTTTATTATGTGTTTCCCTAGAACGATCCAATTTATGTTGGCTCAACATTGCTTGACAATGTAGATAAGTACAGGCGATCCTCACTTTATAGCGCTAACGAGTTCACTATCTTGTGAATCCCTCTCTATAAAGTAGCTACTGCAAGGCTTCAAAGAAATTGAGACCTACGGGGGTAGACGCACATAAACTGGCAGCCGGAGCACAGCAATAAAATTTAATGACCAACAAGTACTTGGAGGCAGTGACGGCTTGATAGGCACCTGAGGATAGCAATAACTGGTACGCTTGAGGCTGCTGAAGTGGCGGCGTTCCTTATTTCCGTAGGAAAATGTATGCAGCTCGTCCTTGAATTAGTGAATGCATGGCTACAGATATTGTAGTGACTTGTAAATGGTTACTGATATTACAGGGGCTAGAGGAAGGCTACTGATATTGCAGAGACTTGTGAATGGTTATTGATATTACAGGGGCTAGCTAGAGGATGGCTACTGATATTGCAGAGACTTGTGAATGGTTACTAATATTACAGGGGCTAGAGGATGGCTACTGATATTGCAGAGACTTGTGAATGGTTACTAATAGTACAGGGGCTAGAGGATGGCTTTTTATATTGCAGAGACTTGTGAATGGTTACTGATATTTCACCAATAGAGAGATTTCTAGGAAATATAATTAAGAATAAATGAGAGAACCAAAGTAAAAAGAGTCATTTTCTAAAATGCAAACGTTTCGGAATACTAAAATTCCATCATCAATGCTGAAATATATGTAGAGAATCAAGAACACTAATCAGTTTCTCAGCAGAACATTCAAAAAGCTCAAATGATATAAGGGCAGTATAAATGAAATAAATAAAAAAAGGAAACACTTTCATAAAATTAGGTACACACATCTAAGTAGCTATATTTAAACACAAACATGCAAAGTTAGGTGGGGGAAGCTGTCAAAAGAGGAACTGCAGTTTGATCATTATTTAAAGACGGTCTTTCACTAAAAATGTACAAGCTTTCTAAAATGCGGAGATCGTGGTTTGTATATGCCCTACCTAAAACTGAAAAGTTTGACATTTTAAAACGATGGTTTTCTTGGGTACAGTGATTTCTAATAGAAGAACGTGGTGGTGCTGTACTGGGTCTATCGGTTCGGTAAGAGATGCCTGCATGTTGACTGCGCCTGACAAACTGTTGGAGAGAAGAATTTTCAACATATGAGCGCTGGCAGCGGTCACACTTATACACATAGACACAGCCACCAAGCAGAGCATCACCTAACTTTTCCTTTCTCGGGGGAAAAAAAGAACCAATTTTGAAAATATTTCGATGAAAAATTCGAGCGTCTAGAGATGGAAAAAAATTGTGAATAAGGGCAATAACTTCCTTGCGCAATTCACGGTTTATGTAGCCCATAAAATGTAATCCTATATACATTTTTTTATTTCGGTACCGTAAAATAGATTTTTTGCTGTGTAAAAACTTTGTTTAAAAATTTCTTGATTTGCTTCTCTATAAGGGCCGATGGGTAAAGATTGTTCCGAAAAAACTCCTTTAGAAATGTAACTTCGGTGTGAAATGTTTCATAATTCGTAGAAATACGATAAGCACGATACAAAAGCGTAGATATAGTTGATGTGATATACCCTGAATAAATGCAGCTAAAAAAGATAGTACCTAGGCCTGTAAAAGTAGCTTTTCTGTACACAGATGGTAAAAAATTCTGATTACTCTTTTGCACCAGCACATCTAAGAAAGGTAAGCAGCCATTGCGTTCTCGTTTTATTGTAGAAGACAAGTTTTGATGAACTGAATTTACATAATTGAAAAATTAGTCACAATGTTGAGCATCGTTGAATAATAAAAATATATCATCCAGATAACGGCGGTAAAATACTGGTTTAAATTCACCAGAGCATTTAGCAAGAAAGTTGTTTTCAAGATGAGATAAGAAAATATTGGCAATTACTTGTGAAAGGTTAGAACTTTCTGGTAAATTTTTCCGTTGAACGTAAAATATGAATCTTTAAGAGCTATTTGCAACAATTTCTTGAACTGACTACGGATAAAATTAAGGAATGTGTGTGCATCAGAGAAGATATTATTCAAGACTATTTCGATGGATTCGTCTATAGGTACATCCGTATATAATGACTCCACATCAAAACTGCACATTACAAGGTTATCCGTGTAGGGTATCTGAGAGAGATCTTGAATGAACTGACGAGCATATATTCACTACGGAGCAACGATGCAAGGTGCGGTAGAAGCCTAGCGCCTAGGCCTTTTATATGGGCTTCCAAAAATTCACAAACCCAATGTACCAATACGGCCAATTTTATCCGCATGTAATACCCCTGCAGTAAAGTTAGGCGCTAGGTTTCTTTTCACTTTTGTTCTCCCGGCTAAGAATAGTAACGTTTATTAAGTATGATTCGTTGTCATTGCATTAGTGCTGCCCAATGATTTCTTTTCTTTTCATTTCCATATATACTCGTGGCAGATTCACGATACCGTTGAATCTGAAGCCCGAATCCTCAAACTAAACGTAATTAAAATAATAAACACTTTTTTATATACTAAAGACGCAATACATAACCAAAATTAGATTCCACACGTAAGTTTACATTCTTAAGACTTTGTTCGGCCAGACGCATCGGCCAGTGCACCGTCTGCGACAAGGCGAGCAAAAACTGCACAGCATAAAAACTAGCGACTGCAAGACGCGAGGTTTTGCACCGCCGACTGGCGCAGTTTGTTTTGATTGTCTGATAAAGTTGGAGAACAATAATGACAACCAAATGTTGCCAACCATGTTTAATTCTTTAATAAATGGGAAGATGGCTACTGGCATTAGCAATGAGAATGGAACCATTCTCTAGTTCAGTGTTGTCCAAGCTGGGGTCCGCGTACCCCTGGGGGTACGCAACATAGTTCGTGAGGGTACGTGGACACATCTCACATTAAGTTGTGTGAGTAATTTTGAAGCATGTTGTTATTAAATCACCACTGTTATTTCTGTCAGATATTTGAATTTATTGATCAACGCTCCTCTTATTCAGTCTTTTCATAGTTTATTACTATTTGCATGATTATCCGAAATATAACTAAGCTTTGTCAGCCATGGTGAGGGGGGGGGGGGGAAGTGTGTACGTACGTAACAGTATGAGAAATTA
>LQNS02278170.1:17111570-17124104 GCA_001587735.2 Parhyale hawaiensis | reverse complement strand
TCTGCTCGTCCCGACGGCACACTCGAGCAAAGTGATTTTTTCTTAGGCATTTGTTGCACTTGCGGCCGTACGCTGGGCATTTACCTCTTTCGTGACTGCTGCCGCAGTACTGACAGTCTGAGTACTTATCCCTCGCTGGTTTCATGGTTGGTTGCCGGCGAATTTCACAGACTTCCGTCACTGCCTGTCTGCTGGCTCTTTCCTTCTTCCTGCCTTCTCTCACATCACAAAACGATCGACTCCACTGCCAGATCCAGGGTGAAGTTATCTCTGTTACTGAAGTATAAATGTTCCAGTTTCTCCGCTAATTTCTCGTCAGTTATACCTACCAGGAACTGGTCGCGTATCCGTTCATTAAGCATATCTCCGAAGTCGCAGTCCGCTGCAGCCACAAACAATGCTCTTAGGTAGGCTTCTTCTGCCTTGTGGTCCTCCTGCAATCGTCGCTGAAATATCCTCCGCAGGCGTATGACGTTCACTTTTGGCTTGAAGTACTCATCAAACTTCCGAAGAACCGTGTCGAATACTTTAGTCTCTGTCGCCGAGAGTCCGAACGTCTTGACGACGTCTTCTGCTTCAGGTCCCATACAATACTTGAGGCTGGAAACTTGAATTTCTCCAGTTTCCTTGTGAAGCTTCGTCACCAAGCGAAAGGTCATAAATGATGACCGCCATTTGTCCCAACTGGGTTCCAGTAAAATGTAATGGACCCGGAGGCCGATACTGAGCCGTACTGAACGCCTCACACTGCCGCACTAACGAAGAGTTCTTCAGCCCGCGACTCGGGGCACCATGTGCTGCTAGCTAATAGGAGCGAAGGGAAACACGTGCGGCCGCTGGGACTCAGGCATGGACACAGGTAGACTGTTGTCACAATAAAAGGCTTGTATTCCTACGTTACTGGAGGGTCTCTGAGACATGGTCACACAACTATAACCTCATTTTCAGCCTTAATTTTTAGAGTTAGGGATAGAGTCGTCACCGAAATACACTTCCTATTACCATAGGACAAATTTAAACCACGGGACAACAATACGACAAGCCCTGAGCCTGAACTGAGCGGACACACCGGTGGACTCTTTTTCTCTCCCGCTGAGCTACAAAGGCCTGCGTCTATTTTTGTCTGTGGAAAGCCACAGCAAGCTAACAATAGATAAAAACAGATTTCCGGGCGTAGTTTGCTCTGTAAGAAGAAAGAAACTTCCTCGGATGCCAATCCGGCGTCAGCAATAATTAGTAATCCAACCTCCCTTGATCGCACGGAGCAAACAGGTTGACATCAAACTGAAGTGAACTGAGAGACACGAGTGAGTTTTTCCGTGGAGACCAAAACAAAACCATGCACTCGTCACAGCAAGCTGCGATTCAACAGATGTCCACCACGAGCAAATCGGCTCCTCTGATTGGCTGTGACGCCGTACATGTTTTTCTTCTGTCACGAGCTAGCGCACTCGGCTCCCCGTGCAACTTGTTGATACTGTTCTATGGAGATGTCGTCGGAACGTGGAATTCCGCGCATGGCTCTCAAACTTCTCCACACTGGCACCTCCTCACTCCCCAGTTGCAGAGCTGCAGCCCATGCAAGTTTTGAGATATTCAAAGATCACACTGTGAAAAACTCAAAAGGTGAGAAAAACTAACCATTCATAAATATCTTAATTTTGTTACTTGCGAGTAGTATGCCTGACAAGGTCATCAGTTGTATTTCTATTATGAACAAGAACGTAACAAAAAAGCAAGGTTGTCAGCATCGAACGCAAGCATCGAACGTTAAGCAAAAACCCGAGACCTTGGGGAAAAAACGAGCTTCGGCAGCGCTGCTCTCGCTCTGTTGCTAGTTCTTACCTCAGCTCACACCATGTACTGTATTTTTTATTTTGTACTATTATAATAATTGCTCCTTCTGTCCTTCTGCCTCCTCGTCGATCTTTTGCGAATCCTTTTGCCTCGCCGATCCTTCACAGCTGTCTATCCTCCCCTCCATTAGTGGGGTAGTAGAACCCTATTGGGTACCTCTAGTTTGGGTTGAGTTGCATGCGGGACTGTCCCCAGCCAATGAAGGTAAAGCCCGGGGTCCACGTAACCAGGTAATTCGACTGCGTAATTATGGCAGTGACTTGAGCGTGATGTCTACGAACACCGTGTACTATTTCCTAAAATATCAATCTTAGTGTACTTAAACTACCTATAATTAGGAGTGATAGTTGAAAGTTCTCCGTTGCCACTTGCTATGGTGTAAAAATTGCAGTAGCGACTGAGATTTATTGACAATTTTTTTTAAGCTGCTATATTTTGCGCAAGCTAAAGCCGTGCCGCGACTACGTAACGGATTAGCAGAGTTGTCTCTGAGCTGCTAGCGGCAGCAACAGTTGCTATGTGGGCACCGGGATTGAAACCTGAAACGTTATGTCGAGTTATACGTAGTCCACACGGGACCATCTCTTGCCGCTGTATCACTAACATTCTTAGGATGAATATTTTTTTATTCTCGAAGTAGCGTGAATTTAGACATAGGATTACGTAATTTTCAGTTTCTTCGAATGATCTGATCTGTTTGTAGAGGTAGTCATTGTCGAAAATTGCTTTCGATTGCGATAATAAATTTCAGTGACGATATGATATAATCTGGCGAGGAAAGCCAGCTGGCTATTGCAGCATAACACACGCTCGATTTAATACTGCACATGTGATTTTTCGAATGTCTTGATCATGATCAGAGCGTAAAAGAAAATATCGTTTGCAATGTCTATCGATTTCAATGAGGGTTTTCAGTGACTAGAGTATACACTGATGAGGCATCAGCAAGTCATTGCGGCAGAACGCACGCGGTCGATAAGAGCTTGAGATTATGGACAGATTTGGATAAATTTTCTAGTGCTGTGATAAGATTCAGCGTATCAGTTACACCCACAAGCCATTCATCGTGCTGCCTCTGTGTTGCTAAAACATTGTGCGGCTAAGAACGTTACACAAGCGGTGTACCGATCTCGTTTGTTACTCTCAACATAGTTTTTGCGTATTACGATTAAATATACATTTCTGTAGGTTTCGGTAATTATTTTTGTGTGTAGGTTTAAATTCATTTTTCATGTAACAGATATATGTATGTACATAGTGCTCTGTGTGTAACGTGCAGTACAGTTTTCATATTTAAACGAGGAATTAAAAATAAAAGCTTCGTGAGTGCTTGTAGCTACCAGTTTTTTTGTGTTCTAGATATATTTTCCTTCATTTTTCGCTTCGGTCGTCCAATGTAGGATTTTATTTCTGCGTTACCTTATTACTAAGGTAATATGATGTCCTTGGCATCATATAAGTAACATCAATTTGTCCAGTTTTCCGGCAATGGGTTCTGCAAGTGATGCTAAAATTGCTAAAATGCAGAAAAAAATAGAAAATGTTTTTGTTCAGAACTTTATTACCAACTTTCGTGCGGTATTATAAACATAATTTTCGTGTCATTTTCTGATTATAATTTTTGTACAATATTCTAAGTGAACATTTTTTCTGCGGTATTTGGTCATTTAAGTGGTATTTTTAAGTTACCTATAACTTACTTATTCCCTATATAGAGACGTAAATATATTCAATATAAAAGGAAATAAACTAGGGTAATTACCTAATAATATGAAGTCGACATAATAAAATTTTAACGCTCGGAATAGATAATAACATCATTAGAAAAACAATAACCTTTAAAAAAAATTCTATTATTTCTAAATCAGTGAGGGGAGCATGGATGGTGTCGAGAAGTCTGAAACGCACGTGAACAGAGCTACCTGAGCGGTTGGATATCAGCTCCTGTACAGTCTGCAGATGTGAGCCTAAGTATGGTCAGTGTGCAGCGGTGCAGCTGAAGCCATAATATTAAGGCTAGGTCTTGTTCTATGGATATGGAGGGACTCTAATGTTGTGAGCTCGATTGGGTTGGACGAGTCTATGATTAAGATGTCGTTCCTGCTGATGGGATGGTCATTTTGCTAGGCATGTAGGCGGGGGGCTGGATATGAGGGTTTCGCAAGCGGTAAGCCGGTTCGACTGGATACACCTAAATGTTGGTCAATGCGTGCTTTGAAGTGTTGTCCAGTGCTACCGATGTAAGAGACACTGCAGGCCTGGCATTGGTAACGGTAAATAACACTGGGCGGTAGTGGTGTGGGGTTTCTCTTTAAATTTGAAATAGGACCCTATGGTACATGTGTTTTTGTAGGAAAATTTGCAGTTTATATGCGGGTAGGCTTCAGAAACGAACGCTTTCAAAGACTTTACTTCACTAACGGAGGTTTCGTTGTAGCACGGAGGCCAGTGAAAAAAGTTCAATTTATGAACCGAAGGTTTGTTAATGCCGGGATCGAACAGTTTAACCTCAAATTGCGTACCAGCTTTGAAATCACCTCTCTTTTCACCAACATCCCCGTAGACGAAATTATAGAGATTATCTGAAACAAAGTCTTTGATGACACGGATCTATCCCACAACATGGAAAAACCTACGTTCAGAACTCTCCTTAGTCTGGCCATTAAAGATTCTTTCTTAATGTTTAACAATAGACTGTACAAGCAAATAGAGGGGGTTTCCATGGGCTCCCCACGTATAGCCCCTCTCTAGCTAATATCTCTCTCTGCCATCATGAAACTCTCTGGCTCAATGACTGCCCAAATGACTTTAAACCGATCCACTATAATTGTTACGTAGATAACATTCTCCTCATATTCAACAGTCCAACAGATTCTGATTTATTTCTGCAATATTTGAATAACAAACATCCAAACATCACGTTCATTGCCGAAAACCAATCAAGCAATTTTTTAGCCTTTCTAGATGTTCTAGTAACTAACCAAGACTCCACATCAACCCCTGAAGTTTATAGAAAATCGACATTCTCAGGCCTCGGAACCAATTTCTTCAGTCACAGCTATGATCAATTTAAGATTAATGCAAGAAAAACCTTACTATTTCCAGCGAACCATTAGTCGTCGTCCTACCTTGCACTTTCGAACGAAGTTGACTTTCTCCGAACATTTTTCAAAAATAACGCCTACACGCACCACCTCCTGGACCACTACTGCAAATTTATCCTAGAAAAATTGTTCAATTCAGGCATTAGCAAACCCTCGGTCCGTAAATTGGACTTCGTTCGGTTGCTTTCGTACTACAACGAAATCTCCGTTAGTGCAGTAAACTCTTTGAAAATGTTGCTCTCTGAAGCCTACCCACATATAAACTTCAGATTTTCCTACAAAAACACATTTACCATATGGTCCTACTTCAAATTTGAAGACAATCCCCCCCACACACACACCACCACAGTCCAGTGTTATTTACCGTTACCACTGCAATCCCTGCAGTGCCTCTTATTTCGGTAGCACTGGATAACACTTCAAAGCCCGCATTGATGAACATGGTGTTAGTCTAGATGTATCCAGTCGAACCAGCTTACCGCTTGCGAAACTCACACATTCAGTCCCCCCGCCTACATACCGAGCAAATCAACCATCCCATCAGCAGGAACAACTTCTCAATCTTAGACTCTTCCGACCCAATCGAGCTCACAACATTAGAGTCCCTCCACATCCATAGTACAAAACCTAGGCTTAATATTATGACCTCAGCTGTATCGCTACGCTCTGTCCATGCTTAGCCTCACATCTGCCGACTGTACATGACCTGACATCCAGCCGCTCTACGTAGCGCTGTTCATTTGCATTTCAGAGTTCCCCCGACAGAATCCATGCTCCCCTCACTAATTTAAAAATAAAAAAAATATTTTTTATAGGTTACAGCTTTTCTGATAATGGGATTATCTATCCCGAAACGTTAAAATGTTCATTATATTGACTTCATATTATTATATATTCATTATATTGTATACCAGGCAATTGTTTCTTTATAATATATATCAAAAATTATTATGAACATCAGTGTCTATGTATATAGGTATAGTTATGACATTATATTGTGTGATAACTATATCGTCGAAAAAACGTACCACTGTAGTCTAATGATTTACTTGGTTGGCATAACTCCATTGCGATCACCTACTCCGTTTAGATTTCTCTTTTATAAATGACAACCTTATGCACTGGATATGC
The DNA here is from genome assembly GCA_001587735.2 of Parhyale hawaiensis. Lineage (NCBI taxonomy): Eukaryota > Metazoa > Arthropoda > Malacostraca > Amphipoda > Hyalidae > Parhyale > Parhyale hawaiensis. The sequence continues at coordinate 17,118,012 of LQNS02278170.1, read as the reverse complement.
CGCTTACGATCGAGTTCGGATTTCATACAGAGGTATACCGATTACTCTTGAAGAGACTGAATGGTTGAGCGGTCGGTTGTCTCAAGTGTAACTGGTATGCAGTTGTCGCCTGAAGCTCATCGACTAGGATTGACTTATCGGCCTTCACAGGTGTGATGTCCGAAGATTCATCTAAAGTGCCGGAAGTAAAGCTTACGCCTAAGTTTGAAGATAAGTTAATGCTAGTTGGATTAGATTATCTCGATAGAGAACAACGACCTTAAGAACTACGCTCAACACGTAGCAGCGCTGTCTATGGTACAAACACAATGACTTCAAAGTACATCTTTTTCGGCCTGGGCTTAACGCAAGTGACAACGCTAAATGCCGTGATTACGTTCGTGAGTATCATAATTTACGTTTCGCAGTGCTTCTGCTTAGCTAATAGCTATGTCAGACAGTCTTTGGGTGATCTTTCCTCTTATTTTTCTTGACTAGCTGTTTGCTTGGTCAGTGCCCCTCTCTCCCAGCATGGATCCCTCATACCTGTTGAACACCCTTGTTTTTTCCTTTTTAAGACACCGCTGCAGAGCTGTAGAAAGGCTTTCTCTAATTTAACAGAAATTAGGTGCCGAGGTTTGAGAGCCTCACTCTAATATAGTGCTATAATGAAAGTCCTTTCGATCTTCATTACAGTCGATTCAGTATCTTTAAAAAGCATCTCATTTATATACCTTATTTATATCTGTGTCTTATTGTGAATTACTTTCCAGATAGAAGAACTAATAGCTACGTTAGATGCTAACGGTGATGAGGTGCAACTGAGGTACAAATTGTTCTATTAACTCAAAATAGGCACTTCATCTGCACATGCTGATACAATCACTAGTGTTGTCTATGGGAGTATTGTTTTAGATGTTCGAAAGCGCCAACTAGGGTTACCTGAGTTTTCACTGGGAGAATGCAATCTCAAGGATTCTCTACGCCATTAAAAAAATCAAAATCAATTCTTAAACAAGCCCCTAGAGTTTCAGTAGAGGCAAGACCAAAATTAACTAGTAGAGAATCAATTCACAACAAGTATTCAAATTCACATAAATTTAAGCGTTCATCCACCAGCGAAAGCCTCAAAACTTGGACGAAGGATTTCCTAAAGATGCGAATGACGTCCAACGAATCGAAAGATCGATCATTTACAAATCTTTGCTTTCAAGGTTCCATGCTTAATTTTTTGGATGAATTATTACATGGAAGAAAGAATTCATTCGTTATAAAAACAATCATCACAAAATAATGTTGCTAGAACGGACTCACAGTCCGCAGGCAGTTTCAAAGCAAAGACTACATTCACCCAAAGAAGATAATGCCCCGTTTCCTTCAAAACCCAGAGATTTTTGTATTAAGTAGATAACAGACAACTAGTGGACGATGGGGAAATGTAAATGAAAGTGAGGAAGATTCTTTGAGGATTAAAATTTGTTACTATGTGCTTTTTTTTCTAACTAAATCATATACTTATTTTCGAAAGAAATACATTACTTTCTTTCCAACCGAATAAATACATGAAGTCGGCTATGTAAATGCATACCTACACATTTCAGGAAACGAAAGTCTATGAAATTACTAAATAGTAATGCTATTGTTTGGGTGAATCTGTTATCAGTGAATAGTAAGTTGGCATGTAATGGCTGGCAAATGGTAAATCTTTATAGAATTCAAAAGTTCGTATTGCAGGTTACATAATTATATACCTATCTTACGGTAGCAATATGGTGATCATGTTAACGTTGCAAACATAATTACACAGTATGAGAATGGTAACTATGTGTCATTGAGTCCAAAAAGATTAAATCATTTCCTATTGTCGTTTTTCCACCGGCCAAAGTGGATGGAGTTTATTGATACATGCATGACATGCAGATGCTGGTGTTTAAGAAACACTGATATTTAAACATTTTTTTACTGGAGTGATTTGCATGTTGGTAGTAGTTTTTCATTGTGGATAGGATTAAATTTGCAATGATACGCTTTTTTGGTTGCGCTTTTACAGTGAGATAGCCTTAATTGCACTCTCTGAAACAGTAGAGAAAAAAAGCGAAGTAAGATCAAACAAATGCACATGAAATGATTTTTTTGTCTTATTACATTTGGTATCACTAATACGTACATTGATTTATTTCATTGCCAAGATAGGAATCATTGTAATCCTATGCCACAGTAGTTGGAGGCGTTGCCGCAGCCTCACTCGTTGTCACAAAATCGCGCACTCTATTCTCAAGCCATTGAATCTCCATTATTTACGGAATAGCTCAGATAGTCTGTTGTTGACTGCAGCCGTGCGTGAATTCAGGGAATTCAGTTGCAGTGTGAACCAGTGTATATGGTTTCTCCAGTTGGTTTGTACGGTTAAATCAACTTTACTTCGTGCCTTGGAAAAATGAATTGACAAAGTGATTTTTTTCTTACAAAATTACTGCATGAGAATGATATCGTAGCGACACAGCTCAGCCTAAGTAAGATGGAGGGCAGGTGCTTCATATTTGACACGTTGGTCTATAATGAGAAACTGATTTTTTTTCTCTCAGGGCAGTGGAGCAGCCGTCACAATGATCGAGGTTGCCATCTTCAACACCAAAGCAATGAACTGCAATGATTCTCACTGCGCCTACCTTAGAAGCAATGGTAAATCAGCAAGCCCCTTGTTAAGTTTCGTTTAGCTGGATTTTAGCAGTCCAAAAATCTATCAGATTCCATTCAGGAATACTACAGTTTGGAACTAGATTCTGAGATCTCCCTGGTCTGTTAAGGGTTAATATCCAATGAAATGTCGTGGCACATTCTGTCTTTTTCTTGGAAAAATATTAATAGGGCCATTTCATTTATGAGAGTAAAAAATTAACTTTCACTGGAAAAGCAATAATTGAAACGGATTCAAATAGTCTCCGTGGGACAACTTTGCTTTTTCAGGTACAAGAATTATTACTTCAAAAACAATAATGTTTAGATTATTAATTGTAACTGTAAGTTACGCCAGTGCCTAATAATACTCAGGTAGTTGGTCAGTTGCTTGGGGTTTCTGCCCCAGGCGTAGATGGGATACCACGAGTAAGAGTAGCAGAAAGTGGCAATGCTTTTTCGCACATAGAAGGGAGTTTGGTGATAGCAATTTTCAAAAAAGTACTGTACAACCCGTGACCCGTTGGGTCATCATTACGATCTTCTCTGCCTCCGTAAAAAATAGATTTTAATTATTTTAGATGGCCCGTAAGGGTCACCCTCACCCACTTCTTTGCTTATCAAAGGAAGATACAACACTCTGCCTGTATGCCAGGGGAAATCTATGTATGTTACGTATTCCAGTTCTATGTATCACCTTTGAATTTAACGTGTAATTTCATGGAGCCGAAATCAATTTATCTTCCGTATCACGGCTACAGCCGAATTAGATCTTCAACCCTCGAATTTCATCCTATCTTGAAGCGTAGAATCCGTGTGCAAACACGAAAATAAATAAGCAATTAAATAAAATAAATACTTTCTGTATTAATAAATTTAGAGTATTCCTATTGTATATATTAATACTCTATATTATAACTCTGCTTCTCCCTCCGTTAGTTAATTAGTTACTTAGTACGACCGTGACGTTTTAATCAGTATTAGATAGAGGATAATTAGGGCTTCATTGAGGTAGCCTTATATGACCTGGAAAGGAATCTATAGAAGGAGGAATCAAGTTCAAATTTAAGCTGCAACCAAGGAGCTTCAATAGAGAAGAAGGGAACCCTGCGGCCCATGCACAGATTCGCCTGCAAGTTAAACAGCTGTGAGACGGTTTCAAGAATCTCATTAGTGGAAGTGACAGGGGAGCAGTGAGTTTCACGGGAGAGCAGCAGACAAACCGAGTTACTGATATGCGATTGGTGCTCACGCGACTGGCTGCAGCCATAAGCGACTCTTTGCTGATAAGCGATTGGTGCATATGCGACGTACTGGGTGGGTGACAGCCATTAGCGACTCTTGAGCTTCACGGGCAAGGCGCTCCCGGCTCCCTCCTCTCTATAGAAGCTCCTTAGCTGTAACTGCTTCCATGTCTTAGGTAGTAGATCCACTGCCTGACTTGGAACATTTTTTCACCCATTGTATGCGTGATACGGGGTGAGGGCAGAAAAAAAAACACATCGGTCTTTATTGTAGATTGAAGCTTATTTTCTTGGTAGGCTACTACTTGAATTTCAAGCATTTCAAAACAACCCATGGAACAACGTTCGCTGATTTAATGGAAGATCAAGCTAAGAGGCCTATACTTACTCCTAGCTAACAGGTATGAGAGCATTTTGCAGTAAAACCTCTCCTGCAAGTAAGAACAATATGAAGCTTTATTATGAAATTATGATCGTCATTTTTGACGGATGGGTAGCGGGTACTCTAGTAGTAAGTTAAATCTTTAGTAAAAGGGCGGCTACAGATCAAGTGCTAGGAATATATTTAGACCTAACGAGATTCTTCACGCGGCATAACTATATAAATGTAGGCGCTAAGGCACCATGATAAGAAGGCATCGAATTAAACGAATAATCGCAACTTGATTTAGATTTTCCACTGCCCCAACTCATACAACAAATTAGCATTCAAACGATGTTAAAACCTCTGTTAGATCACCAGAAAGCAGGTGAGAAACAATGCTACAGTTGATTAACAGCAAGTCTGTGTTCTTTTACTGCAACGGTCATTTTGATATTGTATTTTTATCGAAGAAAAAACAACAACAAAACTTTACTACTAGGTATATTGTTAAATGGGGTAAAGTGAGGCATGCAGAGCAGATTCGAAAGCCGTGTATGATAAAAATACTTATTTCCATACACACACACACACCCTGATTAAATTCGACCTCAGGTTATTGATATCTCTTGTTGATTTAAATTTTTTATGTCGCTGCTTTCAGTAGCGTGTATTCAGATAATGACATATTGATGCCAAACTTTCATGTTCATTATCTGTAAAGATCCGGCAATCTATTTAATTTGTAAGAACGCAACCTCAGCCAATTAGGGGTTTACCTGTATATGGTTATGACTACCAATGGACGTAGTGATGCATAACTGGACAAAAAATACAATAAAATGCCAAGTGTGGCATGATGAAAACATTTGTCGGGGTATAAAAAATTGGAGAGTATTACGAGACATTAATGCTGTTCGTTATACTATGCATTATATATTATATTGGATTATGTTAGTATTCGTCGTATAGAAAGGCACTGCCACTACCGTGCGAGAATATGTCATTCAGGGTAAGCATGGCCTGCACTACCCGACACGTGCATGAATTTATTTTAATTCTGACCTCTTTTATTCTTGTGCCAGAGGCAGAGAGGCCGTAGGAGCCCACCTCTGCTTATCGTAGCATAACCACTGCTGGAGAAGTGATCTGTTTTATATATATATATAGTCGGACTGGTTATTGCACTATATCACTAAACAGTTTGAATTTCGCAGAACGGTGGTTGTTCCCAGTGATGCTATCATGCGCCCTAACGGCTATGGCTGCTTCAGGCTTCCTCGTCTCTTGCACTTACACGGTAAGTGTTTTCATTTATATTTTGGAGAGCCTCTAGTTTAACAGGTTCAAATTTGCTTATGATTCTTAAAATCTTTTTATGTTTTTCGTCGATAGGTCTACATAGGTAAAAATTTAAGTCTGTTCATCTAATTGACATAAGCATACACCTTGTGTCTGCTGTCTTCCGTAATGTATCAGGTTACAGTAAGCCCTCATTTGGCTAGTGTTATTTTTAGTTGCATATTCTCTTTTTGTGAGAAAACCCTTAGCTTAGATCCAGTATGTAATATAGTTGTAATAGCACTGACTTGCATGAGATGACATAGAAGTGCCGCATGAGAAGAAACTGGAAATAAGAAGATATCGAGGGCTTAGAGCCAGAAGTGGCTATGTCCATTTTTGGTGAAATCGGGTTCCTCTCACCAAAATGGTGCCAGTGAGGCTTATTTGTAGTGGCACGGGTGTCTATGCCATATATCTTCATTAAGAAGAGATTTGACATGAAAATATACGGCATAGACACCCGTGACGCTAAAAATATGCCTCACGGGCACCCACTTTGTGAATGGAACCCGATTTCGCCAAAAAATGGACAGAGCCACTTCTGGCTCTAAGCATTCAGCTGTAAGTTTTGCACGATTTCCTCAGACGTGATTGTATATTTTTGTACTTTTTCCACGGAATTGTTGCAGTCTTAATAAAATATTATCTACAGTAGATAGATTGTTCAATTGTATGTGATGGCGTACAATGATAGTTAATCGTTCAGTCATTGCATGGTTACACTCAATGCTTGACACGGGGGTATACAGAAAGCCCACGTTCTCGGGCCTCGGGACAAGCTTTTTCAGTCACTGCTACGATCAGTTTAAGACCAATGCTATAAAAACCCTACTATTTC
>LQNS02278170.1:17080562-17090745 GCA_001587735.2 Parhyale hawaiensis | reverse complement strand
TTAAACTCCGTCGTACCCTGGCCGTGCTGCCGCTCCGTGGGGGCTCGCTCTCCTGTGGTATTTCTACGGAGGAATGCCCCTGTGGTGCGGTGGCTCGGCCTGGGTGGGACGGAGATACGCTTGTAATCGAATAGAAAAGTGCAAGCTTTAAGTTTCATTAGCTTCTGAATATACAAAGTTCTTTACCATTTTATCGAGATCTGTTTTTCATTAAAGATATTGTTTTATTACATAATCACTTTAAACTCTGCGATCTACTCAAAAATTTGAAACTCTTTGATGTCAGTATGTGTTCAATGAACTGTAAAATTATAAGACATTTGAACTAGCATCAAATTATTGATCTTTATTTGCACCTTATACCGAAGGCATTTGAACCCTTCAGAAGTAGAGCCTTTTTTCTTATTAACGCATTTTAATATAACCCATATAGCATGCTCGTCTTGAATGTCTTTTGTGGAATGCAGGAGGACTAATAGTAATTCATGATCCTCTGATAAGGTTTCTCATATTATCCTTAGTGTCCAAGATGAATCTCTTGGGATCGACCTAGTATAATAATACGGAGCAATACACTTGTATAACAATTACTGACGGGTAATTACCTCTACCAGGGTAGTTATATTTTCGTCAAATTTATCTTTTGTCTGTCACCAAAACAGCTCAAAATCGTTCGGACGATGCTTACTTTATTTACAGGGATTGTTAGATATGTTTGGAGGAACAACTGATTAACCTACAATGAAGATTAATTCATCCGGCTACTCGTTTGTACGCCTCTTTTTTCTCAAGGCTATAACTCAAAAAGTTATGGACAGATTTTTATGAACTTTACTTGAGTTGTTAGGCATATCACGAAAAGAAAAGGAGTAAACTTTTGGGTCAATCTGTTTCTCCCTCAGATTATTTGCCTGAGTGTTTAATCTTATGATTGTTAGCTAAGATATCTCAAAAAGTTTTGAATGGACCTTTATGAAATTTGCAAAAATTGTTAGAAATGTTTATAAGAAATTTATGAACAAATTTTGATGTTGATCGGTCCGTTAATTTGTATGCTTGACTAATATTTGTCTAAATGATTGTCAGAACATTTCTCAAAAAGTTACCAACGGATTATCAAGAAAATTGCAGAAACTGTTATTACTGTCAAAAGGCGCAAATGAACAGATATTCTGGTGGTGAGAAAAAGAAATAAGAGTCAAACCAACATGAAATTTGTTTAACGTTGCCTTATTTGGCGGAGGTATGCGCTCTCAGGATACTATAGCTTGAGTTTACACACAGAATGTTTTTAGTTGCGTACAAACACACAAAAAAAGGAAGACATTCGTAGGTACAGTTGACGACAATGTTATAGTTGCATAGCCACAGGAAAATTAAAAAATTCTGTGGCAACAAGAAAAGAATATATTAGTACAATAATTGCATTATATATTCTTTACGTTGTATTTTAAATTCATATGTTGTCAGTTACCGGACTTAATACATGCGTACACTATTCTCGTAAAGCACTAATGCATTACCTTTTCCTGAATGAATGCAAAGAATTGACATCGATTACAGTAATAATATTTAGTTGTAATGCCATCCAAGGATAACATTTGGAAGCCACAAGCTATTTGGCGGCTTTATACTGTAATACTACAAATAGTCGCTAGCGAAACTTGACCGCATTAGACTCAACAATTTGGGTAACTTTAATACCTCTGATGTTCCTTGGAAGGGGTCCCGCCGGCGTTGTGCACTCCATCCGTCTTGTGCGGAGGTGATGTTCCATCCTGCGATCAGCGGGAAAACCAGTAACAAGAAGTGTAACAAGCAACAAGAAGTTTTACTCGTCCAATTCATGCAGTAACTTCCTTGTTGCTTCTGATTCGGCAACTTCATTATCAGTTTAAGATCTTAATTGTCGTCCTACTTCCAAAATAGCCAAAAATTAACTCAACAATAATTTTGATCCCATCTGTAGAAACGTCAACTAGAGCACTCTGAGAGGGCACACCTCCGCCAAGCGAGGCAACAGTAGTAAAAAATTCAAATTGGCTCTGGAACCATAATTTTCTTTGTATAAACTTCAAAATCTAATCATTTGTGCCTTTTGATAGTAATAACAGCTTGTGCAATTATCTTGAAGTTCCGTTCATAACTTTTGAGTTATACTGCTAACAAAAGCTATTACAAACAAGAATCAGACATAAAAACGAACAAACCGATCTGCACCAAAATATAATCATTTATGTATTTTAACATTACTAACAAGCCCTATAAATTTCAAAAAGATCCATTCATTATTTTTTGATTTTTTGAGTTATTGTGCTAACAAGTATAAAATTAAAAACAGTGACAAACGAACGAACAAACGGATCATTACAAAAATTTGGTCATTTACTCTTTGTTATATACCTAACAACTCAAGCTAATTTCATGAAAATCCATCCATAACTTTTTGAGTTATGGCATTGAGAAAAATGAGGCAGACAAACAAGCAAACGGATAAACATATCTTTACCAAAAGTTACTCATCTGTTCCTCCTAACATAATGACAATCTTTATGAATTTCATCCAAATCGGTTCATAACTTTTTGAGTTATCTTGGTGACAGACAGACACAAAGTCAGACAAACACGACGAAAACATAACCTCCCTGGCGGAGGTAACAATAAGATCATAATAGTGAATGACAAAATAGTCCCATGCATTTCCCAAGCACTTGTCATAATTGAAAGTGCCTCTTATGCTCTCAGATTTCATTGGTATACTCCTATTCTGGTTTTAGATTACAAATTCTTTAAATAAAATTATAATTATTGTTAGCTTCTGATCAATATCTCTCCCACCTGTCAACATCATGGGTAAGCAAGATACTGAATTGTATATGTTTCCAATCCAAAGTACCAAAAGATGTGTTTGCATCGTATCTTTGCCTGATTTATGAATGTCCAACTCTTGAAAGCTGCCAGGGACTGATTGACGTTGCTGTCGTTACGGCACAAAATTTTAAAAGTTTTTTGATCGAAACCAGCAACTTACTGTATCAGTAACTGCCAAGTGGTGAACTTCTCTGTCACTCATCGAATAAAAATTTTCATATCCTTCATCCCCCCCCAAAAAAACTAGTACATCACACAATAAAATATATGTGTTAGCCATCACTCACTAAAAATTAAGATGGATCGTACTATAGTTCTCTCGTCTCTCATATAATGAAAACGGCAATTTACATTGTGTAAAGACCGTGGTCAGCAAGTAATAAAGTATATGTATGCAAAGACCGCGATACCATACTACACTCACTTCTGTTGCCGGCCCTGCTGCATGGCTTAAGAATATTTTGAGATATTATGACCGATGCCCAGTCACAGCGTTAATGCCACCATAATGGATCCAATTCCATTACTTTTAACAAAAATAACAGCTATCACTCTCACCGGCAAATCGGCATTACTCCAAATATTATACTTCACTCGAGTTAATGTATAGGAGGGCGAGAATAACCTGATCCACTGAGCTTTGTGTCAGGGAAGACGTATTGACTTTTTTGCTCCCCCGCTCATAGAAATAAGAAGCTTGGGGCCCTAGTGAATCCATTCGCCATGGCACGCATCGAATAATGGAGAGTTGTTTACATTAAAGTAAAATGAGAAAGCGATTTGTGTTTGGACAAATTTTAATACATGTGCGTCAATAAATTATGTTGCTGAAATCATAATTGTGGTGTTATTATTGTCCGCGAACTACATGCATGAATCTACGTATGTATTATCACCATCATGCAGCATGAGAATAAGATATGCGGATATTGGATTTTCCAACCGCCCCGTACAAAATTAGCAGAATGATCAACAGGTGATACTCATGCTAAGTAGGATACAATTGACATACTTATCTATGCAGCTATTATACTATTGGTTGCACGTCACCGTGCACACAATTTTCGCTATTTTCGCTATTATACAAAGGGAATAAATGGAGAGGAGCTCGGAGATTTCAATAAAATAATGCTTCATATTTTTTTCAATAATTCATCTTTAGTAAAGCTCTGTGACCTCTGTATCCTGGATACTGCTCGGTTGTACATCTATGTCAGAACAATATTTCTCTCTGTTTAATCTGAGCTTGCAGTAAATTTACCACTGCAGCGCGCACATTCACTAATTCCTACCGGAGCCTCTGTGGCTGTTCAATGCGCCGTCTGGTAGGTATCGTGAGCTCCCGCTGTTCTTGAACCGTCTTAGCTGCGCAAACTGTCCTTGCGTACTAAATTTGAGATCTAGAGTTCTTCAGGAAAGGCGACCAATATAGCACTCGGTATCTTACGTACAAAACTCCTTGAGTTTCCGTCCCGTCTTCAATGAAAATTTTGTTTTCTCCGAGTAAAAATTAGCTTCAAAATTTGGCCAACAGATTCCTCGAGCTAGCTTGTACTGATGTAGTGCAGGCAATTGAACTGCACATTGAAACTGGCTGTCACCCAATTAGGTACTCAGCCAAGTTGACTACCGAAGTTCGAGGTATTAAGAGTGAGGGAGTTCAAGTATCAATGTACGGCAGCCGCTGCTAGCAATCAGGCGAATGTATTTTAGTGTGTGAATGTACTGCAGCCTTTACGGCATATTCAAGAACACGGTTGTAACTAAGGCCGTTCTCTCAATGTAATTCTTTTGCCGTCGCTATTGACAGCAGGGCTACCATTTTTATAAGGCATTAGAAGACTGCCTTTTACCCTTAAAAGTACAAATAAAACAAAATATACCGGAAAAGTTCTATTCAAAGGCAATATTTTTTGTCCCATGCAGATTAGCAGGTTGTATCCTGGTACCGCAATTAGAATAGAAAAAAAAATAAAGCTCATGAGTTCCAGTATCAGTGGCAGCCCAAGCTCTTATTTTGAAACGAATCTGGTAATCTGAAACTCATTTTGTAACTTCTTATGAATTACTCAAAAATTTGGAAAACCATCTGCGTTTTTAACCTACTGGTTACTTTTCTTTCGAATCAAATTGTGCGTAAACTTTGGAATGAAGCACATAATTAAAGCAGAAACTTACCCCTCGCTGTTGTGCCCCAAAGCTACTCGCTTATTATTCACCAACTTTTTGTTAACATTCCACTCCATTTCCTTACGTTGAACAAAACAAAACGCTAATATCCTTGTATATCACCCTAAGGCACTTGATACTTAAATTAGCACAACTAATTAAGCAACGTTGCAACCCATTAAAGAGGCGAGAAGAAAGCACACTTTTATTGTTGTGGTTCAAAGATAATGGCTACTTTGTTACGCTCAATATTACGGGTCTATTATTTTGTGTTAATATAGTAATAAAATCTTTAATAAACTTGTCATAATTCTCATAATCGTGTCGTAAGAACTAAAACGAGCACAGAAGGGAACTGATAAAATCTCTTGCAGTCCAATAAATATTATTTTCTGTGTTCTAAATAGTAATATGAGATTAGCTACAATAGCACACTCCATTCACCAGCTCTGATTCGTACTTTTTGCATCTTCGCTGGAGACTTAAGCATATCGAGCGTTCGTATGCTCGTGTTCATTTGCATGTGCGTAATCTTCAAATTTATCTTCAAATATAGAAATGTACCTATTACTATGTATAACGCGAAATGTTTTCTTCAAACTGTTTGGCATGAAATAGTTTTTGTTTAGACATCCGTTCTTTCTACAAATCAGATAAATTTAGTAGATTTTCTTTACATTCAGGATTACACCATAGTAAGGATGTTACTGCCTCAGAAAATAAGCGGTAGTTGTTATTAAATTAGAAGCTAAGCAATAAACAAACAAACAAAAAATCATTATTGCTAAGTGGAATCAAAACCCAAGCCTAGATCGAGTTGCTCTGGTCGAGCTATTACCTTCACAAGATTACCAGGGAAATTTTGTAATAAATTGGTACGGTAGTGCACGGCATCAAAAAGGAAACCGTAGCTGACCGATGGGCGAGCTAGCGATACTGAGGTGCAGCAGCCTGGACGCAATGCTGACGTGCTGAGTAGATAAGGACTGGGAATAAAACTCCCGAAGAAACGAATGGACGAAAAGGTGACTTGAAGATGGAGAAAAATTACTTTCAGTTTACCTACTGTACATAATAATAATAATAATAATAGGTAGCTACGGCTAGTGCTACACAGCTCCCCAGACGGATATTTGCAATTTGTTTTCGCAAACCAGAATGGTTAAGCAACAGTACAGAATCCCTCAGAGCAATATAGATATTTGCTATATTGTAAACCATAGTCTTGTAATGTCAGTAACCATCCTCAAGTCCACGAAAGAACTGCAAAGGTTCTGGTATAGAACTCTACACTATCCCTACTTCAGGATAGCTGCGAGCTATCGCTGGGTAAGGTAAAGAAAGCAGAAAACAGTTGAATTGAAGTTCGAAGGGCAAGTTGCGATACAATCGTAGACGCATCTTATCATAAATACAGTTACTGAATGTATCACCCAACATGTGACCATTACCAGTAAAGTTCTTTGGACAAGGTCCAGATGGCGTTATGCACGCAGCCCATCCTGTGGAGGGGTGACGTTACGTTCCTTGACGAACGTCAATGAAAATAATAGTCTGTGGCCAGCGAAAGTCATGATCCAACGCTTAAAGTAAAACATAGATCTTCATTCTTCAAAGTTCATCCTGTGCCACTTCAAAAGTCAAATTCCCACTACAATGACAATGATCATTCTCTCACATCCAGCGAAAATTCTCGATATCTAAAGGGGATTATACGCCTCCCTCATCTAGAGAGTATTCTTCACGCGACAGAAAATTATCATCAATGACCCAGTGAAAATTACTGTCTATGCCCCAGCAAAAATTTGAATTTTCTATTACTGAAAGTTAATATGCTACACCCTGTGAAAATTACACTTATTACCACGTTTGGGGCATGATATCTGACCACATCCACTTCTTCTGCGATTCCTGGGCGTCATACTGAGTTTTAAGCACAAAACCTAAAGCTCAGTCAAAGCTGCAGTAATGATACCATTTTGGGCCAAATTCTCTAATTTTAATAAAAATTATAGCCCTCACTCCCACCTGCAAATCGCATCCACTCCAAATTGTCATACTTTGCCGATGATAATAATAGGGGCCATAGCCTGCTTTGCTGAACTCCTTGTCTCAGGTAAGATTTATCGACTTTTTTTGCTCCTATATCCATGAGAGTGAAAAAAAATATAAACGTAAAAAGCTTTACTCTGAAGAACATGTTTCCCGCGCATGCGTGTTCGTAGAGGAATGATGTACTGTATCGGGTTAAATATGAGAGGGATATCCCTAATCCTAATATCTTTAAAAGTATTATCAGATGTTCGACGAAATACGCTCATGGTTCACGGAGCGAAAATGTGAATTGTATTAATTTTTGTAGAGATTTCAAATTAAGATTCACTATTGATAATGAATTTCTCGACTTATACGATGGTAGCCATGGGCATTCATAATGAAGAAGTATTTGAAAGCCTTCGTTTTTTTTTATTTCACCCCAAGCTTTGGGACTTTGAAGTATATGTATATTAAAATATGTAGCTTTACACCTATATTGTTTCTAAATCTCACACACAAACATAAAAAAATCATTATTTGTAAAATCTAAAATATGAAACTGAAAACAAGCCCATTAAAAGTGTTGTGTACTTATTCGGCACAGGACATTTTATCGGTCACCATAATTACGTAAACAATAGTTTCTGAAAGCTCTTTTAAAGGAGTGATGACTCATCGGCTGTAATAATTCATCAGGTAAATTATTGTAAATATCAACGCATTAAAAGACAGTGGAATTTTTCTCGATTTCTAGCCGAACAACCGGTAAATTCAGCCTATTACCCCGAGTATCGTATTGACTGGACCTTACCAATTGGGAAAAATGACTATCAAATTATGTTGTTTCACCTGCAATAGCCACGCGCAAAAACTTGAGAAGGAAATAGTGATAAACGTCTTTAAACTTTAAAAGTTGCAACCTCAAATACATATCATTCGTAACCATCAGAGGAATGTTATCGTTGTCCCGTTTGACATTCAAGATAATTCTGAGCGTTTCGTTCATAATAGTGCGTACGTGATTTACATGACAATCCGTTGCTCCACCCCAATGATGAGACCATAAATGAGCTGCAAATAAAATAACGAATAATATAGAGATAATAAAGCTTCCCTAGGCAAGTACCTTGGCACAGAATATATCGCACCTTTAGCCCTGCTTAAACCATTACACAACATCGATATATATACTGTGTATGAGCTGAAAAACACTGTGTATGAAAACACCATTAAAATATACATCGGGAACAAAATTTATCTTCTTTGCAGTAAATAACATTAACTTTGTTTCGTCAGCGTTTGCGTAAGTCTATTAGCAGCAAGTCATTGCGATAAATCGCTTATCAGTTTTGACAATTTCTGCAAGGTAACTTGGAATGAAGCATCAGTCACAGAAAAAACAGCATTGTCCTGGCATTTTCAAAATGTACGATATCATTTATGTATGCATTAAACAATAATGGTCCTAACACTGACCCCTGAGGTACACCAACATCAACATCTACTCTAGGGGATTGTTTATCGTCAATTATTAAATTTCTTTATTAACTGTGTCAAAGGATTTTTTAAGTCAAGAAATAAACAAATGGTAAAGGATTTACTGCTATAATCGGGAAGAAAACTCGAAACTAAGTAAAAAATTGCATGGGTTGTACATTTATTTTCCTAAAGCCAAACTGCTCATTACTAAAAATATTGTGCTGCTCTAAGAAATTAGATATTTTAGTGTGGATGCATTTCTCAAACCAAAAATCTTATTGCCATGGACAAAGTTGATATAGCTCTGAGCATATTTAAGAATTTACACATTAAATTTTTACTTATGTGTTTCACTCCAACATAGCTTATTACAGATGACTACGAGGATTCGTTAAACGAGTGATAATATGAACAATGCGCGTCTTTCTTACGTAAGAGACTAGTTACGTTTATCCAAATGTTAAAAATAATAACTGTAAGTTGTATTGACACCAGTATACATATGATATTATATACACATGCATCCCTCCAAAAACTCTTCCAGGTTATGGCAAGCTCACCAATGGATGATGATGAATCTTCCTTAATTGACCGTTTCAATCTTATTAGAAAACAAGAAAAACGCCTTCGATCACTCTGAGGCCAGTGAGATGTTCGTTCAACAGATGACCCTGAGCTTAGTGCGAAGGTACGACTTTTACGAGTAGTAGATTTGATATACCGGTACTCACTAAATCCTGTGATTTTGGTAACATTAAATCACTTATTTCATTTTGCTTGGATTTCCTTTTTAATTAAATTATTAAAAAGTTTATGACAGAAAATCGAAAAATGTGACAATAATTTGCATTAATTAAATGCTGAACCTATACAAACATTTTCATTTTCCCAGTTATATAATTAGACCACGCATCACTTCATACAGTTAACTTATCATTTCCGCCTGTGTTCTTCTTATCCTGTGTAATTTTGACTGTAGTCTGTCTATACATACCAATAAAAAAAACTAGGTAGGTATGTTTGGTAATCGTATGGGGCGTTTGATGACAGGCAATAAAGAGATGAAAACTACCACATAAAACAATTCTCAGACAAGGATTTTCTATACGATTGTCAAGTCCTAAAAATTGTTGTTTACATGTAAATGCTCAAGGATCAGGCTTCAACGTCACGCTATGCGGACACGTGAAGAACTCGAGTGGAACGCGGTAGCTGTAGACGCTGTAGAAAATAGCGGTAGCTATAGATAGAAAGCTTCCTCAACTGAGCAGGTGTAGATGGGGAACGTGTAGATTGAGACGCTCGCATGATGAGCACGAAAGCTATAAAGGAAGGACGCTCGACTATTCACGGCATTCACGTATAACCAACGGTCGGTGAAGTCGGCTCTGTAGCCGCACACTATCGAGTGAGGTTGTGCTGTTAACCTATTTTAACCAGGTCG
The DNA here is from genome assembly GCA_001587735.2 of Parhyale hawaiensis. NCBI lineage: Eukaryota > Metazoa > Arthropoda > Malacostraca > Amphipoda > Hyalidae > Parhyale > Parhyale hawaiensis. The sequence continues at coordinate 17,080,745 of LQNS02278170.1, read as the reverse complement.
TGCTACTTTGCATAATATGTCCTTTCCCCTAGAAATACAAAAAATCTATAGAGCCAGTGTAGCAAAATAGCTCGGCCCTGCTACTTTGCTTAACATGTCCTTTCCCCTAGAAATACAAAAAGTCTATAAAGCCAGTGTAGCAAAATAGCTTGGCTCTGATACCTTGCTTAACATGTCCTTTCC
>LQNS02278170.1:17049282-17071188 GCA_001587735.2 Parhyale hawaiensis | reverse complement strand
AAATCGAAAAATGATCCAAATGATCTTTATACGTAAGTGATGTGTAGTGATAATTCTAAGGTACAGCTGGCGTATTTTAGTTGTAAGATTTTGCTGCAAAGATGTGGGGCTGCACGCCCTGAATGTGAAATGTAATGTATACATACAGATCATCATGGGGGTTTTTCATCAGACGGAATTAGCTAGGTACTAAGACATTACATGTGTGCCACGACATACGTGTACTGTGCTTGGGCCTTGCATGCCAACTGTTTTACCTCCTAACCATTCGTGTGTTCAGGTCAACGAGTCAATTTATTTTATTTCAGGTGAACTTCCGACCATCCCAACATTTGGTTCTTTCCCGTTAAGAATGTTTAAAGTAAAATTCAGTTTCATGTTTTGCATACTTGAGGCGTATTCGTCGATTCAGTTATTATCATTATCAAGGTGTTCGATGTGGTGAGGTATTCATGCAAACGTACCCCTTCATGTCTGTGCTTACCTTTCTGAATATATAACCGTTGACTTTAATTCGTGTTTCATTTTGTCCTCACATTAGCCTCTCCAACGCCGTGTTATGATATGAATTCCAGGGGGCCCACTCCCCTTCTTTAGGACACATGAATATATGTATGCATATATGCATGAATGTCACTGTTAATTTCAATGTCAGATAACGTAACGTGCAATTCATGTTATGTTGTGTGTATATAAGTTATTTCAGCTTTAATGTAAATGCTTTCATATTGATGTCCCTGCCCTTGCTGTTTTGATAATGTCATTTTGATCATTGAAAACAATCTTGTAAAAGTGTATTTCCCATATATATATGCACACAAACATACACCATTAATTAACGTGACCCTTGCCTTGTTTCAATTGCAACAAAGTAATTAAATAAAAATAATAGCAATAATTATTATGTCCTAACAAACTTCCTAGGATGCCAATCCGAAGTCAGCAATAATTAGTAATCCAACCTCCTTTGATCGCACGGAGCAAACAGGTTGACATCAATCTGAAGTGAATAATTGAGAGACACGAGTGAGTTTTTCCGTGGTGACCAAAACAAAACCATGCACTCGTCACAGCAAACTGCGATTCAACAGATGTCCACCACGAGCAAATCGGCTCCTCTGATGGGCTGTGACGCCATAGATGTTTTTCTTCTGTCACGAGCTAGCGCACTCGGCTCCCCGAGCAATTTGTTGATACTGTTCCATGGAGATGTCGTCGGAAAGGGGAATTCCGCGCATGGCTCTCAAACTTCTCCATACTGGCACCTCCTCACTCCCCAGTTGCAGAGCTGCCCATAGAAGTCTTGAGATATTCAATTCACACTATGAAAAACTCAAAAGGTGAGAAAAACTAACCATTCATAAATATCTTAATTTTGTTACTTGCGAGTTGCGAGTAGTATGCCTGACAAGGCCATAAGTTGTATTTCATTTATCATCAAGAACGTAACAAAAAAGCAAGGTTGTCAGCATCGAACGCAAGACGTCAAGCAAAACCCGAGACCTTGGGGAAAAAAACGAGCTTCGGCAGCCCTGGCCTCGCTCTGTTGCTAGTTCTTACCGCAGCTCACACCATGTACTGTATTTTTTATTTCGTACTATTATAATAATTGCTCCTTCTGTCCTTCTGCCTCCTCGTCGTTCTTTTGCGAATCCTTTTGCCTCGCCGATCCTTCACAGCTGTCTATCCTCCCCCTCCATTAGTGGGGTAGTAGAACCCTATTGGGAACCTCTAGTTTGGGTTGACTTGCATGCGTGACTGTCCCCAGCCAATGAAGGTAAAGCCCGGGGTCCACGTAACCCAAGTAATTCGACTGCGTAATTATGGCAGTGACTTGAGCGTGATGTCTACGAACACCGTGCACTATTTCCTAAAATATCAATCTTAGTGTACTTAAACTACCTATAATTAGGAGTGATAGTTGAAAGTTCTCCGTTACTACTTGCTATGATGTAAAAATTGCAGTAGCGACTGAGATTTTTTGACAATTTTTTAAGCGGCTAAATTTTGCGCAAGCTGAAGCCGTGCCGCGACTACGTAACGGATTAGCAGAGTTGTCTTTGAGCTGCTAGCGGCAACAACAGTTGTTATGTGGGCACCGGGCTTGAATCCTGAAACGTTATGTCGAGTTATACCAATGTGGTCTGATACGTAGTCCACACGGGACCATCTCTTGCCGCTGAATCACTAATATTCTTAGGATAAATATTTTTATTTTTGGAGTAGCGGGAATTTAGACATAAGATCACGTAATTGTCAGTTTCTTCGAATGGTCTGATCTGTTTGTAAAGGTAGTCATTGTTCAAGTTCATTGCGTGTGAGGGATCTTAAAACGCGTCGATATTCATTTCGATGCTAAAATACTTGTTCTTTGGATTTCCGAACATAAAGGAACTACATGTACATTGTACCACAGGAACGTTTCGATATCACAGATATCATCATCAGGCTAGTATGTACCATCTGAAATGCACAGGGCGAAATTAAAGCACATATATATACAAAGACCATCAGTATGCTAAAGTATATACAAATCTATGAATAAACATGACTAGGGACTGTAAAGGAACACCTCATCGTTACAAACGTATTGCACCAGTTAGTAGCTTACACGCAATGAACTTGAACAACATAGAGCGGCTGAGAAGTGTCAGAAAAAGGTAGTCATTGTCGGAAATTGCTCTCGATTGCGATGAAAAATTTCAGTGACGACATTATATAATCTGACGAGGATAGTCACCTGGCCATTGCAGCATAACACACGCTCGATTTAATACTGCGCATGTGATTCTTCGAATGTCTTGATCGTGATCAGTGAGTAAAGAAAAAAAATATGGTTCGAAATGTCTCTCGATTTCAATGAAGGTTTTCAGCGACTATCGTATACACTGATGAGGCATCATCAAGTCATTGCGGCAGAACGATAAGAGATGGAGATTGTGGACAGTTTTGGATAAATTTTCTAGTGCTGTGATAAGATTCAGCGTATCAGTTACACCCACAAGCCATTCATCGTGCTGCCTCTGTGTTGCTAAAACGTTGTGCGGCTAAGAACGTTACACAAGCGGTGTACCGATCTCGTCTGCTAGTCTCAACATAGTTTTTGTGTATTACTAGTAAATATACATTTCTGCAGGTTTCTGTAATTTTTTTTGGTGTGTAGGTTTTAATTCATTTTTTACATAACAGATATATGTATATACATAGTGCTCTGGGTGTAACGTGCAGTACAGTGTTCATATTTGATCAAGGAATTAGAAATAAAAGCTTCGTGAGTGCTAGTAGCCAACAGTTTTTTGTGTTCTAAATATATTTTACTTCATTTTTCGCTTCGGTCATCCAATGTAGGATTTTATATCTGCGTTACCTTATTACTAAGGTAATATGATATCCTTGGCATCATATAAGTAGCATCATTTTGTCCAGTATTCCGGCAATGAGTTCTGTAACTCATGCTAAAATTGCTAAAAATGCAATAAAAGACCGGAAAATGTTTTTGTTTAGAACTTTATTAACAATTTTCGTGCGGTATTTTAAACATAACTTTTGTGTCGTTTTCTGATTATAATTTTCGTACAATATTCTAAGCAAAAATTTTTTCTGCGGTATTTGGTCATTTAAATCGTATCTTTGGGTTACCTATGACTTACTTATGCCCTATATAGAGACAGAAATATATTCAATGTAAAAGGAAATAAACTAGGGTAATTATCTAATAATATGAAGTCGACATAATGAAATTTTAACGCTCGGAATAAATAATCCCATCATCAGAAAAACTATAACCTATAAAAACAAAAAATTCTATTATTTCGAAATCAGTGAGGGGAGCGTGGATGGTGTCGGGAAAAGGTCTGAAATGCACGTGAACAGAGCTACCTGAGCGGCTGGATGTCAGCTCCTGTACAGTCTGCAGATGTGAGGCTAAGTATGGACAGTGTGCAGCGGTGCAGCTGGAGCCATAATATTAAGGTTAGGTCTTGTTTTATGGATGTGGAGGGACTCTAATGTTGTGAGCTCGATTGGGTTGGACGAGTCTATGATTAAGAAGTTGTTCCTGCTGATGGGATGGTTGTTTTGCTCGTCATGTAGGCGGGGGGCTGAATATGAGGGTTTCGCAAGCGGTAAGCCGGTTCGAATGGATACATCTAAATTTTGGTCAATGCGTGCTCTGAAGTGTTGTCCAGTGCTGCCGATGTAAGAGGCACTGCAGGCCTGGCATTGGTAACGGTAAATAACACTGGACGGTAGTGGCGTGAGGGGGTTTCTCTTTAAATTTGAAATAGGACCTTATGGTGAATGTGTTTTTTGTAGGAAAATTTGTAGTTTATATGCGGGTAGGCTTCTGAGAGGAACGCTCTCAAAGACTTTACATCACTACAGGAGATTTCGTTGTAGTATGGAGGCGAGTGAAAGAAGTCCAATTTACGGACCGACGGTTTGTTAATGCCGGGATCGAACAGTTTAACTTCCAGTTGCCTACCAGCTTTGAAATCACCTCTCTTTTCACCAACAACCCCGTAGACGAAATCATCAAGATTATCTGCAACAAAGTCTTTGATGACACGGATCTATCCCACAACCTGGACAAACATACGTTCAGAACTCTCCTTAGTCTAGCCATTAAAGATTCTCTCTTCATGTTTATCAATAGACTGTACAAGCAAATAGCATGGGCTCCCCATGTATAGCCCTTCTCTAAAATATCTCTCTCTGCCATCATGATACTCTCTGGCTCAATGACTGCGCAAATGACTTTAAGCCGATCCACTATAATCGTTACGTAGATAAAATTCTCCTCATATTGAACAATCCAACAGATTCTGATTTATTTCTGCAATATTTGAATAGCAAATATCCAAACATCAAGTTCACTCCCGAAAACCAATCAAACAATTCTTTAGCCTTTCTAGATGTTCTAGTAACTAACCAAGACTCCACATTAACCCCTAGAGTTTATAGAAAATCGACATTCTCAGGCCTCGGAACCAGTTTCTTGAGTCACAGCTATGATCAATTTAAGATTAATGCAAGAAAAACCTTACCTTTACTATTTCCAGCAAACCATTAGTCGTCGTCCTACCTTGCGCTTTCGAACGAAGTTGTCTTTCTCCGAACATATTTCAAAAATAACGCCTACCCGCACCCCCTTCTGGACAACTACTGAAAATTGTTCCTAGACAAACTGTTCGATCCCGGCATTAGCAAACCCTCGGTCCGTAAATTGGACTTCGTTTGCTCGCTTCCGTACTATAACGAAATTTCCGTTAGTGCAGTAAACTCTTTGAATTTCCTCTCTGAAGCCTACCCACATATAAATTTCAAATTTTCCTACAAAAACACATTTACCATAGGGTCCTACTTCAAATTTGAAGACAACCCCCCACACCGCTACAGTCCAGTGTTATTTACCGTTACCAATGCCATCCCTGCAGTGCCTCTTACATCGGTAGCACTGGATAACACTTCAAAGCCCGCATTTACTAACATGGTGTTAGTCTAGAGGTATCCAGTCGAACCAGCTTAAAAGCATTTACTAACACGGTGTTAGTCTAGATGTATCCAGTCGAACCAGCTTAAAAATGTACCACTGTAGTCTGATGGTGTACTTGGTTGGCGTGACTCCATTGGGATCACCTACTCCGTTTAGATTTCTCTTTTATAAATGACAACCTCATGCACTGGATATGCCGCTTATGATCGAGTTCGGATTTCATACAGAGGTACACCGATTACTCTTGAAGAGACTGAATGATTGAGCGGTCGGTTGTCTCAAGTGTAACTGGATTGCAATTGTCGCCTGAAGCTCATCGACTAGGATTGACTTATCGGCTTTCACAGGTGTGATGTCCGAAGATTTAGCTAAAGTGTCGAAAGTAAAGCTTACGACTAAGTTTGAAAATAAGTGAATGCTAGTAGGATTAGATTACCTCAATAGAGGACAAAGACTTTATGAACTACGCTCAACCCGTAGCAGCGCTGTCACTAGTACAAGCACAATGACTTCAAAGTACGTCTTTTTCGGCATGGACTTAACGCAAGTGACAACGCTAAACGCCGTTATTACGTTCGTGAGTATCAAAGTTTATTTTCCGCAGTTCTTCTGCTTAGCTAATAACTATGTCGGACAGTCTTTGGGTGATCTTTCCTAACCTGCTTCTTGCTTGGTCAGTGTCCCTCCCTCCATGGGTTACTTTTTGCGTTATCTTGGCGACAGACATACCAACAAAGAGATGAACTCGATGTTGAGCAGATGCATTTTCCCTATCCAATGCTTTAGGAGAAATTTATCGCATCTAATACTTCAGGTAGGGATGATGAGATCAGCCAAGCGACGAAAGAACCAAACAACAAGCAAGCTGAGCGTCATTTGTAGAATGACAAGTGAATCGAGAAAAGCATAGTTGGGAGGCTACATAACTCATAATAATTCGAACAGATAGTATCAAAACATGATAGTGAACGCTAAGGCTGGTTTGTGTATTTACATATTTATACCTCTGCCGAGGAGGTCATGTTTTCGTCACGGTAAGAGAACACACCTCCGCCAACCAAGACAACTTTAACGCGCAGGCAGTTTCAAAGCAAAGACTACATTCACCAAAAGAAGATAATGCTCCGTTTCCTTCAAAACCCAGAGATTTTTGTATTAAGTAGATAACAGACAACTAGTGGACGATGGGGAAATGCAACTGAAAGTGAGGAAGATTCTTTGAGGGTTAAAATTTGTTACTATGGGTTTTTTTTTCTAACTAAATCATATACTTATTTTCGAAAGAAATCATTACTTTCTTTCCAACCGAATACATGAAGTCGGCTATGTAAATGCATACACATTTCAGGAAACGAAAGTCTATGAAAATACTAAATAGTAATTCTATTGTTTGGGGTGAATCTGTTATCCGTGAATAGTAAGTTGACATGTAATGGCTGGCAAATGGTAAATCTTTATAGAATTCAAAAGTTCGTATTGCAGGTTACATAATTATATACCTATCTTACGGTGGCAATATGGTAATCATGTTAACGTTGCAAACATAATTACACAGTATGAGAATGGTCACTATATGTCATTGATTTCAAAAAGATTAAATCATTTCTTATTGTCGTTGTTCCACCGGCCAAAGTGGATGGAGTTCATTGATACATGCATGACATGCAGATGCTGGTGTTTTAGAAACACTGATATTTAAACATTTTTTACTGGAGTGATTTGTATGTTAATAGTATTTTTTTCATTGTGGATAGGATTAAATTTGCAATGATACGCTTTTTGGTTGCGTTTTTACAGTGAGATAGCCTTAATTGCACTCTGTGAAACAGTAGAGAAAAAAAAAGCGAAGTAAGATCAAACAAATGCACATGAAATGGTTTATTGTCAAATTACATTTGGTATCACTAATACCCAATTTGATTTATTTCATTGCCAAGATAGAAATTATTATACTCCTACGGCACAGTAGTTGGAGGTGTTGCCGCAACCTCCCTCGTTGTAACGCATTCGTGCGTTCTATTCTCAAGCCATTGAATCTCCATCATTTACGGAATAGCTCAGATAGTCTGTTGTTGACTGCAGCCGTGCATGAATTCAGGGAATTCAGTTGCAGTGTGAACCAGTGTACATATATGGGTTCTCCAGTTGGTTTGTACGGTTAAATCAACTTTACTTCGTGCTTTAGAAAAATGGATTGACAAGGTTATTTTTTTTCTTACAAAATTACTGCATGAGAATGATATCGTAGCGACCAGCTCAGCCTAAGTAAGATGGAGGTCAGGTGCTTCATATTTGACACGCTGGTCTATAATGAGAAACTGATTTTTTTTTCTCTCAGGGCAGTGGAGCAGCCGTCACAATCATCGAGGTTGCCATCTTCAACACCAAAGCAATGAACTGTAATGATTCTCACTGCCCCTACCTTAGAAGCAATGGTAAATCAGCAAGCCCGTTGTTAATTTTCGTTTAGCTGGATTTCAGCAGTCCAAAAATCTATCAGATTCCATTCAGGAATACTACAGTTTGGAACAAGATTCTGAGATCCCCCTGGTCTGTTAAGGGTTAATATCCCATGTAATGTAGTGGCACATTCTGTCTTCTTCGTGGAAAAATATTAATAGGGCCATTTCATTTATGAGAGTAAAAAATTAACTTTCACAGGAAAAGCGATAATTGAAACGGAAACAAATGGTCTCCATGCGACAACTTTTCTTTTTCAGGTACAAGAATTATTGGTTCAAAACAATAATGTTTGGATTATTAATTGTAGATGTAAGTTACGCCAGTGCCTAATAATACTCAGGTAGTTGGTTAGTTGCTTGGGGTTTCTGCCCCAGGCTTAGATGGGATACCATGTGTAAGACTAGCAGAAAGTGGCAATGCTTTTTCGCACATAAAAGGGGGTTTGGTGATAGCAATTTTCAAAACAATACTGTACAACCTGTGACCCGTTGGGTCATCATTACGATCTTCTCTGCTTTCGTAAAAAATAGGTGTTAATTATTTCGGATGGACCGTAAGGGTCACCCTCACCCACTTCTTTGCTTATCAAAGGAAGATACAACACTCTGCCTGTATGCCAGGGGAAATCTATGTATGTTGCGTATACCAGTTCTATGTATTTCCCGTATCACCTTTGAATTTAACGTGCAAGTTCATGGAGCCGAAATCAGTTATCTTCCGTATCACGGCTACAGCCGAATTAGATCTTCAACGCTCGAATTTCTTCCTATCTTAAAGCGCAGAATCCGTGTGCAAACACAAAAATGAATAAGCAATTAATTAAAGTTCACATACTTTCTGTATTAATAGATTTAGAGTATCCCTATTGTATATATAATAGCCTATATTTTAATTCTGCTTCTCCCTCCGTTAGTTAATTAGTTACTTAGTACGACCGTGACGTTTTAATCAGTAATAGATAGAGGATAATTAGGGCTTCATTGAGGTAGCCTTATATGACCTGGAAAGGAATCTATAGGAGGAGGAATCAAGTTCAAATTTAAGCTGCAAACAAGGAGCTTCAAAAGAGGAGAAGGGAGCCCTGCGGCCCATGCACAGATTCGCCTGCAAGTTAAACAGCTGTGAGACGGGTTCATGAATCTCATTAGTGCAAGTGACAGGGGAGCAGTGAGTTTCACGGGAGAGCAGCAGACAAACCGAGTTGCTGATATGCGATTGGTGCCCACGCGACTGGCTGCAGCCATAAGCGACTCTTTGCTGATACGCGATTGGTGCATATGCGACGTACTGGGTGACAGCCATTGGCGGCTCTTGAGCTTCACGGGCAAGGCGCTCCTGGTTCCCTCCTCTCTATAGAAGCTCCTTAGCTGCAACTGCTTCCATGTCTTAGGTAGTAGATCCACTGCCTGACTTGGAACATTTTTTCACCCATTGTATGCGTGATACGGGGTGAGGGCAGAAAAAATACACATCGGTCTTTATAGTAGATTGAAGCTTATTTTCTTGGTAGGCTACTACTTGCATTTTAAGCATTTAAAACAACCCATGGAACAACGTACGCTGATTTAATGGAAGATCAAGCTAAGAGGCCTATACTTACTCCTAGCTAACAGGTATGAGAACATTTTGCAGTAAAACCCTACCGCAAGTAAGAACAATATGAAGCTTTATTATGAAATTATGATCGTCATTTTTGACGGATGGGTAGCGGGTACTCTGGTAATAAGTTAAATCTTTAGTAAAAGGGCGGCTACAAATCAATTGCTAGGAATATATTTAGACCTAACGAGATTCTTCACGCGACATAACTATATAAATGTAGGCACTAAGGCACCATGATAAGAAGACATCGAATTAAACGAATAATCGCAACTTGATTTAGGTTTTCCACTGCCCCATCTCATACAAAAATTTAGCATTAAAACGATGTTAACAACTCTGTTAGATCACCAGAAAGCAGGTGAGAAACAATGCTACAGTTAGTTAACAGCAAGTGTGTGTTATTTTACTGTAACGGTCAATTTGATATTGTATTTTTCTCGGAGAAACAACAACAACAAAACTTTACTACTAGGTATATTGTTAAATGGGGTAAAGTGAGGCATGCAGAGCAGATTCGAAAGCCGTGTATGATAACGATACTTATTTCCATACACACACACACACACACACATCCTGATAAAATTCTACCTCAGGTTATTGATATCTCTAGTTGAATTAAAATTTTTATGTCGCTGCTTTCAGTAGCGTGTATTCAGATAATGACATATTGATGCCAAACTTTCATGTTCATTATCTGTTAAGATCCGGCAATCTATTTAATTTGTAAGAACGCAACCTCAGCCAATTAGGGATTTACCTGTATATGGTTATGACTACCAATGGACGTAGTGATGCATAACTGGAGAAAAAATACAATAAGATGCCAAGTGTGGCATGATGAAAATATTTGTCGGGGTATAAAAAAATTGGAGAGTATTACGAGACATTAATGCTGTTCGTTATACTATGCATTATATATTATATTGCATTATGTTAGTATTCGTCGTATAGAAAGGCACTGCCACTACCTTGCCAGAATATGTCATTCAGGGTAAGCATGGCCTGCACTACCCGACACGTGCTTGAATTTATTTTAATTCTGACCTCTTTTATTCTTGTGCCAGAGGCAGAGAGGCCGTAGGAGCCCACCTCTGCTTATCGTAGCATAACCACTGCTGGAGAAGTGATCTGTTCTATATATATAGTCGGACTGGTTATTGCACTATATCACTAAACAGTTTGAATTTCGCAGAACGGTGGTTGTTCCCAGTGATGCTGTCATGCGCCCTAACGGCTATGGCTGCTTCAGGCTTCCTCGCCTCTTGCACTTATACGGTAAGTGTTTCCATTTATATTTTGGAGAGCCTCTAGTTTAACATGTTCAAATTTACTTATGATTCTTAAAATCCTTTTATGTTTTGCGTCGATAGGTCTCACTAGGTAAAAATTTAAGTCTCTTCATCTGATTGAAATAAGCATACACCTTGTGTCTGGTGTCTTCCGTAATGTATCAGGTTACAGTAAGCCTTCATTTGCCTAGTGTTATTTTTAGTTGCATATTCTCTTTTTGTGAGGAAAACCTTAGCTTAGATCCAGTATGTAATATATTTGTAATATCATTGACTTGCATGAGATGACATAGAAGCACCGCAAGAGAAGAAACTGGAAATAAGAAGATATCGAGGGCTTAGAGCCAGAAGTGGCTATGTCCATTCTTGGTGAAATCGGCTTCTCCTCACCAAAATGGTGCCAGTGAGGCATATTTGTAGTGGCATGGTTGTCTATGCCATATGTCTTTATTAAGAAGAGATTTGGCATGAAAATATACGGCATAGACACCCGTGACGCTAAAAATATGCCTCACGGGCACCCACTTTGTGAATGGAACCCGATTTCGCCAAAAATGGACATAGCCACTTCTGGCTCTAAGCATTCAGCTGTAAGTTTTGCACGGTTTCCTCAGACGAGATTGTATATTTTTGTACTTTTTCCACGAAATTATTGCAGTCTTTATAAAATATTATCTTCAGTAGATAGATTGTTCAATTGTATGTGATGGCGTACAATGATAGTTAAACGCTCAGTCATTGCATGATTACACTAAATTAAAAAAGTATTGCATAATTTACTTCAACGAGCTGGTGCTCCAACTGCTGCTACATAACCTCCCCCTCCCGAAAAAATCAACCCATTTGAATTCAATATAAGAGGAATCAGCACAGGAGAGATGAACACCAGAGAGAAGAATGCCAGAAAGGCGAACACGGTCAAGATGAAAACAAAAGACATAAACACCAGAGAGGGGAACACCAAAGAAGTAAACTCAGCTCAGAGATGAACTCCAGAGAGACCAACACCAAAGAGATGAACACCAGAGAGATCAACACAACAAGAGAAATTGGAGAGCCGCTTGTGTCCCACGATACAACAATTACAAGAGGATAGAAAGTCAGTGTGTACTTGTTAGGTGCCTGGTCATGTTGACGTCGCGGGCAATGAGCTCGCCGACGAGGAGTCGAGGCAGGTGGCCCTGTCGGATTTGCCCGCGGCAAGCCGGGCAGTCCTCTGCCGAGACTAGTACCCACTAATCAAGCGAAACCTGCGTGAGCTATGGCAATCCCAATGGCTAGAGCTGAGAAATAATAAACTACGAACAGTTAAAGAAACCGTCCGACAGTGGCACTCGTCAAATAGCGACTATCGCCGAATGGACGTCGCACTGTGCCGCCTACGTATTGGGCACACGAGACTCACTCACTACTATCTGCGGATGAGGCGTCCGCAACCCTACTGAGATGACTGCTTCGTACCTCTCACTGTCTTGCATTTAATGGACGAGTGTCCCACTTTCTCCGACGAGCGGAGGGAATACTATCCGAACCTGCATGGTCGGGATGTTGACTCCATCCTCCAAGGAATGCTCTCTCAGGGAGCCCGCGGCCAAATTAATTGAAATGCCCACAAGACTTTTCTTACCAGATGTAACCTCTATCACAAATTGTGATGAATCCATTACGATAAATGCTATCGTCATCTATAACTTTGCCCGTTTCTCTGAGAATTACAAATACTATATGTAAAATTAGTAATGATAATATTCTCCTCACTACTTCATAATATATAAAATGAGACAAATTCCGCGCCCTAGCAGCGCACGAGCCTGTGGCTAAAACACAGGAATATTTCGGCGCGATCTAGGCAGTGTGCCACTGAAGCGCTAGTCAAAGTTTCTACTACTACTTGTGTCCCACTCACTGAGACCCGTAATTTTTTTTACTTGGAGTACATGTCTGTTTTGTTCAAATTAATGTTTCTTTCGTGGAGTACGTATAGGTTGGGCTACCTATAACCAGCAAATTATTTTTGATGGTTTCTTATGTGTTTTTTTCTGTGTTACGTTTGGAGAAATATATTTTACAAAATTTATATACATTACCTGTAAGTCACTCTACGAATGTCTCAAAATATTGCATTTTCAATTATTTCTAGTAGTTTACTTCTGGGTTACAAAATTGGAAGTAGTACTTTCAATAGCTAAGTAAACATCACTAAAGAGGTGGACTATATGCAAAATACGTAATTTAATTACCTTTAAGTATTATCTCCAGGTAACGGTATGTAGGTCATTTCAATATGACATTTCAGATTCCGCTGCGTAAAAAATTGAATTGTCTTCTCAAATATCATCGAATTCTCTAAATAACAGACTTAATTGATGCTGCACACCCTATTCTGCTGTATGTAAGTTTCCAAGATACCCCAGAATTTCTGATGTAAGTTTGCCTAGTCTACGATTGTTTGTCTGGCATTGCACATTGTAAGAAGAAACAATTTATTAATTTTCAGCAGGCTGCAAGTTACTTTCATTCGTACCAGACAGTTACTGCGAAAGCTTCCATTACTGAATGATTCTGCAACCAGTTGTAAAGTGGTGTCGGCAAGTTTTTGTCATGTTCCATGGTATGTACAGTACGAATAATGGTACCTACTAGGCAGCAATTGTGGGAATTTCTATTAATATTAACTTTGCCTGCAGTGTCAGCAATGGGGCAAACTATTTCGTATCGTTTTCCACTACTCATCATTTACGTACAGTAATACCAGATAACTGTTGGGGATACTTCCATTAGTTGACATAGATTTTACTCGCAGCAAAGGTGCAAGCAACTATAATTTTCCATGGCGTGTGCCTCACGTATTTTTCTACTAAACAGTTGTGAAAACTTCCATTTATTGATTTCGTCTTCACTGTCAGCAGTGGTACAAACAGCTATACTTATCCATTTTGTTTATATTACAGATATTAGAAAGAGGCAACTGTGAAAACTTCCATTTATTGATTTCATCTGAAGTTGAGCCTGCAGGTAGGTAGTGTGAATAACTTTGTTTCATTTTCAGCTGCGCATAGGCTACTTATATTGCTACCGAATAGCTGTTGGGTTTACATCCCTTGGTTTCATCTTTTGCGGCACGGGGGCCATCATCTACGAGTGGAGCTTATGGACCATCATCCCACTTTTCTATGAGGCAGTTTGGCTTCTCGGTAGTGTCATAATGATCACCAACTGCATCGACTTTATGGTACGTCATTGTTGTATTTATCTTGGTGGGCTCAACCTATCCGAAGTTCGCTAGGAAAATACCTTCCCTGACATAGGTACTGATTCTATTAGTATGGTAGCTAACAAAACTAGTGGGCTTGAAGAGATTCTGAAGTATATAGAAAATATTACAAAGTTTCAACCGAAAACAAGCTATAACGCTTAGCTTTTCTTCGTCGATGGACATTAGTACAGAATATGTGGTAGACTATGTCAGAAGTATCGTGCATACCAAAGAATATCATTCTTTCAAATCAATTTGTTTAAAATAAAAATTCAGAGGAAGAAGCATGACCATTTAGGCTGAAAGATTGCTCATGAATATAAATTGATTATAAAAGTTCCAAGTTAAATTGGTGACAAGGCGATAAAATTCTTAAGTCCTGATTAGCTATTTCATGACCAGTATCAAGGATATGATGAAAAATTTGATATTGATGTCGATTTACATAATATTGAACGAAATGTAACAGTTTGATCATTTTTCAAATGCAGAGACAAACTGCCTCTTTTGCTTGCTCCTTCTGTCGTTTGTAAGTATTAATGTAGACAGTGTTTTACTTCCTATGTAGGAGAAACGAAGAAGTAAATGAGGGTTAGAATGTTTCAGCATTAAGGTGTTTCTTTCAAAACTGGACAATGAACCATCAACATCAATAGCAAAATTGTTGATCACATCCTTGATACTGGCCATCAAATAGCTAATGAGCACTCTAGAATTTTTTACAATTTTATGGTCTTGTCAGCAATTTGACTTGAAACTTTTAAAATCAATTTTTATTCATGATTAATCCCCGACCTTCTTCCTCTGAACTTTTTATTTCAAACTGATAGGTTTGAAAGAATAATTTTTTTTGATATGAAGGATACTTCTGAGATAGTCTCTGTTGCACGAAATTTCAAAATATCTTAATCGTTTCCTGAAGATGATTCAACATGAACCGGAAGCTTGATATCACATGAACAAACTACCTGTAATATAATGAAAATGTCATTATTTGCTGCTCCTGTCATATTGGTTATTATAGAATATTACTCATTTCACTATACAAAGCTTTCGGTGAGTCACCATATCCAAGAAACTGAAGTTTGAAGTAAGTCTCTGTGTTCTGAACAATCAGAATGTTATTTGTTTCTCATCATGTGGCTCTTGGTGAGTCATCAGTTTCAAGAAATGTTTGAAGACCCTGTCCTATTTCTTCAGCAATTCTGCTCTTGAAAAAAACTGTGCCTTGCACTTGCCTTTTAAGCACCATTTTACATTCCACAGGGGCCATCGCAACCAATTTGACTTCAGCAAAGTATTTGTAACCCCATTCTGTGCTGCCAGATTTCAGTGTACAACCAACCATTAGCCACTCTGCTATTACAAACCCACAAATCTTCATAATAATTTAACGAGCAGTGCAATTGAGCACTCCTATTTTCATTAGAAACCTATAGACACTAACTACATATAGTCGAAATAGACCACGGTAAAACTATAGCGTCTCAACACTAAGGTACACCCAGGTCTCATCTTTTCATGAAATCATTTTTTTTTTCAGAAATTTAGAACTCGAAAAATAGGTGTTCAATTCAAAATGAAATAGATTACTTCTGCAAACAATAAGCTACTGTAGTTCTGCTCGTATCTTTTCTAGTGAAAACGTCGTTTATGCTGGGTTTGAAAAAAATTGTTGGAAATGAGAAACTAATGTAATTGAGTAAAATGAACCACATTTTTGCACATCCTTGTAATCAAACTAGAAGGCCAGTTGAATTACGTCCTATGTTCATTAAAGTAAATGCGTTTTGTAGATCCCATCAACATAGTACAGTACATTCTTCTTAATAGCACCACCGAAATAAATGACCAGCTTCATTATGTGCTATACTATTCAGCCAATACAGTTTTTCATGGTCATTAATTTACTGATAATCAAGGCTTAAAACATTTAGAATGAAATAATTTTAAATGAGTTAAATCTTGAACATTTGGAGGCATTTATGATGTCAAATGTATCATTATATGCTTAAATTTGGAAATTTCTAAAATGTTGCTCTCATTACCAATAGGTGGCGTTAGCCTAGTCCTATTTCAGAACTTCATTCAAACTTCGAATAAAGAACTGCATGCTTAGTTGGTGCCCCTAAGTAATTTTTACTTGCTAATTTACAAGATTAAAATTTGGTATCCGAGAAGTGTGCTTCTTGGCAGTATTTTATGATCGGTCAGTGAAAGTGGCCACATCTGCTGGTATCGATGTGGACGTATCAAGCGAAATCGACTGTATTACGTACGGAATAGAGACATAAACCAAGTTGCAGACAATAACATTATTCAGGGCTGCCTTAAACTTAACCCCAAATATCAGCTTCCAGGGTGGCCTGGAAATTATGTCAAAAGATGAAGACAAACAAATAATTATTTTTCTATGTCAGCAGAAAGCACCTGCAACGTCAGAGAGAGTCCCTACATGCTCAGTCGAAGAGTCAGGCAATGGATGGGTCACCAGTCTCGACCCAGCCCACCGATGTTCCCAGTCCAAGCAAGAGGATCCTTCGCTGGCCCAGAATAAGAAGAGTTCCCCACATCCTCCAGCCGGATCTCCTTCCCCCAATTTCACACCTTCTTAGCCCATACGTGAGATTTCTGCACTGAATCCGTAGAGTTCATATCCTCGAACTGGATCACCTGAGCCATATTCCCTACCGTCGTACCCCATTGTTATATAGTCCGCAGCTGCACCCTCCTCCCAAAAGAACCTCCTGACCTTTATCCTATACCGTCTTACCCAAATTTACTGCCTTGCATGACCGTTCAGTGCAATGGCCATATCTTGCATTAATTAAAAGCGATTTCATTTAAAATGTGTAACATTTAGTACCGTGCATCATCAATCAATGACTGCAGAATGCAATTGCTTCAACGAACACCCCCATTTCTTTTACTGTATATCCTTTGTGACTCTGTTTTTTGCAATATATTTTCTTTTCTCGTATTTGACCTTGTATTAAATTTGCGTATTATGAACTCGGAAAAAATTTTCGTACTGGAATGGAAGTAGAATCTAGAATCAATGCTAGTACTTAAACCATGATTACATAACTTCAGTTTTCTACGCATCCCTGATGGAAACAACTTGAATACGACGGACCCTCTGTCATCAAAATGACATCAACTTAATCTTAATCTATTTAGATTTGCCTTGGACGAGTGTTTTCGGCTATATTAATTTTCTGTTATAGCTATCGTCGATAAAAAGTGACAATATGGAGGGAAACGATGCTACTATTATTTAGTGTATTTATTTTAAAAATAATATCATAGGTCATTAATTTTTTTCATGTTAAGTAAGTTATTAATCGTATCTCCAAACAACAAACGCTACAAAGTATTATCAGAGACCCTTCAAACAACAGGATCCAGTTGCATGTGGGCCTGTGCATGAACCGACAAGGGGCGAATAGAGTCATAATTTTTTACCCCAAAAGGTAAACACCGACTTGAAGATGCTTTAAGGCTTCTGATACCTTCGTGGCTTCGATTAGAAAAATATCGTGAAGCCACGGCCCCCTGCACTGTCAGCAGAAAAATTTCCTCATATATCTGATAGTTCAAATCGGGACAAAAGAACCAAACATGCAATGAGCCAACTTACAAACTGTGTATTATGTGGTGTGTGTCATTTATGTTAGGACGAACTGTTACAAGTACGTTCAGTGAGTGGTTTGAACTTTGCGAGGGAAGACTGATAACATAGAAGTGTTATTACTATATGTTGTGAGTGTCAATGTCCATTTTCAGTCGAGAGTAGCTCACGCACAATAAAATGCATTTTAGCTGTTCCATGGCCCTACTTTGGTTCTGAGAATTAACTAACTCGATTTATACATATATTCTTAAGTCAAAGTTAGATTTGTCCTAGTTGGCAAGAGACGAAGACGAGAGCTTTGTCTCTTTGAACAAATTTCAGGCTTACGTGGGTTCGAACTGCATAAAAAATAATAATAAGTTATTAAATATATGGAATTGTGGGCAATTTCGGGCTGATGAACTTGTGTCTCTTTAAAAAGTTACTTGAGTGTCGTACTTTTGGTTCTTGATGCCAGTAAATATGGCTTAAAATAGGTGATAACAGAGTGGAAAATGCTATGTAGAACTCATAATACCTGTTCAAAACACCAGAAAGGACTACCTCGATGCAAGAAAATTCTACCCAGAATACAAAAGTTTCACTCCTCATTCTAGAAGAAAGCGTAAACCTAGATTTCAAAGGCACTCACTACGATTCCAATGGGGTATACGCTAGTCCCAAAGAGTTCTAATCTATTACTCCATCCCGAAATGTCTAGCTCGGTCCTAAATGGCTCTACCTCAATGGCAGAGAGCCCTGGCCATCGGCGTGGAAAAATCTAGTCAACTCCTTGAGTGCTGCCAAAAGACTCAATTTACAGGCCTAGTGTCGACAATTACTTAGGTGTTACGAGAACCAAATAGAGAAAAAACGGAAGCGGAAAATATTCTTTTAATGGGCAAAAATATTGTATGATTTCGGGACAAATAATTCAAATTTACTTCATGGTTTTCCTTAACTGCCTGACTTAGATGCGGCCTGACGTTTCGAGGGTTGGAACATTGCCCTTCATACATTTCACCTTCACCTCTGAATGACATGGCGCAACTCCTATCGCAAAAGATCGTGCCCCCATCGGACAGGTTACTGCCCTGATCTTTGAAAGTTTTGCCCTGATTGCAAAGGGCGCTAAATTTTTACCTTCAGGAATTCATTTCATCGATCAACGCTCTTCTCGTGCACATTCTGCTTGCAACAGAAGTTCACTGTGCTTAAGAGCTTTTGATAATGATAACCGCGGGTGAATATTGGACGAAACTCAATGCTATTGTACAGTGATACCCCTAAGCTGTAGGAAAAGCTCTTTCTCCCTCTCGAGAGGAATATCTGCTTGGAATCTGGTCAGTCAATGAAATGACGCTAGAGACATACGAAACGATTTGTATTCCACTGAAAATTAGAAATGCTTTAACTGACGTTACTGCAAGAAATCGTTGGAGCCAGGTGCGGTTCTCTGATAGCATTTCTTGTTTCTCGTCCCCTCCACCCCAAGTACGGTTCTTTTTGAGGCTTTCGAGGGGTTGTGTTCCATTCATGGTATTTTTTTTATGGTCGGCGACCCCGCATCTTTTTAAGGTAATTTTTTAATGACCCTATTTGGTTCTTTAGCGAAACCGCAAGATCACAAGTTTTCATATTTTTTTTTTAAGTAATCATAAAATATTTTTAGCAAAATCAGAGCGCAGCTGGTGACTAACAAATTTAAGCTCGAAGATTATCGTAGGGCATCTGGCTGCAGGTAATAAAATGCGGTTGGCTGGATCAGGTTCGCTAGCAAGTAAAAAGGCAGGAGAGGGCCTCCTCCAGATCTGCCAATCATTGCTTGAACCATTTATGTTAGGGAACATAAAGCTGGGAATGTGACCAAGAAAGAACTATTTAGTAGAAGTTCTATTGACTGTGGGTGGCAAGGCTAAATTATATGTTATTATAAGGGTATCTCAATTCACAATAATTTTCTGCGACAATCCAGTAATCAATGAAATGTTGTTGCTGTAATCCACACATACGATTACCTCTGGATCGCCACTCATGCCATAATCGTGGAAGATTATCGTTGTGCTTCAATACTTAAGAATAATGGCATACTTTCTCATGAAGAAATATGACTCGGTTTCTCTACATCTTTGGGTTAAATTTCCTCAATTAAATACCCATGACATCATATAGAGAAGATAAGTTTGCATGCGCTATATCATATGAGCTTATGAAGCTTACACGGTATGTTGAAGATCTTGCGTGATTATTTGCCTTCGCTTTCGTCCCACCGAATTTCACTAACATCCACGATACTTATCGTTGCTCGTCGACATTACTATGGTTACACACAGTTGCACCAGAAGAAAAAAGTCATACACAACCGGCGTAACAAAAAAAATCGCTTATGTTTGTATTCGCTGTTCAAACGGGGAGAGTTAGAGAGAACTGATATAGAATTTACAACAGCGCTTGTTCGTCGTTCACGCAAGCGGCCAATATTCTATTAGCAGTGTACCTTGGCGTCTAAAATAACGCGGCGAACTATTTGTGATGATGCTTCCTAATAATTATAGATCACAATTTTGTTAGGTTCTATTTTGCTTATGTAAGATGCACTGGAATTTCCATCTTGAACAAACATAAGAATTTTGCATTCTAGGCCTAAATTCTGCTGATCAACGTAAACGTTCCTTTTTTTCATCCCCTGATAAAAAAAAACAATTCTGCTCTAGCTCGCAGTCGAGCATCGCTAGATTCTACATGACATCATATAAGTCTGAGTTTTTTCCTCTTGCAAGCGTAAAGCTGTTCTGTTGAAAGAAAAAAATTGAAAATATACATATATATATATTTGCTGCCGAAAAATCTGCCAGTTCATTACCCGCCTGCTGACCGCTGAAGAATATCGTACAATTTATCCGCTCATCACGCACTTAATTTTTGAGCTTGAATTCAGATCAGCAGATGCTTTAGCGTGAGAAAATTCAGAAAACAGTAGAAGTCACGATGCATGAGAGTGCTGAAAGAAGATGTGCTTTATGTATCTTCTTTGATCAGATTTCTTTGTTAGAAACAAGAAGTGCAGTCAAATATAATATTACCATTCGCTTGCCATCATCTACAACTTGGTCTATTTTCCACCCATTCGTTGCCAAAGATGCACGACAGGATGGCCACAGTCTCCAATCTAGTCTAATTATCACTATTTTCTTTACCTTAGCAAAAAAAAATGGATAGCTAGATAAATGAACAAACAACTGAATAAAGACGCATCGGTCTTTATTATTAGTGCCCGGATTTATTGAGCTTAAGATATTGTAGTTATAGC
The DNA here is from genome assembly GCA_001587735.2 of Parhyale hawaiensis. NCBI lineage: Eukaryota > Metazoa > Arthropoda > Malacostraca > Amphipoda > Hyalidae > Parhyale > Parhyale hawaiensis. Next base: position 17,050,161 of record LQNS02278170.1, on the reverse strand, counting down.
TCCTAAAAATTGCTCATATTGCCCCTAAAAATTGTTCTTATTGCACCTAAAAATTGCTCTTATTGCACCTAAAAATTGCTCACATTGCACCAAAAATTTGCTCTTACTGCAAATAAAAATTGCTCCTATTGCACCTAAGCGATAGGAGTGGAAGAAATAGGAAGTAAAAAAAGGTAAATTCAGCAAAAAATTGAAAGGATAAAATAAAAATCGGAAAGCAAACGGGAATAGCATGTCGATGGATCAACGGACACCTTCTTCAGTTTCAAATACCAACTAGAGCACTCTGAGAGCGCATACCTCCGCCAAGTGAGCCAACGGTAGCAAAAATTCAAATTGGCTCTGAAACCATAATTTTCTTTGCATAAACTCCAAAATCTATTCATTTGTGCCTTTTTATATTAATAACAGCTTGTTCAATTTTTTTGAAGATCCGTTCATAACTTTTTGAGTTATACTGTTAACAAACGTTATTACAAATATGAGTCAAACATACAAACGAACTAACCGATCTGCTCCAAAAACTGATCATTTATGTCGTTTATTATTACGAACAATTCTTATAAATTTCATAAAGATCCATTCATTATTTTTTGAGTAATTGTGCTAACAAGCATAAAATTAAAAACAGTGACAAACGAACAAACGGACCATTACCAAAATTTGATCATCTACTCTTTGTTATATACCTAACAACTCATGTCAATTTCATCCAAATCCATCCATAACTTTTTGAATTATGGCATCGAGAAAATGACGCAGACAAACAAACAAACAAACGGATGGACATATCTTCACCAATAGTTAATCATCTGTTCCTCCTAACATACCTAACAATCCCTGTAAATTTCATCCAAATCGGTTCATAACTTTTTGAGT
>LQNS02278170.1:17029319-17042658 GCA_001587735.2 Parhyale hawaiensis | reverse complement strand
GCAGACAAACAAACAAACAAACGGATGGACATATCTTCACTAAAAGTTAATCATCTGTTCCTCTTAACATACCTAACAATCCCTGTAAATTTCATCCAAATCGGTTCATAACTTTTTGAGTTATCCTGGTGACAGACAAACAGCAAGACAACAGACAAACACGACGAAAACATAACCTCCTTGGCGGAGGTAACAATCTTCACACCCCATATCTAGTTTTCTGCAAATATTTGGCTGATAAGAAACATTTGGCAGTCTAAGAAAAAATAGCTGCCTAGGTTTTTCCTCGGTTGCGCTCATGAATAATCCATCCTAATAAAGTAAAGCATCTTAATGCCTGGTGGCACCTTTACCTCATTTTTCAGCGCCTGAGGAAAGCACAACGACGAAGTTCACCATACTAATGGGTCTACACTTAACTGAATGAAATTAATTTATTTTCTGTGGTCTATACACTATTTATAGAGGTTTATTACTAGAACCCGGATTTTTAGCATTTATTCGATTATTGTTATTATGTACGATATAAATGCAAATAAAAATTTGCATTTATCGCAAAATATGCTACTCTACTATGAACGGTATATTGATCAGACACAAAGCCAAAAAGTAGTCATTATGCAATAAATGGCTTTAAGAACTGCACTGAGTAGTAAGTATTTGTACCATTGAGCATAAAATTACTTAATTATTAGGATACGCTGAATGTACAATTAATATAAAGTTAAGTTTGCCGTGTTTCAATTTTATTTAAATTTCCTATGATAGAAATCGTAAGGAACGTAAGGTCACGACTTTACCAGTTACACAAGTGCTGGCAGTGGACGAGTGCACTGATACGACGGTCGACGGGATAGCAAATGACGACAGCAATAAAAGGCGCACTTGAATTAAACAAAGAATCTGACATTTTTCTGTTAAATTCCACTCAATTAGAACACACTAATAGTACAACAATAACGCAGTTCATTGCATTATCTTCATCGCTTCTTTGGCCAGAATCCATTAAGTATAACAACATATTACTGCTGGTGACAGACATTGCAACACAAATTCAGAAAGCTGCTTCTCTACATATTCTGTACCCCATAATGCTGCTCCTTACTTGCCTCGCACACGGCTTGTATAGAGTTGCAAAAGAGGTACGGACGCACTTTCCGGACGTTGATATAGTAATATCAAACGGGGAAAAAGTTTTCCTGAAGGCCCCAAGTGGACGCGAAATCTTCAAAGAGAAGGCTCCTGATGTGCTCCTTCTCCCATAGCGTATTGTAACGAGATGGGGTGCATGGATAACCGCAGCATTATATTATGCTAGACATTTTACAGTCGTGAAGGTAGGACAAATATGCATTATGCATTCAGCTCATGTTATCTACATATGATATCTGTAAAACACTGTACTTATGACACATAATGGCAGCATGAATTATTTTCTATTTCTAGCAAAACAATAAATTATTTCGTAAGCTCCTAGAACTGTCCAGCGCTGGAGTGATCTGGGAACCGAGCATTTACATAGTCAGGTTCCTATTATAATACAGCATTCTATATACTGGGGTCTCCTATGGGATTTAAGTCTTCAGTCTTGTTATTATTTTTATTTAACGGGTATTTAAGATATGAGCTCCACCGAGCTTATGCAGGGGCAGGAGAGTTCTTTTAGTAAATAACCTGTCCTAACCTGACGTAACCCTGACCCTGACGTGAGGTAACCTATAGGGTTACGTTACGTTAGTTGTTAAATACAAATAAAATGGTTTTATGTCATTCTCATAAATACCTAAAAATCAGCACTATATAAAAAAGCTCTCAGCTACAGTATATAACTCCCTGTTCATGCAATATGTGCATTGGTTGAGTGAAAAGAAAAAATGTTTTCCAATTAAAATAATAACTTCCTCTCAGTTTTCTACAGCTACAAATTAAAGAAAGCTGCTGAATTTTAGCCAAAACTTGCAAAATTTTACGGGCTATTTTGCTACTAATAAGAACTATTTTGCTAAGAATAAAAACTATTTTGCTATGATACCTGTAATAAAAAACTACTTTCTTCAAGTGCTTTATTGACTAGATTTTTAGAGCTATTTGACCCCCTTTTTGGACTAGAAATCCGGGCTCTGTTTATTACATCAGATAACTTCTGAAGGAAAGACTTTACTTACCCGAAAGTTTGCCCTAATGGATCCATGGTTAGTTGAAGGAAATTGCACTGCTTAAAATCTACTGTTTGTAGAGGGTAAGGTCTACTCTGTAACAGGACGTGTACAGCTAGATTCCTGACTCTGATAGCGGAGGCCATTACATTTTAGTAACCCAACACTTTCCGTAGGACAAATTTATGAAAATTGTTTTTCTCATGTAATGGAAGTGATTATAAGTTTTTATTTTGAAAAAATAAAGTTATTTCAAAACACTGTTATGCTCTGAAATATCAATTAATTTAGCCGCACTTAAGATGTATTTAACATGAAGCCAAGTTACTACAGTTTTAGACTTTACAAAATGAATTACAGTTACACCTTTGTCGTCAATAAAGAAATATTCACACAAATCAAAAGACCCAGAATGGATGGACATTCTCATTTAGCTCGCAAAAAAGTTGGTATTTCCGACACGTCAGTTGGAACTTTTATCACAGAAGCAGTTTTCAATGAATGGCTGCTGTTTTCATCTTCAGTCATACCTTGAGTGTAGTGGTGGTGAACAGCTCAGAGACATTTAGGTGCAGCCAAGCAAACGCAAACTACAGTACACCTCTTCATCTACTGACAACGATCAGGTGCTGAGGGAAGTACTTGACGAAGTCCAGACCCTATACCAGGAGAATGTGCTTCTCTTGGAAGATGACGTACAGATTCAGTCAACTGTGGCAATTTCTGTTGGGGTGCAGAGTGGAATGGCGAGTACAGCCCAGATTGAAGAGCCACTAAGTTCTATGCTGTGCATATTGGGGTCATAGTTAATTGTATTAAACAGCAGTGCTCAACTGTTTGTAGTGCTTCATTGTATCAAATCAAATGACTATGATTGCTCAAAACTGTACACTTCGGCTCATTGTACACCTAATACATATACAACATTGTCATATGATGAACATTCTGAAGTATTAATATTCCGTACTTCCTGTATTGTTCCAGCTGATGGTGACGACCGAAGAGCCAAAGTCGTCAGTTTTCAATAAAAATGCTAATTATCTCCGTCAAGGAGGTTATGCTTACGTCGGGTTTGTCCTTCTGTCTATCTCTCATTCTGTCTGTCACCAAGATGATTAAAAAACTTATGGACGGATTTTTACAAAACTTATATGGATTGTTAGGTATGTTAGAAGGAACAGATGATTACCTTTTGGTGAAGATCTGCCCATCCGTTTGTTTGGCTGTTAGTGCCATAACTTAAAAAGTAAGGGACAGATTTTCATGAAATTTACATGAGTAGCTGGGTTTATTACAGAGAGTAAATGATCAAATTCTAGTGATGATCAGTTTATGTATTCGTTCGTTTATTTGTCGCTATGTTTGATTTTATGTTTGTTAGCGCAATAACTAAAAAAATTATGAAATTTTCAGGAATTGTTAGTAATGTTGAAAGAAATGATTGAATAAGTTTTGGTGATGATCGGTTATTCCGTGTGTGTGTTTGACTAATGTTTGTTAAAATGTTTGTTAGCGCAATAACTAAAAAATGACAGATCGATCTCTATGAAATTTTCAGGGATTGTAACTAATGTTAAAAGATATATTTGATTAAATTTTGGTGGTGATCGCTACGTCTGCTTGTGTATTTGACTAGTATTTGTTAAAATGTTTGTTAGCTCAATAACTAAAAAACTATGGATGAATCTTTATGAAGTTTGCAGGAATTGTTAGCCATTTTTTAAAATACATTATTAATTAAATTTTAGTGGTGATCGATTTATTCATTTGTGTGTTTGACTTATGTTCTTTAAAATGTTTGTTAGCAGCATTACTCAAAAAGTTATGAACGGATCTCCAAGAAAATTACAGACACAGTTGAAATTATAGAAAGGCACAAGTGATCAGAATTTAGTGTTGTTAGAAAGAAAATCATGGCTTCAGAGAAGATTTGAATTTTTCGTTACCGCTGCCTTGCTTGGCGGAGGTATGGACTCTCAGAGTGGCACAGCGAGGAAGAGTTATGCCAGTCTAATTAGCTGTAGCTTACTTGGGGATTCAGCCATAAGAGCTATTGGGTCACCAGGTCCGTTCGAGTTCCAGCCGTCAGGCTCAAACTGATTACGTGCCAGATTATTGAAAAATTCAATTCCACCCAGTCAGATGGAACTTTTTTCTTCTCAAGCATAATCGGATTGCGACTCAAACCAGCAACCGGATTGAAAATTAGCGAAACCAACGCTCATTCCTAATCAGAGCGTGGATGAGCAAGGATGGAAAATATCCACAATCAACGGCATTCTTGGGCGCTTTCCAACGTCTATGGTCGGGGTAATTCCAGGATTTCTAACCATAATCATGGGTGGAACGTCGTCCATAATCATCGATAATTCTTATCCATATTGGCATACATACCTAACCTTCTTCCAGCCACATTCACAAGTATAATTCTCCTCCCTTTTACAGATATATTAATCTATATCGTGTTTGTGAGGAAAAAATCACTTTAGCGTAGGACGCCGGCTTTAAAATATCATTGTTGAATATTTGTCTCTATAAGACCAATGTACATTTAAGCCATACTTGCTTGTTGGCTTACAGCTCATAATAGAAGATTGTACTATTGCTTATGCAGGAGCCTGAACCTTATTCCTCAATATAAAATATTGCCAGGGTGGTTTACTCCCTCCTGTCCTCCCAATTGTCTTCGAAACAGATATGGCCGATTGGTTGAGAGGCTCATTCTGCGATAAAATATGGGGTTTAGAATTCAGAGAGCAGCTTTTGTCTTATGACTCAGTGCATACGTTTGGCACATTAAACATCAGAAGATCAGGCCACCATCGCATTTTCAATACTAGAGCACTCTGAGAGCGCATACCTCCGCCAAGTGAGGCAACGGTAGCAAAAAATTGAAATTGGTTCTGAAACCATAATTTTCTTTGTATTAACTCCAAAATCTAATCATTTGTGCTTTTTTATATTAATAACAGCTTGTTTAATTTTCTTGAAGATCCGTTCATGACTTTTTGAGTTATAGTGTTAACAAACGTTATGACAAACATAAGTCAAATATACAAACGAACAAACCGATCTGCACCAAAATTTGATCATTTATGGTTTTTTAACATTACTAACAATTCTTATAAAGATCCATTAATAATTTTTTGAGTTATTGTGCTAACAAGCATAAAATTAAAAACAGTGACAAACGAACGAACAAATAAACGGATCATTACCTACCAAAATTTGGTCATATATTTTTTGTAATATACCTAAAAACTGATGTTAATTTCATCAAAATCCATCCACAACTTTTTGAGTTATGGCATCGAGAAAAATGAGGCAGATAAACAAACAAACAAACGGATGGACATATCTTCACCAAAAGTTAATCATCTGTTCCTCCTAACATACCTAACAATCCCTGTAAATTTCTCGAAATCGGTTCATAACTTTTTGAGTTATCTTGGTGACAGACAGACAGAGAGACAAACAAACAGAGACAGACAAACACGACGAAAACATAACCTCCTTGGCGGAGGTAATAAGCATAAAACTAATTAAATTTCCAAACGAGCTGAAATATCAGCTACTCGTGACACAGTAGACAACGACGCCGGTCTACTAAACTGGCCAACAAGCTTAATGTCACAGAGGATTATTTAGTTGTACTTTTAATAACTGCGCATTTTTGTGTCAATCTGTGAACTTTTTCTCTTACACGTAGTAAACTTCTTCGCAAGAGAAACTCAACAATATTCCTGAGGAACATAATTGGCCTACGCACTTTACTCTTTCCATGCCTCATACTCTGCATGCCCAATGCATACTAGTGACGGCAGTTTGTGGTTATCCATTTTTTCATGGATGTAGAGACTTGTATTCAATGATTCAGCCACACCACGTGATCCACAACTGTTGTGCGGCACCAGCCCGTCCTTAGCTGAGCAAGGTATGTACTAGGACTCCTCCTTATCGAACCTATTGTTCTCTGTATCTGATCCTCGCGGCTCGGTTAGCCTGCTAGAATCTACTGTATATCGGTTGCGCGTTGGATCTAATCACGAACTTCATAAATTTGTAATGTATTCCAGTAAGATCTTCATCGCTGGCTGCAAGTTCCCTTGACTGTTAACTTACGGAGTTCCCATCTTCCATATAGGTAGGCTTGACCCAACGTGGGGTTTCGCAAGGAGTTCCAATAGCTGGCCTCTGCGTCTTCCGACGGCCAGCCTGGGTTATGGTAATGGTCGAAGTAAAAGCCTTCTCAAGATTGCCTTCTTGAGATCACTTCTATACCACAAGGACACCGGCTGAATAAAAAAACAAAAAGACATACTCAGACGTTCTGATGGAGGCTGAGATTACTCGTAGTGATAACGTATAGAGCAACGCAATTCTTTATTTCCATGTCTGCCTCGCCCATCCTATGTAAATAAGGAGGACTTCCCCAGAAACGTAAGTTCACCTGCCCTATTCTTAATAGATGTCATTTTTTTCTAAGTATTCTAAATAAATTAAATATTCATATTCTCAATTTCCAGAATATAACGCAAATGCATTAATTATACAAACCCACTTCTTCCGTGGATTATTCATGAAATGCTAGTAATTCATAAGCGTCCAAAGTCAACTTTATCAAATATGTGACAGCCGTAAGCATCACGTGCTGCGAAGTTATATGCTTGAAGTTCATGTATGCTTGAAAATTGATATGGCTAGCAATCCAAATACTTAACTGAAATGCTTGAAAATTTGAACGCATCGAACCTCAAGTGCTTAAAAGTTCTCAAACTCAAAAGTCGTATGCTTGGCAGTCAAATGTTTGAAAGTTTATAGGCATGCATGGAAGTTTATTTGTTTGAAAGTTTATATGCAAGAAGGTTAATATAATTTGCAGTTATACGCTCACAATTAAGTTCATACGCATGGCAGCAGTAACATGCTTGGAATTTCATATGCTTGGCAGTAACTTACGTAACAGTCTACTTGTTAAGAAGTTCATAGGTAGGGAAATTTATATGCATGTAAGTTCAAAAGTATTAAAGTTCATATGTTTGGAAGTTATATTCTTGAAAAGTTTGATCAGCTTGGAAAATTAGATAAGCTTGCTAGTTCATATTCTTCGAAGTTCATATGCTTGAAAGTCATAAGCTTAAGTGTTCAAATGCTTGGCAGTCACATGAATGAAAGTTTATAAGCTTGGAAGTTTTTATGCAAGAAGGAAATATGATTGACAGACATATGCTGGAGAGTTTATGGGCTGAAAAGTTCATATGCATGAAATTTTATATCATTGGAAGTTCATGTGGTTAGTATTTTCAATGTTTGACTGTTCGTCTACTTGAAAATTATTATACAGTATTTAGCAGCTATCTATGATTGAAAGTTGATTTACTTAGCTGTTTCTGTGCTTGGGAGCTCATGTATACTCGTATATACGCTTGATACATTCATATTTTTACTTTTTCATCGGTTATCGTTTACTGCTTATCCAGTAAAATATGCATAGATGCTTATTTCTAGGGTTGTATGTTGACAATATGCTCATAAATCATTTATCACAATTCGAGTTTGTCGAAAAATCTTTTGAACTGTCATTTTAGCTCTGACCTGCTTCTATGCAGTAGAGAAGACTGCGTTTCATTGCTGCTTCAGTAGTATATTTTGCAATACAATCGCATCATGCATATACAGTATTTTTATTTTTCTCTCGCATTCTGTAAAGTCTATGACTTTTAATTTGTCCGTTTAAACAACGCATTTGCATATATCATAGGCATATTTTGATCGTCCTCTCGTAGTGTTTCATATCTGTAATTGGCAAACCGTTGCAGTTATTCTATGTGTAATGCTAGATTGCTTTTACCCTCGGCTGTGAGTATTTATTTCAGCAACATAATCGATTTGTGCATTACGAAATGAAGCAGGATAATAGTCATAAAAATAATAGATTTGAATTTGAGGCTAGATAATTTCCCCTCAAATAGGCAGTTTCAGTAAGACGAGATAAAGATGTGTACCTTTTATAGAACTTTTATCAAGTGGTGCTGACCCAGGCGATGGCAATAAAATTATTGTCGAAACCAGATCGTCTAGCAGCCAAAATAGTTTGTTTCTATAGTTATCAACGTAATTCTTCCATTTGGAAAAACCGTTGTATTTTGAACATGCTGAAAAAAATCACTTATTCTCCGTCTTAGCATGGAAGACACACTAATAAGTGAAGCACATTAATACTAAAGTATTAATGTGCTTCGTTAACCACGTTAACTCCTGGCCAATACGCAATCTTTGTTTCACTGTAGGTCAGTGTTGGGCTTTAAATTGGGTTTGTGCACCGACAAAGGTAAAGTCAACTTAGACCACACCCTCACCTGAGAAACCCACATGCACTGGTTTGTGCTGCGGGTATAGGCCCACTGGCCCCAGACGAGCAAGTGTAGTCGCAGTCGCCCTGGGGTTACGAACTATGGCGCCAATTTGACGGAAGGAACAAATAACCCGAGACCCCCACTCCCCTCATCTCTGAGGAAAGCAATTCCGCCACAGCGCCGTGCATGCACACACAACTGCCGAGTCAGCACACCAAGATCTGCGCCTCACGGGGCATCGAACGAGCGATACAAGGTGTTAGAGCTGAGAACGGAAGCATGCAGCTACCGTGGCGTCACAACGAGAAGGCAGTAGTAGCAATTTAAACCTCGTAACAATGAAACCGGCACTTGTTAGTGGCAAACCGTTTTCATTACTAGCATCTTTTCAGCATAGATGTTGCTGCACTATACATTTTGGTGGTAGATCCATCTGGTTACTAGGTTACTAGAAAAGCTAAAAATTAAATAAGACATTGTTAGATCCGGGAAATGTATTAAAATAAGCTTTGTATCCCCCTTTTTCTTTAAATGTTACTAAAAAAAATGAATGTTTCAAACCGTAAGGCTGGTTTTTCTATAGTTTTGGCCTTATTTCATTGGCATCGGAAGTACAACCGATGACAATGCCCGTCGTATGCCATCGCCGATGGCATGTGCAGTCAGTTCATAGGACCATTTCTTCCTCATAACACCATCGCCGATGGAGAAAATGGCCATCGCCGATTGTTTGATACGATTTCCATGCATGGGAACATCGCCATCGCGGATGGATTTCGGCGATATTCCCTCTTAACATCCTAGTTTTTTTTCCGACGGCGATGGTCTACACACCAACGCCATCGTATAATCGGCGATGGCCATCGATCCAGGCTCTGTCAAGATGTCAGCAGGAGAAGGCCATCATCGTCATAGATGGAATGCACCTCAAGAAACTGCCTGTTCTCTAGTGTTATTACGTCATCACGAGAAGGCCAATAGAGACGTTTTTGCCATTGATATAGGTTTTTTTCTTGATAGCCTCAGCTGGGAGCATGTTTGCGAGAAAAAGTGTAGAATAAGTAAGAACTCTAGACAATAAAGGCAAATACCAAGGCAATTATTTTTTTCCCTGAAAAGGTGAGGCAAGTTCGGTCTTGCATTAGGTTTAAGTTAATAGGAGTAATTTCCCGAAACTAAGTGTCGATGAATTCAAACATTTATATTGTTTCACATCGGAAATAACATCTATTTAGGCAGACATGGTTAGTTAATTATTACCCGCGAAAGAAGTGAGAGAGGTGACAATGTTTTCATTATGTTTGCGTCTATATATATATATATATNTTTCTTTTACAAGCTTCACAGAAGCCTTTTCCAAAACTCTATATTTTCGTTTGACATCATCACTTGATGTTCTTAGGATTACAAAGTAACATTTTACATTACAAGTAAGTAACATTTACAGTGAATTATAAAGAGGAGCTGCACAGTTTCTGCTACTTAGAAGGATGCCACAAAACATTCAGACGCTTTGTGCTGCGTACAGGAAAAAAAAGACTGCAGTGCAGTAACTGCTTAACAAGTGCGGTAAAATATGGAGAGAGGTGAGTGCTTTTTAGCTGCTGACATCATTGAAGCTGCTGGACGATTTCGCACAAGAATCTTGCAGTTTTTTTAACTGGGAACGTTTAGCATTAATGATTATGACTATACAATTTACTGATAGAAAGAATTACAGCAAAATCATCTGTTAATTAAACGGGGACGGCTCCGTAAGTCCTGGTCTTCCATCGAATACAATGCAATTTTTTATGTATTTGAAGAAGTCTTCGCTCAAATTTGAACTCATTTTAAGTGATATAGTTTATATACCAGCTGATTGTCGCTTAAATTAATGTCATCTCCGCCCCTGGGGCAGGGTACCGACCCAACCCCGAACTAACCCCAACCCCGTTTGACCAAAGTACGCGGTGCCAGTAACTATTACAGATGTTCTAACGTTATGAAAAACTACATGCACGCTATATACGAATTAGCGAGTGTATAGTTGTGCACGGGGGACCTAGCAAACAGTGGCAGTGTGGGCTCCACTGAGCATCAATCAATAATATGCTAATAAGTTACCCAGAAGCGCACCTTTATTATTATTATTTTTTTTCACAGATCCGCGCTCCGCCTGAAAAAAAAACACTCATCAGAAATGAATTACTTCAATACTAATGCACGTGGCTTCATTGCCCTGCAAGGTTCTGTGTGTCCCAGAGAAAAAATGGATGAACATTGATCATCAGAAATGAATTACTTCAATACTAATGCACGTGGCTTCATTGCCCTGCAAGGTTCTGTGTGTACCAGAGAAAAAATGGATGAACATTGATCAACGGCCGCTCTGCAAATTTATGTTTGTCCCAGAAAGGGAACATTTCTAGTTGTCATAATGTACATAGCTAGAATGCTCTGGAAGTTTCCATTTTCATTCAAAACGAATAAAATTTCTGAGTCTACTTCTTTCTTAACGTCATTGTATATACAAAAGTTAACCCAATTTAAAAACTATTGAAGTGTATTATGGATACGGTTTTGTATTAAGTTTCGCATAATGTTCTTATTATCACTCGCGAACGAAGTGAGAGAGGTGAGAATGTTTTCGTTGAAGATTTAAGTATGTGCACCGGGTGTTTTTCGGCAGACAAATTTCAACAATGGGTAGGAAAGCTCAAAATATATCGATTTTCATGAATGACAAAATGCCCAAAACTTCTTAGTTTTTGAGTTATAATGACTTAAAGAAATTTAAAGCTTTGAGTATTTTACTCCGTGCGCGCCAATGTTAGCGCTAAATTTAATGGTTCAGCACGTTTTCTGACCACATTCCTGCCTATGCTCTTACTCTGTATCAATCCTGCTCACAGAACTATTGTTGTAAGGGACAACCTGAAAAGCTATTCGACGATCCTATTATCTCCTTCAATCATTGTATAGAGTGGCCACCCAGATCCCCCGATTTGACTCGCCTCGACTTTTTCCTATGGGGATGCTTAAAAAGAAAAGTTTATAATTCTCCACCAAGAGAAGACATCGACGAGCTGAAGCAAAGAATTGAGGCTGAAGTCAGTCTGCTTCGAGAGATAATGCTCTGATAAGAAGAGTTATGATTGCATTGAGAAAGAGAATGCAACTGTGCGTTGAAAGAAATGGAGGGCACAACCAAGGGAACTAAAAATTAGAGCACAATTTTAAGTTCTTCTTTAGTTTGAAATGCTATTGGATTCTCAGATTTAATAAACTAATAAAATTTTTTGAAAATATTTTTTAGCACTATGAAATTTGTATTTAAACAAGATTTTGCAGGTATGTTTTCAATGTCTCTTACTGAAAATAGTACTGCAAAAATTGGCTTTCACATTTTTTTCATTAAATTTTCAACATAGATAAGAAATGTTGATACACAACATGCAATTTAGCAATATTTTGTAACTTCAATAGTTTTTGATTTATTAATATTTGAAATTCGGTTAACTTGTTTTTAGGACACCCTTTACATGCACGTGTTTTCAACCTTCTATTCATACACCAAGTGTAATTGCTATATCTGCTCCTGGTAGTTTAAAACACACAGTTTCCTAACTTCTGTGTTACACGAACAATAATTGAAAACCGTTTTTGCTTCTGTGTTACACTAACAATAATTGAAAACCGTTTTTGATGTATCTTAATCAAATTTGAAACGCATACACTGCAGTTACTGTTTTTTTGTTAGGGAAACTCAATTTTATTCATTTTCTATCTGTTATAGTGGAAGTTATGCTAGTGCCACTCGAAAAAAGTCCTACCCAATGTAACATCATAATTCTATGAAATACTGGAAGAGTTATAATTAATGTTAGAATAGCTACATTATGAAGTATTCTGGGAGACTTTGAACAATTTTGATGAGCTATACGTTAGGAACATTTTTTATTCAATGTGGGCTCCACGGTGCATTTAAAAAATGCATTAGGAACTAATCACTTGCGAGCTGCAAGGCAACTTTTCCTTAGTGCGATCAATGCATGTAAAATAAAATTTAGTCACTCTGCTGCTCAAACTTTTTACGTTAATCGCCATTAACCTTGCAGACATAAAAACATATAGTAAGTCTCCGATAAAACTTATTTCAACTTTCCTAGACCAAGCTTTAAATTATCCTCGAGTATGTCCATCTTACCAGGTGGAGGTTGGGGAGACTAGGGGGGATTCAGATTAACCCACGCAGCATCGAACCTTGGCTCTAAGTTAGATAAATAGGATCCTATGGTTCATGTGTTTTAAAAGAGAACGTAAAGCTTATTTATGTGTGGATAGGCTTTAGAGAATAAAGTTTTCAGAGAGTTAACTGTAGCGGCGGTGGTTCTGCTGTAGTACGAGAAAGGGGGGGAAAGTCTAATCTCCGAACTGTCGGCTTAGTAATGCCGAGGTCGAATAGTTTGTCAAGAAGTAAACTTCTTCGCAAGAGAAACTCAACACTATTCCTGAAAAAAATAATTCGCCTTTGCACTTTACTCTTTCCATGCCTCGTACTCTGCATGCCCAATGCATACTAATGACGGCAGTTTGTGGTTATTCATTTTTTCATGGACGTGAAGACTTGTATTCAGTGATTCAGCCGCACCACGTGATCCACAACTGTTGCGCGGCATCAGTCGTCCTTAGCTGAGCAAGGTATGTACTATGACTCCTTATCGAACCTATTGTTCTCTGTATCTGATCCTCGCTGCTCGGCTAGCCTGCTAGAATCTACTGTATATCGGTTGCGCGTTGGATCTAATCACGAACTTCATAAATTTGTAATATATTCCAGTAAGA